>CM035135.1:32761402-33131402 GCA_020205605.1 Panax ginseng
TAGCTATGACAAATATCTAGGCAACTGCGATCACAGTTAGTTGACTGTGACAACTACTTTAAAACAACGTAATTTTGTTAGATTAAGTTCATGTCTTCTTCTACTTTCTAGAATTGAAAAAAAAGAGTAGAAATTAAACATGGGCTAAAGATGAGAAAATAAATAAATTATACCCTTGCTCCAGGAGGGCAATTACGACCGGTCCGTCGGCATTGCCAAAAGCCAGCTCCCCTACCATCTAGGGTTCCGCCACGGATCGAAACCCTACTTACCTGGTAGAACAAAATCCAGAACCCAGAATTTCCCATGGACCGATAGTCGTTTGGAACCACAAGAGTTCCATCAATTTGGAAGGTGATTCTATTCCTGCATGGACCGGTAAAAGTAACCGGTTTTAACAAATAAGTCCCTCGGGGAACATCCAACGTTGCCGGCCTAACCGAGCTGCATGCCGCCGACCAAGCACGACGAAATGCTAGCGATGAATCGGATTGCCCATTTGGTTTAGCTCCAAACTGAACCACATTATAGGCTTCATTGGGAGATGGCAATAAGGCTATGGAAAAAATGAGAAAAACACAGGTTTGTACATACTTATGCATCTTTAGAGATTAAAGAGGAAATTAAGAACACAATAATTAATGTATCAAAAGGGTTGTTTTGAAAAGTTGGAAAATGAAGTGAAATATTTATAGTATTAAACAAGATGAAGATTAAGGGCCGGGTTGCTTAGTGGTTTAATTAGATCTAGTCTGAAACAAGTTAATTAATTAATGTGAATTACACATACGTCATGTACTAGAACATGTACGGTGCATGGCATGCATAAACTTAGAAGCACGTTACACGTACAATAATCTGATAAGTATTTTAAAATTTAATTTAGGATCAATAAACAATGCATCAAGAATAATTATTTTTTTTCTTCATCACCATGTGACTTCTTTACTCATCGGACAAGATTTTTATTGTTGGGATATTTCACATTAATTTTATATTGAATAAATTCAATAGTGTAGATGTGTTAATAAGTATGGTAGAGTCTCAACCTAATATGTTAACCTTTTAAGTAAGGAGTTGGTCCAACATATTTATTAGGTCCGTCTACACAAGTGTGTGCTTCAATGTTATAAATTGATGCGGGATGGACCGGATGGATCGTAGAATTCCGCTACACTTATATTTTCAGTTTTACTTGTTAGTAATGTTTTCTGTTTCCAGTTAGAATATTGTTGTAGTTTAATTCGTTATCTTTCTTCAACGTTATTTCCATATAATATATATATATATATATATATATATATATATATATATCATGAAGTTAAATATATATAGTTTGTGAAATTAATTATTCCACATGACAACTTGTTGGTGACCGAAGACACAGGCGAGAGGCTAGCTTCCACCTTCATTCATATATTAATGTGGAACATGGAATGATAAACTAGGCATCTCACAGATTTAATGTTCATTTTCTTCGAAAATAATCAATTTAGGGTAACAATCCATAAACTATATCAACTTAATATATATATATATATATATATATATATATATCCAGGTAATAACTTGTGGAATAAGTTTATATCTTTTGGTTTTCTTACCTGTTTTTCTCCTTGGGTATCTAAAACAAGATTATTTACAACCACCATAAAACAATTTAAAAGCCGAAAAGAAATTTAGAGAAAATAGCATAAGAGCATTAATTAAGCATAGATGCATGGTTACGTCGGTGTATCATGCACAAATACGTATGCATTTTATATAAAAATTAATCCATGTTCTCAGAATTTGACTTTAGTGTTGGCAGACTTATTTTTTAATAAATAATATTGTTTTATTTATAAAAAATAATTAATTAAAAACATTATAGCGAAGTAAATAAAATTAAAATTCAATACACTCTCTTCATTCCAGAATACTTTTTAAAACGACAATTTTTAAAAATAATTTTATATTTTTAAATTTATTCTTAATATCAACTAAGTTGCAAATATTTTGTAGCTCCTACAGTACCCTTTATACACAAATAAAAGAAGATTTAAGAGTAAAATGGTAATCTTTCTTTTAAAATTAAGTTTACAAAAAAATTATGAACTCCCAAACAACACAAAATAAGACTTATAAGTTTTCTATTTTTTTTTCTTTTGTATTTAAACTCAGAAATATAATATAAAAGTTTCTGATCTTTTTTCTTATCAAATTACTTGAAAAAGTTTTATCTAATCCCCTAAACATATTTATTTTTCAAAAAGTTAGTGTGGGGAATATATATAAAACTTAGGAAAGTGATATTTCCACATAAATTTTTGATATTTTCACATGACAACCATCGTTAAAGATTCGGGTTTTTATCGTCGTTATACATCTATAGCGACATTATTCATGTGAAAATATCAAAAAATCATATGAAAATATCAATTTTCTAAAACTTAATATATGCACGTATATCAATAGATGATATATACTTCTTCAATAAAAAAAATAAAAATAAAATCAATTTGTAAAAATATTTTGGTTACAAAAAGTGTTCTCTGTTAATTAATGATAATATAAAATAACATAATATCTTTTAAGTACAATAACACAATTAATTTTCTACCATGTCATCACTATTAAAGTGAAGTACTATATGTTGGATATTTTCAAATCTAGAATGTATATAATAAATATATTATATATTTATATAGTCAACAAATAAAATGATTCAGTTAGTTAAAAAAATAAGTCCTAATATTTTGGACTTGAGTTCAAGTTTATGATTTAGACTGATCATTAACACTATTATTTCTGAACGGAATGAATTTTTATTCAATCAAAACTATTAATCCTTCGGAATGATCATTAAGTACACTTATTATTATTTTTTATTTTTTTTCTATTCTTTTTCTTTGATCTAAACATAATATAAGAGTCGAAAATTGGACTGGGCCCGACTTGGATGCTCTAAATAGTGTCACTTTCATTTTACAAGTCCGGCCCAGGTTTGAAAGCTAGCCTAGCTAAACCATGAAATTACAATATAATGTTGCTATATAACAATGTGCCAGTAAATAAGTTGTATGTTTTATATATTAATGTGTAATATCTAAAACCCCTTAGAGGTCCTTCTGTTACAATATTGAAATAAGAATGAGAATGAAATGTTATAGGCATTTTTATTTATAGATTTGGTTAGAACAATAAATTATATGATTTTGATCGATTATATTTTTTTAAAAAAATTGATATTTTCATATAAAAAGTGTCGCTATAGATGTGATATAGAATCTGTAGCGAAGGTTTTTATGTGATAATATCAGAAAGTCATATAAAAATATCAATTTCTTTTTTTTTAGTTTGTCCAGCAAAGTTAAACAATCTTATGCACAAACAAATGTTACCCATGCAGCCATATATGTCTGTAAGGACAGAGGCTTAGTAAATGAGCAATAGTCCTACTGTAATAAAGATGATGAGATTGGAATGCTAGGATTTTCACTGGCCTTGCTATGAAAATCCAAATGCTTTGGGATAGTTTCTTTTTGTTCCTCATTGTGGGACTCTGCGATGGGAACTTTATGTGGTGTCTTTGGCTTACTAACATAAAGATTGTAGGGCAGTTCTTCATTAAGGGTGTTTGGTAGTTTCCCCCTAACTTGTTTTGTCTTTGTTTTTTCTTTTGGTCGAGTACTTGTGCGTCTTTGGTAGTTTCCCCCTAACTTGTTTTTTCTTTTGGTCGAGTACTTGTGCGCCTTTGGTGTTTTCTATATTATGGCATTGTCTGTGTCTACTGCTCTACTTTTGCTATCACTTTGGTACATCATTTACTATGCTTGCTTGCATTGGTGTTTGTTTTAGTTATAGTATAGGAACAGAGCCGGTCCTGGGTTTTGTAAGGTCCAGGGCAAAAAAATTTAAGTTTGCCCTTTTATATAAATTAAACAAAAAAATAAATAAATTATCAATTAATTAATTTTATTAAAATTATAAGAATTTACAAAAGATAAGTAAGAACACTTTGGGGCCTCGTTAAAAAATTTTGTTTGGGAAAATCTAATGGGACAAAACCCCAAACAAAGGAAAAAAGAGTACCCGAAATTGTAAACATTGTATTAAAATGAAGAACAAGAATTTTAGCCAAGTTTTCTGGTTGAATTAAATAATAAATAAGAAAAGTTAACAAAAATATATATTACAATTTACAAAATTTATATACAGTAAAACCCCTATTTAAGAATACTCTATATAAGAATAACCTCTACAATATTATAAAAAAATTTGGTCTCAATTTGGGCCAGTTATAAATAAGAATAACCTCTAAATTGTAATATGTTATAGACTTTTTAAGTCCCGTATTGAGAAATTATATATATATATATATATATATATATATATATATATATATATGAGGACAATATTAATTTTAAAAGACTACATTTTCTATAAAAGACTACATTTCATATAAAGAACTACATTTTCCTATAAAAAACTACATTTTCTATAAAGGACCATATTTTCTTATAAAAGACTATATTTCCTATAAAAGACAACATTTTCCTATAAAAAAACTACATTTCCTATAAAAAACTACATTTTCCTAGTTTGAAAATCTAAATAATTTATGTTTTCTTTAATTTTTGTTATAAAATCTATATTTTTATTAAAGTGGATATTTTTGGGTGTTCGAAAAATATTTTATACCAATACCTCTATTTAGTAAATAGAGGTTTTACTATATCTAGATTCTATATGTATCTTAAAAAAAAATACCTTCAAAGAAAGGTACTGGTCTAGCTGGTGGATGATTTATTTTCCAACTTTGTTGGAGAAAAGGAGAATCATCGAAAAAAAAATTACTCCCGTTGCGTTATGAACTGAGAGGGTCGAAGAGTTTTTCCTTCTTTTTGTGGCTAAGAGTCTATTTTGATTCTCCATATTTATTGATTTGTTTTATATTATATTTTATAATTATTTTTTATTTTTTACACACGTATATACATAATTTTTAAAAAAATTGGGCCTATATTAACGCCAAGTTTCACGGCACAAGGCCCAATCACGTAATCCACGCTCTAGAACTCCTTTGACAATAACAGATCACACGGAAGCTTCGACGGCCAGTCTTGCATTGGGATAGCTCCGGTGTGAGAATAAGTATAGGCCGTTACAAGGTTTAACAATGGAGGCTAAGTGTTTAGTGCTCAAAAGTGGGTATTACCTGTTAATTGTAATCTTGGCCTTATATTTATAGTACTCTCTCCACCTTAGAATCCTTCTTCGAGTCGGATTAGGACTCCTAGCCATGGTAGTTACCATAACTTGGGTCCAACACAATCTCCTTAAAAGGTGCAAGTGAAATTCTATCCAATCACTACCTTTGGAGTTACCTTATTCAATTATGATTAAGATCCTGAATTCTGCACGTAGAAAAGACCACTGTGCAGGCCCAAACAATCCCACCATCAGGTCTGGGCTTCGGCCCAAAGGACTCGAAGGTCCGACCCCGAACACCACACGACAGGGAAAGGTTCCGGCCCGAAAGGCTCGGATACCGAACCCGAAGACATCCACTAAAATGAAGCTCTGGCCCAAAAGGACTCGGACACCGGCCCGAACAGTTTCAACCTCTCCATGGGCTTCAGCCCAATGGTCTCCTAAAGCCCTTTTAATGTCAGGCCCTCGGCCCACACGAAGGTCGGCAAAACGCTCCCGAACATTGCCCCCCAGTCTCTGATTATAATATATTTATATTTAGAGACTTAAGGTCAGATAATCGAACGGTCACGACAGCTAATGATGAATTGTCTAGGAAAGCCCAAACGGCCTGACCTCGTTTCTCGAAATGTTGCACGCCTTTTCACACCGGGTCCCACCTCATGCTCAATAAGCCGCATTGCTTGGGTGGCGTCTTGTTCTACACCTATAAAACCCTCGCCTCACCCATCAACATCACTTTTTCCAAACTCCTTCAATTCAAAAAGCTCTGTTTTGAAATTTTTCTAAGAAGCGCGATTTTCATGAGTTCTCCATTCCACCTTATTCTTCGATTCCAAGCTCATTTATACGGATTTCAAACTTCTTTCAGCTAATATCTGCTTCGATGGCTGATTTCGGCACTGAACAAGCCCTAAACATCACCGATACCACTACTCCTATGCCCATTTTGACCGCCGATTTAGTTCCGGTGGATTTGTCGGCACCTTCAAGAATATTCCACTAATTTCATAGAGTGTAGAAGTCAAAATTTTAACCAACTGAGTATAATAAAGAATGGAATAACAAAAGAAATCACCATGCATGCGGCATTGCTTGAGATAGACAAAGTTATTCCATCGTAATAATAAATAACGGAACCAGTCGAGCGTGTCACGCACCAAGCATGATATTCCAAATGTAATAATAAAGAATAGAATACAACAAAAATCACTATGCATACGGTATTGCATGACAAGTTATTCCAACGTATACTAAATGACGGAACCAAAGTTAGGTGAAATTCACACCAACAGGATGTTCCAATGTAATAATAAAGATTTTAACCAAGTCCCACGTAAAGCATGCATGTGATATTCCAACAGAATAATAAAGAATGGAATATAGAAGAATTTCACCAAGTATAGGGTAGCCAGCGTATACAGGTTATTCCAACAGAATAATAAAGATGGAATAATAAAAGTTCTCTTCATGAATACAAAAGAAATAATACCCCTTACCGTAAAAGAAACTTGATATCGGAGTAGTGAAGTAGCAGAATACTTTTCTTCTCTCTCTCTATAGGTTCTCTCTCTATAGTTTCTCTCTCTAGAGTTTCAGTGAATTCGTAAGAAATAATGAAGGAATGAGTTTCTATTTATAGAAGAATGGAATGAATAGTAACCAATCCATGAACGGTCCAGATTGATTTACTTTAATCGGACGGTCCATATTTAAAGCAAAATCTTTTAAATAAAATATAATGTATTCTATTTATAATCTAATAAAACGAATAACTTTTAAAAAGATTTTACTATACAAACACTATGCAAATACTATGCATAATAAAATATAATATATTCTAATTATTGTCTAATAAAACAGATAACTTTATAAAAGTATTCTGTTTTATATAAAAAGATTTTACTATTAGCCTAATAAAACGAATAACTTTATAAAAGTATTCTGTTTTATATAAAATATTTTTCTGTTTTATTACGTTAATAATATGAATAAAACAAAACGTCATCATCATTATTATTATTCACACTATTAATCGACCAGGTCGTTCCCAAGAAAGAGGGGGCTTTCCAATAAGGATTTCTCCCTATTGACGCGCAATTAGGTGACCAAACCTCTCCTTGGCAAAACTTCTAGACATCATTAATAATGCAAATAATAATATTAACAACTTCGTCATCTCAATTATTGATTTAATAACATATAAAATATCGACAATAATTGAATCAAATTGAGTGACTTCTCACATAAGCATTAATAATCAATACCGTGTGCTACTATGCAACCACACGTATTACTATACTTTTAATACCGAGTAGTTCAACAAGATCAACCAAAAACTTCCGCCGTTATTTTCATAAAAAATATTTTTGTCGTTTTCAATCCGGCTAATAATTACGCTAGGGGTCCACCAATGATTGTCTTGATCGCATTTAATATTCCCTGACCAATCGAATATTATAAAACAACTTGCGAACTTTATAAAATTTATAAATGTTTCCCACAACTATAACATTATATCAAATTTATTCCATAATATTCAAAAATGATATTTATAAAAAATTCATTTTTATTCATAAAAGTTAGGGTCTTACAGCTCATCGTGATGACCCTATTGCCAAGGTGTCCCAATTCCCGAAGGACCGAGCAGACGCCTTCAAATCATTTTACAAGAGGCTGAGCATGACCGAATGGAAGTTGTATGTTCTATCCAGCAAAGCCTGGTTATACAAGCATGGGCGTAAGTTTTCAATCTCCAACCTATCCCCAATTTGTAAGATTTCCTTCTGTTTTGCCCTAATAGCTTTGTCTTGACCACTCTCTCCTTGTGTAGTGACAATTTTCAAGCCCGAAGGGACCTCTGATCCCATAGTCCCATATCCTATCTCAAACGAGCCAATCCGTCTTCCCATCACTGATGAGGATGTTGAGGAAGAAACCATCCCGATCGCAGAACTCTCCACCGGTTCAACCTCTGGCGCTGCTCCTCCATCTTCTAATACCGAGCCTGTTGTCAAAGCCGCTTGAAAATGAGCCAAACTAAGAAGATTTCCTAGTTGAAGAAGATTAAGAGGCCTTCTAAACAATCGACAAAGCTCCCGATCAAAACCCCTTCTGAAGTTATACCAAAGCCGACTCTTCCACCCCCTGATCAGGTCGCGATAATCGAGGACTCGGAGGAAACCGAGGAGGTTCCTCTCGAACCCCGACCAAAGAAACCGTGACTCACCGAGGAACCTGAGCAAGCGTGTTCGGAATAACAAGTTGTCGGGGCCGATCCCGTTATTACTTCCACCCCCTCTTCAAAACCAAGCTCCTCCCACGGGTCGCCGACTACCTGTTAGCCGAGGAGTCCTTTTGAAGTCTTTCCTTTCCAGTTGTTCGATCACTTCAAGCTTTTTGGAGATGACGATAACTTTAAAGGGTTCACTTCCAAAGAATATCTGGTGGCCTACGTCAAGGCTCAGTGCCAGGTAACTTTAGGACTTTATAACTTCTTGTTGTAAACTTATACTTTTACTTCGATAACTGATGTATGTGTTTGCTGTAGGCCAACGCCATCCTTGCTTAAGCCATCCCTCCTCTAGCCCGAACCACGAAAAAGGAAGTTCAGCTGAGGACGGATGTACAGCTGCTTGAAGCTGAGGTGGGTGGCCTGCGCACAGACTTGACGAAGGAATGGGATCTCCATGCTGAGACCCAAAATCAGGCGACCCGAGCTGGACGTCGTGCCGAGGAGCTTGAAAAGAAGTATGCCTTGCTACTGGAGGAGAGGGATTACCTGTTCGGGGAAGTCAAGGATCGGGAAAAGGCTGTCGACACCCTGCAGGAGAAATTTTCTGATATGATGGCCAAAATGATGGAGGTCATGCGGGAGAACACCAGTTTAACCGCTGTAGTCAACTCCTTTACAGAGAAGATCATCGAGGCCCAGCAGCAGGCGGTGGCCAAATATGAAGAGTTCGAAGCCTTGAACGAGAAGGTCATGGCCCAGTTTGGTGATGGGTATGAAGCTTATCGTGAAAAGGCTCGGGCCAAATTGACTGCTGCTGGGCTCGATGCCTCTATCCTCGATTCCTCTGATGGAGAATCCGAAGCCGAAGATGACCCACCTCATGAATAAATATTATTAATTTTTTTTTATCTTTCCATTTTGTACTTTGCCTGAATCGTAAACGATCGGGTTGTGTAAAAATTTGAAAGTATGAATGAAATAGGATATTTTTGCTTATCAGTTATGCTTGTGACTTATCTCGATCAGTGGTATCTTTCCGAACCTCTTGATCGGATAGTGCCCGAAGCTTGTCTGAATAGAAAATTTATAGTTTTCTCGATCAGTTATACTCGTGACGTATCTCGATCAGTGGTGTCTTTTCGAACCTTTTGATCGGATTGTGTCCGAAGTTTGTCCGTTCGAGTGTTAAGAATCGAATGAATATAGATGAAGTTAAGCATCTCCAAAGAAAACTTTCATTTATTTCATTTAGGATTGAAAGGTTACATGGATAAAGAAAAGAATGACATAACTATTACTGGTAAAATTTTCTAAGTCTTCCAGCATGCCATGTATTCTTTAATTCTGAACCATCCATTGCTCAAAGCCGGTATGTACCTGGATTCGGCACCTCCACCACCTCATAAGGTCCCTCCCAGTTAGGCATTAGCTTGCCAGTGTTTTGGGGGGTTGATGCCTCCGACTGCTGGAGGACCAAATCGCCTACTACAAACCTCCTCGGCTTCACCTTTTGATTGTAGTGTCAGGCTGTTCTCTACTGATAGACAACCAACCTTAACATAGAAGAGTCCTAAACCTCCTCCAGCAGATCCAAATTTGTTTTTAGACCGTCATCATTGTATAGCTCTTTGTACTGACTGACTCGAAGAGTGGGGGATCCGATCTCAACCGGTATAAGTGCATCGGTTCCGTATGTCAGTCGGAACGGAGAATCCCCAGTCGTAGTCCTCGGAATAGTCCGATATGCCCACAAAACAAACAGCAGCTCTTCGGGCCACCGACCCTTTAATTCATCCAACCTTCTTTTGATCCCGTTGAGCAGGGTTCGGTTGGTCACTTCTACTTGACCATTCGATTGAGGATGAGCGACCGAGGTTTTGCGATGCTGGATCCCCAACTCTTTCAAAAAACCCTCGAACTTTGATCCCATGAACTTCCTGCCATTATCTGAGACCACTGCCATCGGGATACAAAAGCGATAAACCACTCTTTCTTTGAAGAATTTCAAGCATTCTTGTTCGGTGATCTTCTGCAGTGGTTTGGCTTCGACCCATTTCGTCATATAGTCGATAGCCACGATCACAAAACTAACTTGCCCCTTGGCCTTCGGCAGAGGCTCTAGGATGTCGATTCCCCATATAGCAAAGGGAATCGGGGATAAGACCGAATACAACTCTTCAGGAGGTTGATGTGGAATAGTGCTGTTTAGCTGACACTTTGGACATCTTCTGACGAATTCTTTGGCTTCCGTGTAGATAGTCGGCCAGTAATACCCCTGTCTCAAAATCTTATGTGCCAGTGACTTTGCTACCATGTGATCCCCACAGATCCCTTCATGTACCTCCCGAAGAGTATAGTCAGCCTCTGATGGAGTTAGGCATTTGAGCAGTGGGGAGCCAAAGGCCCTTCGGTAAATATCCCCATCAATGAGGACGAAGTTTGAGCTTCGGTGTTTGATTTGTCTTGCTAGGATTCGGTCTGAAGGGAGGGTCCCATATGCCAAATAGGAGATATACGGCATGAGCCAGCAGTTAAGTCGGTCCAAAGCTAGCATTTCTGTCTTCAGAACACTGGGCCTTTCTAGAACCTCCAGGTATACTGATTCGTTGAAGGAGCTTGCTTCGGTGGTTGCCAATCTCGCTAGGGCATTTGCTATTGTATTATCTGACCGATCCACCCCTTGACAACTGTGCGATGTGAAGTATGCGAGCTTATCCTTTACTTCAGCCAGACACTTTGACATTCTTGCCCCCCGAGCCTCATACTCACCCGACAACTGCTTGACCACCAGCTATGAATCACTGTAGATGACCAACTTCTGTACCTCCAAGCTCCGGGCCAACCGTATTCCTGCTAGGATGGCCTCGTGATTATACCGAATAATCCCTGGTCATAATCATACCAAGTCCATCTATGCTCTACAGGCCACAGATGACTTTCAAAAATATAAACACGAGGATGATGACAAAGATATAAGAATTCAATAAAACAAGTTCACGAATTAATTTATCCAGGAACTAATAACGTCCAAATTGTCAACATGATACTTCTTTATAGAGTAAAATTCAAGAATGCTCAGAAGAATATTTCCATGAAAAGATACTGGATGAAGCGCAAATATCAAGGATATTCCACTAATTTCATGGAGTATAGAAGTTAAAACTTTAACCAACCGAGTATAATAAATAATGGAATAACAAAAGAAATCACCGGGCATGTGATAGATAAAGACACATGCGAGTTATTCCAACAGAATAATAAATATGGAACCGTGTCCCACAGAACGCGCATGCATGTGATATATTCGATAGAATAATAAATGCGTAATAATAAATAATGGAACCAGTCCCTTTTAAATGCATGTATGTGATATTCCGGCGTAATAATAAATGTGGAATAATAAATAGTGGAACTGTGTCGAGTAGAAATTAGCATCGACGGTGATATTCCGAGAATAATAAAGAACGGAATAATAGAAGAATTTCACCACGTGCGGTATTGCCATAAACAAAAGTTATTCCAACATAATAATATAGAATGGAATAACGAGAGGATTTCACCAAGTATAGGGTATGTCATGACATGATTATGTATAGGGTATGTCGGCGAGATATCTGAGTTATTCCAACAGAATAATAAAGAATGGAATAACAGAGTTCTCTTTATGAATAAGAAAGAATAATACCCCTTACGAGTACAATAAATAATATCCCTTACCTTATAAAGAAACGGAATATAGAAGTAGTGAAGTAGCAGAATACTCCTTCTTTCTCTCTATAGATTTTCTCTCTATAGCTTCTCTCTATAATTTCTCTCTATAATTTCTCTCTCTAGAGTTTCAGTGAATTCGAAAGAAATAATGAAGGAATGAGCTTCTATTTATAGAAAAACTGAGAGTGGCTCTTGGTCTTAACGAAGGGTCAAAATGACTCTTGATAATATTGAAGAGACAACTACTATTTATAAAGGGGTAATTAACTCTTGGTAATATTGAAGGGACAAGTTACTATTAAGACTTTAAATTAACGATCCATATTGATTTACTATTATAATTTCAACCAACGGTCTGAAAAATTAGCACATCTCCTCATGGAATAATATTGTACCCAAATACCCGAGTGAACAATACTAGAGTGAATAGTAATCGGGTGAATAGTAACTCGTGAATAGTAACTTATGAATAGTAACTCATGAATAGTAAGTAATAAATAGTAATTCGTGAATAGTAACTCCTGAATAGTAACTCATGAATAGTACTTCACACCTAAAAAAGTGCTCAATAATTCTGGATTGAACAATATAACCTCCAGACATCAATTATTATCGAAATAAATGTCGATTCTCATTAACACAAATAATTTTAACACAATGGAACTATCAAATTCATCTTTAATCAATACTGAACTTATCCATCATTAATATCATAACTCACAATATTTAACAACCAGTTGTTCCCGGTGAGCAGGGCTTTCCAATAAGGATTTCTCCTATCATGCGCAATTAGGTGACCAAACCTCTCCTTGACAGAACTTCTGAGACATTGTAAATATTACAATTTAATAATATGAATAACTTTGACGTCTCAATTATTGATTTAATAAAATAACATATAATGAAGATGATATTGTGACAATAATCGAATCAATAATATGAGATATGATGCAAAGAATTATCAGAGTAATAATTGAGTATAACTAAGTGACTTCTCACGTAAGCATCAATAATCAATACCGTAGCTACTATGCAACCACGCCAGACATCGCATTTTTTACTAATGGGTAGTTCAATGGTTTTAACAACAACACCTCCGCCAAGTTATTTATAAAATATTTTGTCGCTTTCTCAATCCGACAATAATTCCATTAGGGGTCCACCAATGATTGTGCTTGCTTATTTAATATTCCCGACAAAAAAATATTCCCCACCAATCGAATATAATATAACAACTTGCATACTTTGCAAAATTTATAAATACTACCCACAACTATAACTTTATCTCAAATTCACACCATAATATTCAAAAAAAATATTTCGAGGAAATTAAATCTTTATTCGTAAAATTTGGGGTCTCACAATCTCCCTCCTTATGAAATTTCTCCCTAAATTTACGTGACGTACTCGGTATGCCAATGATGAGGACACTTCACGATCCTATCTCTTGAGGTATAACCTTTAAGCGTAGAATATATTCCAGGATTTTAACAGGTACATCTTCATACGTTGAATTATCCGCTATCTCGTATGGTTCTAAATCAATAATGTGGTTTGGGTCGTCCACATATTTACGTAACATCGATACGTGACAAACGTTATGAACAAGGATTTCAAATGGGCCAATAAAATCGAGGGTTGAGATTTCCTCTTTTCATCGATTCTTGTTTCTAGAATAACGCTCTCTTGAACCTTCTTCTTCACATTCATTAGCTCTGAGTATGTAGCTTGCATGACTTTAACTTTATCGATTAAAGTCGATTCTACTCGTATATTTGATATCACCATGTGGGTCCTTAGAGTCTTTAACTCTATCTTCATCATTTGTAAGTTATACGAAATGGGTTTTGTGTTAACAACATCGCACTCGTAAACGCATACAATCTTCTACTCAACGCGTCAGCTACCACGTTCTCTCTTCCACGATGATATTGAATGGTACGATCGTAATCTTCAACAGCTCGAGCTAACGTCTTTGGCGCATGTTACGTTCATTTTAGTTAAAGAAATATTTGAGGGTTTAAGAAATGGGTTTTGTCCTGGGGTCAATACAAAATTCGATTTTATGCTCTAGGGGTAGGCTAGGAAGTCTTCAAGAATACGCCAGGAAATTTATTAACGATACAAATATCATTCAAAACTGTGACCCTCATCCAAGACTTGGATAGTACGTCACATTGATACCTATCAACTTGTCATCTTTATTCACGACGTCACCTACAGAAAGTCTGGCTTCGGTGCATTCCACACAAAGAAGTCAACAACGAAAGGATCGGGGCTCTTTACTTATGGCTTGATATAACAGTGATTGACTTTAGTGGTTTTGTTGCTTGAATTCGTATAACAGGTTGGTTAGGAATACGAAAGCTAACAACATTACGAAAAGCATGATGAGTAGTAACCAATCGATTTCTAAAATCACATCAAAGGCAAGTATTTTCAAAGAGATAAGATCGACATGTAATGTGAAAGTGTCGATTTGAATCAACAAGATTTATAAACAGTGGAGGTAATGAAGGTTTCTACTAACGAAGTTTCAACCAATAAGTCAAAGTCTAACTTCTCTTGAGTTAAATTTAAACGTTGAATGTAAGAAAGAGAGATAAAAGAATGGGTAAAACCGGTATCTAATAAGGTATAGACTTCACAAGAATTTATAATTAACTAACCCGTGCTAGCTTCGTTTGGGTTACTCGTTTTTTGAGAAGTCACAAAAAACGCTCTTCCTGAAACCACCGACTTTGTTTTGTCCGTATCCGCCTTTGGTGCCTCCATCCTAGCTAAACTTGTCTTTGGTAAACGATAAAATCGGGCTAGGTGACCTTCTCTTCCATAATTATAACATGCCTTGGGCTGACATCGCGCTAGCTTTGACCGATGATTTGTCCTCCCTCCGCATTTGAAAACATATGATAGGTGGTCGCTCTCCTTCCTTAACAATGGGTGCTGGTGCTAACGTCTTTCCATCATTGTTGAATCTCCTCTTCTTGAAATGTCCATTCTTATTGTTTTGGCCATGATTACCACCAAGTGGTTACCATTTCGCATCTTTGATTCCTCACGCTTATTATCACCGCTCGATGACCGCCATCACCGGTATTATAATTTTTGCCGTACCGCTTCTTTTGGTTGGGTTGACTCATTATCACGCTCCAATAACTGAGCCCTATTAACAACATCTGAATACAAACATAGTTTATGAGAGATAAGATATTGTCGTATCTCAGGTTTCAAACCTCTTAAAAACATCCGCGTCATTCTCTCCTCATTATTAACCAAATAGGACGCAAACCGGGACAACTCGGTAAACTTGGCTTCGTACTGCGATACAGTTATATTGTTTTGTTCCAGCTTGATGAACTCAAACTCTTTCATGTGACGAATACTTTCGGGAAAGTACTTGTCGTTGAACAGTTCTTGGAACTTTTCCCAAGACATCTTTAGTGCGGCAGGTTGAGTACGCTTTACAGATTCCCACCAAGAATCCGCCTCACTCAACAATAAGGTGGAAAAGGGAACCTTTTGCTCCTCGGAGCATCCCAAGACATCAAATATCTTGTTGATCTGCTTAATCCACGTCTCCGCCTTAAGTGGTTTTGGCTCTCCAAAAAACTCCGGTGGTCCCAGTTCCTTGAACTGCTTAGCGGTGACCGTCCGAGAGTTGCCAGTGTTTCCACCTGTATTTTAGATAGGAGCCGCTCTTGCCTGATGTTGCATCAATTGTATGAAGCCTCGGAACATTCCATCGTTCATCATTTGGTCAGTGTTGTTGTTTTCATGAGGATTGTCGCCTTCCTGATGCACATTGTCCTTATTATTCATCTGTGGAGACTCAACGGTCTCTTGTGCTCCATTGATGCTCTCAACATTCTCGGATGTCATTTTCAAATACTGCCACAAAACAAAGGTTAATTAACATATCACATATTAACCCTATACTCTGACCGACCAATTAAATAACAAATAAACTTAGGTAGGTCATACTAGCGAAGGAATTCCCGCTCTCCCTCCTAGTTCTTATCTCACATCTTAGCCATGGATCATATCCTAAGCTTTGATACTAAATCGTGACGCCCCCCAAAATAGGTATACATCACCCATCTTGAGTCGCCAAATACATGGTACATAAATCAAATACAACTTAATTATACAACCGTCGTGTAAAAATACGACAAAACATAAATCGAGAGTTTAATCAAGAATATTGCCTTCTGCAGACAATATCCATTCTCAATGGAGTCCTCATAGACTATACAAACTCAAATTCAGGTCCTCATTATATTTATTATCACACTATTTAACATAATAGTGAGGACTACTAATGCTATCATCCGGATCATCACTCCGCTTTCTCGACTCGTCCCCAAAATATATACTCATTTCAAAGAGAACAATGAAAGAAAGGGTGAGCTCAACTAGCCCGGTAAAAAATATTATGACTAAGATAATGCAGATAAATTATCATTAGCCTTCAACAATGTTAAACTGATAAAAAACAATAGACAACAAGTTTAACTGCAGCGGAATAAGTAATCCATTAAAAGAGTCAAGTAGAGAATAAAATCTACTATCTTTTATGATTTAAAAAGTTTTTCATCACTTTTATCGCTGGGACTCAACTTAATAAATAATCCACATCATCCCTGCACTACGGCCAAGGATATTCATTAGGGTCACGAACACAAATTATCCATACACTACGGGCCAAGGATATTCGTGTATTCATCAATGGTCATGATCATGCCAACAACTGTCCATCAATGCACTACGGGCCAATGAGGACTTTTATCACATCATTTGTAACATTACTACCATGATTATACCGAATAATCCTCGGTCATAATCATACCAAGTCCATCTATGCACTACAAATACGATGATGACTTTCAAAAATATAAACACGAGGATGATGACAATGATATAAGAATTCAATAAAATAAGTTCACGAATTAATTTATCCGTAAACTAATAACGTCCAAATTGTCAACATGATACTTCTTTGTAGAGTAAAATTCAAGAATGCTCGTAAGAATATTTCCATGAAAAGATATCGGATGAAGCGCAAATATCAAGGATATTCCACTAATTTCATGGAGTATGAAGTTAAAACTTTAACCAACTGAGTATAATAAATAATGGAATACCAAAAGAAATCACCAGACATGTGATAGATAAAGACATGCAAAAGTTATTCCAATATAATAATAAATATGGAACCGTGTCCCAGAACGCATACGCATGTGATATTCCGACAGAATAATAAATGCGAAATAATAAATAATGGAACCAGTCCCATAGAAACGCGCATGTATGTGATATATCTCGATAGAATAATAAATGTGGAATAATAAATAATGGAACCAGTCCAGCAAAATTTCGATCGACAAGGATATTCCGACAGAATAATAAAGAACGGAATAATAGAAGAATTTCACCACGTATGCGGTACTTCGCATAAACAGGTTATTCCAACATAATAATATAGAATGGAATAACAGAGGGATTTCACCAAGTATAGGGTATGTCGCGTATACAGATTATGTATATGGTATGTCGCGTATACAGATTATTCCAACAGAATAATAAAGAATGGAATAACAGAGTTCTCTTTATGAATAAGAAAGAAAAACACCCCTTACGAGTATAATAAATAATATCCCTTACCTTATAAAGAAACGGAATATAGAAGTAGTGAAGTAGCAGAATACTCCTTCTTTCTCTCTATAGATTTTCTCTCTATAGCTTCTCTCTATAATTTCTCTCTATAATTTCTCTCTCTAGAGTTTCAATGAATTCGTAAGAAATAATGAAGGAATGAGCTTCTATTTATAGAAAAACTGAGAGTGGCTCTTGGTCTTAACGAAGGGTCAAAATGACTCTTAG
This sequence comes from Panax ginseng, assembly GCA_020205605.1. Lineage (NCBI taxonomy): Eukaryota > Viridiplantae > Streptophyta > Magnoliopsida > Apiales > Araliaceae > Panax > Panax ginseng. Next base: position 32,779,428 of record CM035135.1, read on the forward strand.
TAATATTGAAGAGACAACTACTATTTATAAAGGGGTAATTAACTCTTGGTAATATTGAAGGGACAAGTTACTATTAAGACTTTAAATCAACGATCCATATTGATTTACTATTATAATTTCAACCAACGGTCTGAAAAATTAGCACTTCTCCTCATGGTAAAATATTGTACCCAAATACCCGAGTGAAAAATACTAGAGTGAATAGTAATCGGGTGAATAGTAACTCGTGAATAGTAACTCGTGAATAGTAACACGTGAATAGTAACTCGTGAATAGTAACTCATGAATAGTAACTCATGAATAGTAACTCCTGAATAGTACTTCAACACCGAAAAAAGTGTCTAATAATTCGATTGAACAATATAACCTCCAGACATCAATTATTATCAAAATAAATGTCGATTCTCATTAACATAAATAATTTTATCACAGTGGAACTATCAAATTCATCTTTAATCAACACGAACTTATCCATCATTAATATCATAACTCACAATATTTAACAACCAGGATGTTCCCAGGAAAGAGGGGGCTTTCCAATAAGGATTTCTCCCTATTGGCGCGCAATTAGGTGACCAAACCTCTCCTTGACCGAACTTCTAGACATTGTAAATATTGCAATTTAATAATATGAATAACTTTGTCGTCTCAATTATTGATTTAATAAAATAACATATAATGAAGATGATACTGTGACAATAATCGAATCAATAATATGAGAGATATGATGCAGCAATTACTGTAGCAATAATTGAGTATAACTAAGTGACTTCTCACGTAAGCATCAATAATCAATACCGTGTGCTACTATGCAACCACGCGTATTACTGTACTTTTACTACCGGGTAGTTCAACAGTTTTAACAATAACACCTCCGCCATTATTTATAAAATATTTTTGTCGTTTTCTCAATCCGACAATAATTCCATTGTGGGGTCCACCAATGATTGTGCCGTTGTACGAATATTCCCGACAAAAAAAATATTCCCCGACCAATCGAATATAATATAACAACTTGCATACTTTGCAAAATTTATAAATACTACCCACAACTATAACTTTATCTCAAATTCACACCATAATATTCAAAAAAAATATTTCGAGGAAATTAAATCTTTATTCGTAAAATTTGGGGTCTCACTATCTCCCCTCCTTATGAAATTTCGCCCTCGAAATTTATGTACGTACCTGGTATGTCGAACAGATGAGGACACTTCGTCAGATCCTATCTCTTGAGGTATAACCTTTAAGCGTAGAATATATTCTAGGATTTTAACAGGTACATCTTCATACGTTGAATTATCCGCTATCTCGTATGGTTCTAAATCAATAATGTGGTTCGGGTCGTCCACATATTTATGTAACATCGATACGTGATAAACGTTATGAACACGCAACATATTTGGCGGTAAAACGAGTCTATAGGCCACAGTTCCTACTCAATCAAGGATTTCAAATGGGCCAATAAAATCGAGGGTTGAGATTTCCTCTCTTCATCGATTCTTGTTTCTAGAATAACGCTCTCTTGAACCTTCTTCTTCATATTCATCGGCTCTGAGTATGTAGCTTGCACGGCTTTAACTTTAACGATTAAAGTCGATTCTACTCATATATTTGATATCACCATGTGGGTCCTTAGAGTCTTTAACTCTATCTTCATCATTTGTAAGTTATACGAAATGGGTTTTGTGTTAACAACATCGCACTCGTAAACGCACGCGTCAGCTACCACTTTCTCTCTTCCACGATGATATTGAATGGTACGATCGTAATCTTCAACAGCTCGAGCTAACGTCTTTGGCGCATGTTACGTTCATTTTAGTTGAAGAAATATTTGAGGGTTTAAGAAATGGGTTTTATACTGGGGTCAATACAAAATTCGATTTTATGCTCTAGGGGTATGCTAGGAAGTCTTCAAGAATACGCCAGGAAATTTATTAACGATACAAATATCATTCAAAACTGTGACCCTCATCCAAGACTTGGATAGTACGTGTTGGGTAAAATCTAATTACGCACAACACGCAAGTATACGTGGTCAAAAAGTAATAAAATGAAAGTAGAGTGTCGTTCCCACAAAGAATTATTTAATAAAAATCACCAAGTACTATCCCATGACCAATTTAATCTTATTTAAACAAATGATTTAATAATTTAATTTAAAATAATTAAATAAACTATTACTTACTATCCCTAGAATGAAATAAGATATTGAAGACTTGAGATTACAATTTCACTTATTGTTTCATTTAAATCAACACACTTCCTGTTAAGCCAAAGTATTTATACTGGATTGTTAATCAATAACACGAAAGTGAAATATGGCCATCTCTCAATGCACCATACTCATATCAAATCAAATCCACAGATGATAGAATCAATTTGAACACCCTAATTAACTAACCAACTATATCTCTATGTGAATTACAATTAAAAAGGGTTTAAGTTCAAGTTCTTATTAGACTACATATGGCGTAAAGGCATATCTCTATCCTAAACACAAATCATGAATTCCATCTATGCAAAAATCACAAACACATGCTATCATGATCAGATCTAAATCTATACTTCATCTCTCGAGTTCATATAGATTATCACGGTAATTGTTAGCTAGACAATTAAGCAATTAAGTCCAAATCATAATAGATAATCCAAATATAGCTAATAAGACTAACAAAGAAGCATATCAAAGTAAACTACACAATAAGATCCATAGTAATCTCAAAATAGAGTTTAATTCATAAATAAACTAGAATCCATCATCCACAATTGATTAAGCATTAAAAAGATACAAATAAATAAGAAATGAAATTAGAATTGAGATAAACAAATCTGCATTCTCTTGCTTCCAATCTGATTCTCCAATGATAATCAATAGCTTCAATCTTCAATTCTAATCTAATCTAGGGTTCCTAATCTAAAAAAGAAAGTAAAGAATTCGATTATAGAAATCTATCCCAAGAGGAATTTTATGGATTCTAAGAATTAGCCTCCCAATCCAAATAAAACTCAAGTATTTAGAGTTCTAATGAACATCCTAGCAAGTTAGGCAACTAAGAATCCTATCCTAGCTCAATTTGGACATCAAATAACCCAATTTGACTAAAATCCCGCCGCCTAGCGCACTCAGCGCCGACCCTAGACCTTCCTGGCGCAGTCCACGCTACAAGGTCAGAAACTCTGGTGTCCTAGCGCGCTCAGCGCTAGGCGTAGCGCAGTCAGTGCAACTCTATTTTCTGCTGCGACGTCCTTTGGTAAAATAGGCATAACTTTTGATTCTCTTGGAGTTACGGAGCCTGCCACCTATCAAATCGAAGATATCGACGAGATCTATAACTTTCATTCTTTGAGCTTTGACAAATTAGAATTCTATAAAGGAGGAAATCGGTCTTGAAGTAGATGCTATGTAATTGGCAAGTATGACAACTCTTAGCTTTGATCTTCGTTGATAAAAAGGCCATAACTCTTGCATCCGAACTCTGATTGGGATGATTCAAGATGTTCCGGAAAGCTAAGAAGTAGAGATACCATAAAATCCAAGTTTCAAGCCAAGAACATGCATCCAACGTGGTGTTAAAAGTCCTTCAATATTCCATTCTTGCATTTGCTTGTGTATTTTAGTCCAAAAGATGTTCGAATTGCTTTTCCTTGCTTCTTCATGCCAATGTCATGTTATAGCCTACAAAATAACATGACATGTATGAAAAGTAACTAAGAACATGAATATAAGCAACTAATTCAACTAATCCGCAAGATTTTGACTTGACCTCGCTTGATTACTCATCTTCTCCTCAGCTACTATGAACTTGGACAATAATTCCCTCAGCCTTGAATTTTCTGTTTCTGTCTCGGAAACCATGTATTGAGGACCATTGGTTGAGGTAGTGAGGAGTTGTTTCCATTCGATTATTAAAATTTTGGGTTGATAACTCCTGACTCATTATCATCTCTTCTTTTTCTGCTATAATCCTTAACATGAATTCCTTGAAATCTGAATTGTCTTCTTGTTGCATTGGAGGTGGATTTGAGAAATTTGATGGATATGTTAGATTTGGAGCGTAGTATTGGTCTTTATAAGTATAGCTCCATGACGAATCCGGGTGATACCCCCAAACTTGATGATAATTAACATATGTATAATCGTTGAGGTATTCACCACCGCATCTTTGTCTCTACTTCAAGATTGATGGTGCATTGATTACTCGGGTGATTGCCAAGACAATAGTCACACATAACCGCCATCCTTCGACTCCTTTGGGCTGCAAAAACGTCCAACTTCCTCGAAAGTTCTTCAATTTGTGCTGATATTGCGGAAAATGCATTAAGTCCATCAATCCCCATTTCTCTTGGTTTAGTCATGTTCGTGTATGGCCATTGATACGCAAAGTCATCCATACCTGAAAAGAGAGAAATATAGGAAGAGAATTAACAATAAAAATAAAAATGTTTAAATTAAGACTAATTTGATTGAAATTAATATTGGTAAAAATGTATTAAACTAATTCCCCGGCAACGGCGCCAAAAACTTGTTGGGTAAAATCTAATTACACACAACACGCAAGTATACGTGGTCAACAAGTAATAAAGTGATAAGTTGAGTATCGTTCTCACAGAGAATTATTTAATAAAAATCACCAAGTACTAACCCATGACCAATTTAATCTTATTTAAACAAATAATTTAATAATTTAATTTAAAATAATTAAATAAACTATTACTAACTATCCTTAGAATGAAACAAGATATTGAAGACTTGAGATTACAATTTCACTTATTGTTACATTTAAATCAACACACTTCCTGTTAAGCCAAATTATTTATACTGGATTGTTAATCAAGAACACGAAAGTAAAATATGGCCATCTCTCAATGCACCACACTCATATCAAATCAAATCCACAAATGATAGAATCAATTTGAACACCCTAATTAATTAACCCACTATATCTCTATGTGAATTAAAATTAAAAAGGGTTTAAGTTCAAGTTCTTATTAGACTACATATGGCGTAAAGGCATATCTCTATCCTAAACACGAATCATAAATTCCATCCATGCAGAAATCGCAAACATATGCTATCATGATCAGATCTAAATCTATAATTCATCTCTCGAGTTCATATAGATTATCACAGTAATTGTTAGCTAGAAAATTAAGCAATTAAGTCAAAATCATAATAGACAATCCAAATATAGCTAATAAGACTAACAAAGAAGCATATCAAAGTAAACTACACAAATAAGACCCATAGTAATCTCAAAATAGAGTTTAATTCATAAATAAACTAGAATCCATCATCCACAATTGATTAGCATTAAAAAGATACAAATAAATAAGAAAAAAAATTAGAATTGAGATAAATAAATCTGCATTCTCTTGCTTCCAATTTGATTCTCCAATGATAATCAATAGCTTCAATCTTCAATTCTAATCTAATCTAGGGTTCCTAATCTATGAAAGAAAGTAAAGAATTCAATTATAGAAATCTATCCCAAGAGGGATTTTATGGAGTCTTAGAACTAGCCTCCCAATCCAAGTAAAACTCAAGTATTTTGAGTTCTAATGGACACCTTAACAAGTTAGGCAACTAAGAATCCTATTCTAGCTCAATTTGGACACTAAATAACCCATTTTCACTCCTTTCCCGCCGCCTAGCGCACTCAGCACCGACCCTAGACCTTCCTGGCGCAATCCGCTCTCAAGCAAGAGTTTCGGTGTCCTAAGCGCCATTCGGTATAGGCATAGCGCGCCGCCACCACTGCTTTCTGTCACGACGTCCTTTGGTAAAATAGGCATAACTTTTGATCCGCTTGGATTTACGGGGCCTGCCACCTATCAAATCGAAGATAACGACGAGATCTACAAATTTCATTCTTTGAGATTTGACAAATTCGAATTCAATCAAGGCGGAAATCGGGCTTGAAGTAGATGCTATGTAAATGGCAAACATGACAACTCTTAGCTTTGATCTTCGTTGATAAAAAGGCCATAACTCTCACATCCGAACTCCGATTGAGATGATTCAAGATGTTCCGGAAAGCTAAGAAGTACAGCTACCATAAAATCCAAGTTCCAAACCAAGAACATGCATCCAACTTGGTGTCAAAAGTCCTTCAATATTCCCTTCTTGCACTTGCTTGCGATTTTAGTCCAAAAGATATCCGAATTGCTTATCCTTTGCTTCTTCATGCCCATGTCGTGTCATAGCCTACAAAATAATATAAAATGTATGAAAAGTAACTAAGAAAACATAAATATAAGCAACTAATTCAAGTAACAGATACTATCAACTTGTCATCTTTATTCATGACGTCGCCTACAGAAAGTCTGGCTTCCGTGCATTCCACACAAGGTAGTCAACAACGAAAGGATCGGGGCTCTTTACTTATGGCTTGATATAACAGTGATTGACTTTAGTGGTTTGGTTGCTTGAATTCGTAAAATAGGTTGGTTAGGAATATGAAAGCTAACAACCTTACGAAAAGCATGATGAGTAGTTAACCAATCGATTTCTAAAATCACATCAAAGGCAAGTATTTTCAAAGAGATAAGATCGACAGGTAATGTGAAAGTGTCGATTTGAATCAACAAGATTTATAAATAGTGGAGGTAACGAAGATTTCTACTAACGAAGTTTCAACCAATAAGTCAAAGTCTAACTTCTCTTGAGTTAAATTTAAACGTTGAGCGCAAGAAAGAGAGATAAAAGAATTGGTAGAACCGGTATCTAATAAGGTATAGACTTCGCAAGAATTTATAATTAACTAACCCGTGCTAACTTCGTTTGGGTTACTCGCTTTTTGAGAAGTCATGAAAAACGCTCTTCCTGAAACCACCGACTTTGTTTTGTCCGTATCCGCCTTTGGTGCCTCCATCCTAGCTGAACTTGTCTTTAGTGAACGACAAAATCGGGCTAGGTGACCTTCTCTTCCATAATTATAACATGCCTTGGACGGCATCGCGCAGTTTGGACTGATATGTCCCTCCCCTCCGCATTTGAAACATATGATAGGTGGTCGTTCTCCTTCCTTAACAACGGTCTTTGGTCTAACGCCTTTCCATCATTGTTGAATCTCCTCTTCTTGAAATGTCCATTCTTATTGTTTTGGCCATGATTAACATCAAGTGGTTACCATTTACGCATCTTTGATTCCTCCACGCTTATTATCACCGCTTCGATGACTGCCATCACTGGTATTATCATTTTGCCGGCTGCTCTCTTTTGGTTGGGTTGACTCATTATCACGCTCCAATAACTGAGCCCTATTAACAACATCTGAATACAAACATAGTTTATGAGAGATAAGATATTGTCGTATCTCAGGTTTCAAACCTCTTAAAAACATCCGCGTCATTCTCTCCTCATTATTAACCAAATGGGACGCAAACCGGGACAACTCGGCAAACTTGGCTTCGTACTGCGATACAGTCATATTGTTTTGTTCCAGCTTGATGAACTCTACCTCTTTCATGTGATGAATACTTTCGGGAAATTACTTGTCGTTAAACAGTTCTTGGAACTTTTCCCAAGACATCTTCAGTGCGGCAGGTTGAGTACGCTTTACAGATTCCCACCAGTAATCTGCCTCTGCTCACAACATGAAGGTGGCAAAGGGAACCTTTTGCTCCTCGGAGCATCCCAAGACATCAAATATCTTGTTGATCTGCTTAATCCACGTCTCCGCCTTAAGTGGTTTTGGCTTTCCAAAAACTCCGGTGGTCCCAGCCTCCTTGAAGCGCTTAATGGTGACCGTCCGAGAGAGTTGCCAGTGTTTCCACCGTATTTTAGATAGAGCCGCTTCTTGCCGATGTTGCATCAATTGTATGAAGTCTCGGAATATTCCATCGTTCATCATTTGGTCAGTGTTGTTGTTTGCATGAGGATTGTCGCCTTCCTGATGCACATTGTCCTTATTATTCATCTGTGGAGACTCAACGGTCTCTTGTGCTCCATTGATGCTCTCAACATTCTCGGATGTCATTTTCAAATACTGCCACAAAACAAAGGTTAATTAACATATCACATATTAACCCTATACTCTGACCGACCAATTAAATAACAAATAAACTTAGGTAGGTCATACTAGCGAAGGAATTCCCCGTCTCTCCCCTCCTAGTTCTTATCTCACATCTTAGCCATGGATCATATCCCTAAGCTTTGATACCAACTGTGACGCCCCCAAAATAGGTATACATCACCCATCTTGAGTCGCCAAATACATGGTACATAAATCAAATACAACTTAATTATACAACTGTCGTGTAAAATACGACAAAACATAAACTGAGAGTTTAATCAAGAATATTGCCTTCTAGACAATATCCATTCTCAATGGAGTCCTCATAGACAGTATACAAACTCAAATTCAGTCCTCATTACATTTATTATCACACTATTTAATAGAATAGTGAGGACTACTAATGCTATCATCTGGACTGTCACTCCGTTTCCTGACTCGTCCCAGCTATATACTCATTTCCTGAAGAGAACAGTGAAAGAAAGGGTGAGCTCAACTAGCCCAGTAAAAAATATTATGACTAAGATAATGCAGGATAAATTATCATTAGCCTTCAACAATGTTAAACTGATAAAATACAATAGACAACAAGTTTAATCTGCAATGAATAAGCAATCCATTAAAAGAGTCAAGTAGAGAATAAAATCTACTATCTTTTATGATTTAAAAGATTTTCATCACTTTTATCGTTGGGACTCAAATTTAATAAATAATCCACATCATCCCCGCACTACTACCGAGGATATTCATTAGGGTCACGACCACAAATTATCCATGCACTACGGTGCCAATGATATATTCGTGTATTCATCAATGGTCATGATCATGCCAACAACTATCCATCAATGCACTACGGCCCAATGAGAACTTTTATCACATCATTTGTAACATTACTACCATGATTATACCGAATAATCCTCGGTCATAATCATACCAAGTCCATCTACATGCACTACAGCCACGATGACTTTCAAAAAATATAAACACGAGGATGATGACAATGATATAAGAATTCAATAAAATAAGTTCACGAATTAATTTATCCGTAAAAACTAATAACGCCCAAATTGTCGAGATGATACTTCTTTGTAGAGTAAAATTCAAGAATGCTCGTAAGAATATTTCCATGAAAATCTTCGGATGAAGCGCAAAATATCAAGGATATTCCACTAATTTCATGGAGTATAGAAGTTAAAACTTTAACCAACCGAGTATAATAAATAATGGAATAACAAAAGAAATCACCGGACATGTGATAGATAAAGACATGCAGTTATTCCAACATAATAATAAATATGGAACCCGGTCCCACAGAACGATGACATGTGATATTCCGATAGAATAATAAATGCGAATAATAAATAATGGAACTGTGTCCCACAGAAAACGCGCCTGCATGTGATATATTCCGGCGTAATAATAAATGCGAATAATAAATAATGGTACTGTGTCAAAGTAAATTAGCATCGACGGGATATTTCGACGTAATAATAAAGAACGGAATAATAGAAGAATTTCACCACATATGCGGTACTTCACATAAATAGGTTATTCCAACATAATAATATAGAATGGAATAACAGAGGGATTTCACCAAGTATAGGGTATGCCGCGTATACAGATTATGTATAGGGTATGTCGCATATACAGGTTATTTCAACAGAATAATAAAGAATGGAATAACAGAGTTCTCTTTATGAATAAGAAAGAATAACACCCTTTACGAGTATAATAAATAATATCCCTTACCTTATAAAGAAACGGAATATAGAAGTAGTGAAGAAGCAGAATACTCCTTCTTTCTCTCTATAGATTTTCTCTCTATAGCTTCTCTCTATAATTTCTCTCTCTAGAGTTTCAGTGAATTCGTAAGAAATAATGAAGGAATGAGCTTCTATTTATAGAAAAACTGAGAGTGGCTCTTGGTCTTAATGAAGGGTCAAAATGACTCTTGGTAATATTGAAGAGACAACTACTATTTATGAAGGGGTAATTAACTCTTGGTAATATTGAAGGGACAAGTTACTATTAAGACTTTAAATCAACGATCCATATTGATTTACTATTATAATTTCAACCAACGGTCTGAAAAATTAGCATATCTCCTCATGGAATAATATTGTACCCAAATACCCGAGTGAACAATACTAGAGTGAATAGTAACTCGTGAATAGTAACTCATGAATAGTAACTCGTGAATAGTAACTCATGAATAGTAACTCGTGAATAGTAACTCGTGAATAGTAACTCCTGAATAGTACTCTGACACGAAAAAGTGCTCCGAATACCCGATTGAACAATATAACCTCCAGACATCAATTATTATCGAAATAAATGTCGATTCTCATTAACACAAATAATTTCAACATAATGGAACTATCAAATTCATCTTTAATCAACACGAACTTATCCATCATTAATATCATAACTCACAATATTTAACAACCAGGTTGTTTCCAGGAAAGAGGGGGCTTTCCAATAAGGATTTCTCCCAATTAGCGCGTAATTAGGTGACCAAACCTCTCCTTAACAGAACTTCTAGACATTGTAAATATTGCAATTTAATAATATGAATAACTTTGTCGTCACAATTATTTATTTAATAAAATAACATATAATGAAGATGATACTGTGACAATAATCGAATCAATAATATGAGAGATATGATGCAGCAATTACTGTAGCAATAATTGAGTATAACTAAGTGACTTCTCACGTAAGCATCAATAATCAATACCGTGTGCTACTATGCAACCACGCGTATTACTGTACTTTTACTACCGGGTAGTTCAACAGTTTTAACAACAACACCTCCGCCGTTATTTATAAAATATTTTTGTCGTTTTCTCAATCCGACAATAATTCCATTGTGGGGTCCACCAATGATTGTGTCGTTGTACGAATATTCCCGACAAAAAAAAAAATATTCCCCGACCAATCGAATATAATATAACAACTTGCATACTTTGCAAAATTTATAAATACTACCCACAACTATAACTTTATCTCAAATTCACACCATAATATTCAAAAAAAATATTTCGAGGAAATTAAATCTTTATTCATAAAATTTGGGGTCTCACAATCTCCCCTCCTTATGAAATTTCGTCCTCGAAATTTACGTACGTACCTGGTATGCCGAACAGATGAGGACACTTCGTCAGATCCTATCTCTTGAGGTATAACCTTTAAGCGTAGAATATATTCTAGGATTTTAACAGGTACATCTTCATACGTTGAATTATCCGCTATCTCGTATGGTTCTAAATCAATAATGTGGTTCGGGTCGTCCACATATTTAAATAACATCGATACGTGACAAACGTTATGAACACGCAACATATTTGGCGGTAAAACGAGTCTATAGGCCACAGTTCTTACTCGATCAAGGATTTCAAATGGGCCAATAAAATCGAGGGTTGAGATTTCCTCTCTTCATCGATTCTTATTTCTAGAATAATGCTCTCTTGAACCTTCTTCTTCACATTCATCTGCTCTGAGTATGTAGCTTGCACGACTTTAAGTTTAACGATTAAAGTCGATTCTACTCATATATTTGATATCACCATGTGGGTCCTTAGAGTCTTTAACTCTATCTTTATCATTTGTAAGTTATACGAAATGGGTTTTGTGTTAACAGCATCGCACTCGTAAACGCATACAATCTTCTACTCAACGCGTCAGCTACCACGTTCTCTCTTCCACGATGATATTGAATTCAGTGCGATCGTAATCTTCAACAAATTCAGCTAACGTCTTTGGTATGCGTATTACGTTCATTTTAGTTGAAGAAATATTTGAGGGTTTAAGAAATGGGTTTTATACTGGGGTCAATACAAAATTCAATTTTATGCTCTAGGGGTAGGCTAGGAAGTCTTCAAGAATACGCCAGGAAATTTATTAACGATACAAATATCATTCAAAACTGTGACCCTCATCCAAGACTTGGATAGTACGTGTTGGGTAAAATCTAATTACGCACAACACGCAAGTATACGTGGTCAACAAGTAATAAAGTGAAAGTAGAGTGTCGTTCCCACAGAGAATTATTTAATAAAAATCACCAAGTATTAACCCATGACCAATTTAATCTTATTTAAACAAATGATTTAATAATTTAATTTAAAATAATTAAATAAACTATTACTAACTATCCCTAGAATGAAACAAGATATTGAAGACTTGAGATTACAATTTCACTTATTGTTTCATTTAAATCAACACACTTCCTGTTAAGCCAAATTATTTATACTGGATTGTTAATCAAGAACACGAAAGTGAAATATGGCCATCTCTCAATGCACCATACTCATATCAAATCAAATCCACAGATGATAGAATCAATTTGAACACCCTAATTAACTAACCCACTATATCTCTATGTGAATTACAATTAAAAAGGGTTTAAGTTCAAGTTCTTATTAGACTACATATGGCGTAAAGGCATATCTCTATCCTAAACACAAATCTTTAATTCCATCTATGCAGAAATCACAAACACATGATATCATGATCAGATCTAAATCTATACTTCATCTCTCGAGTTCATATAGATTATCACGGTAATTGTTAGCTAGACAATTAAGCAATTAAGTCCAAATCATAATAGATAATCCAAATATAGCTAATAAGACTAACAAAGAAGCATATCAAAGTAAACTACACAATAAGATCCATAGTAATCCCAAAATAGAGTTTAATTCATAAATAAACTAGAATCCATCATCCACAATTGATTAAGCATTAAAAAGATACAAATAAATAAGAAATGAAATTAGAATTGAGATAAACAAATCTGCATTCTCTTGCTTCCAATCTGATTCTCCAATGATAATCAATAGCTTCAATCTTCAATTCTAATCTAATCTAGGGTTCCTAATCTAAGAAAGAAAGTAAAGAATTCGATTATAGAAATCTATCCCAAGAGGGATTTTATGGATTCTAAGAATTAGCCTCCCAATCCAAATAAAACTCAAGTATTTAGAGTTCTAATGAACATCCTAGCAAGTTAGGCAACTAAGAATCCTATTCTAGCTCAATTTGGACATCAAATAATCCAATTTGACTAAAATCCCGCCGCCTAGCGCACTCAAATGGCCCGACCCTAGACCTTCTTCACATTCTGTCATACTACAAGGTCGAAACTCGTGTCTAGCGCAAGACTTCGGTACGCTAGGCGTAGCGCAATCAGCGCCACTCTATTTTCTGCTGCGACGTCCTTTGGTAAAATAGGCATAACTTTTGATCCGCTTGGATTTACGGGGCCTGCCACCTATCAAATCGAAGATAACGACGAGATATACAAATTTCATTCTTTGAGATTTGACAAATTCGAATTTTATCAAGGCGGAAATCGGGCTTAAAGTAGATGCCATGTAAATGGAAAACATGACAACTCTTAGCTTTGATCTTCGTTGATAAAAAGGCCATAACTCTCACATCCGAGCTCCGATTGGGATGATTCAAGATGTTCCGAAAAGCTAAGAAGTACAGCTACCATAAAATCCAAGTTCCAAGCCAAGAACATGCATCCAACTTGGTGTCAAAAGTCCTTCAATATTCCATTCTTGCACTTGCTTGCGTATTTTAGTCCAAAAGATATCCGAATTGCTTATCCTTTGCTTCTGCATGCCCATGTCGTGTCATAGCCTATAAAATAATATAAAATGTATGAAAAGTAACTAAGAAATATAAATATAAGCAACTAATTCAAGTAACAGATACTATCAACTTGTCATCTTTATTCATGACGTCGCCTACAGAAAGTCTGGCTTCGGTGCATTCCACACAAGGAAGTCAACAACGAAAGGATCGGGGCTCTTTACTTATGGCTTGATATAACAGTGATTGACTTTAGTGGTTTGGTTGCTTGAATTCGCATAACAGGTTGGTTAGGAATATGAAAGCTAACAACCTTACGAAAAGCATGATGAGTAGTTCACCAATCAATTTCTAAAATCACATCAAAGGCAAGTATTTTCAAAGAGATAAGATCGACAGGTAACGTGAAAGTGTCAATTTGAATCAACAAGATTTATAAACAGTGGAGGTAACGAAGGTTTCTACTAACGAAGTTTTAACCAATAAGTCAAAGTCTAACTTCTTTTGAGTTAAATTTAAACGTTGAGCGCAAGAAAGAGAGATAAAAGAATGGGTAGAACCGGTATCTAATAAGGTATATACTTCGCAAGAATTTATAATTAACTAACCCGTGCTAACTTCGTTTGGGTTACTCGCTTTTTGAGAAGTCACAAAAAATGCTCTTCCTGAAACCACCGACTTTGTTTTGTCCGTATTCACCTTTGGTGCCTCCATCCTAGCTGAACTTGTCTTTAGTGAACGACAAAATCGGGCTAGGTGACCTTCTCTTCCATAATTATAACATGCCTTGGACGACATCGCGCAGTTTGGACTGATATGTCCCTCCCCTCCGCATTTGAAACATATGATAGGTGGTCGTTCTCCTTCCTTAACAACGGGTGCTGGTGCTGTCGTCTTTCCATCATTGTTGAATCTCCTCTTCTTGAAATGTCCATTCTTATTATTTTGGCCATGATTACCACCGAAGTGGTTACCATTTCTACGCATCTTTGATTCCTCCACGCTTATTGTCACCGCTTCGATGATCGCCATCACCGGTATTATCATTTTTTGCGTACCGCTTCTTTTGGTTGGGTTGACTCATTATCACGCTCCAATAACTTAGCCTTATTAACAACATCTGAATACAAACATAGTTTATGAGAGATAAGATATTGTCGTATCTCAGGTTTCAAACCTCTTAAAAACATCCGCGTCATTCTCTCCTCATTATTAACCAAATGGGACGCAAACCGGGACAACTCGGCAAACTTGGCTTCGTACTGCGATACAGTCATATTGTTTTGTTCCAGCTTGATGAACTCTACCTCTTTCATGTGATGAATACTTTCGGGAAAGTACTTGTCGTTAAACAGTTCTTGGAACTTTTCCCAAGACATCTTCAAAGTCGGCGAAGTTGAGTACGCTTTTACGATTCCCACCAAAGAATCGCCTGCCCATGAACATGAAGGTGGTAAAGGGACCTTTTGCTCTCGGAGCATCCCAAGACATCAAATATCTTGTTGATCTCATTAATCCACGCCTCACTTTTTAAGTGGTTTTGGCTCTCCAAAAAACTCCGGTGGTCCCAGCCCTTGAATCGCTAATTGTGATGTGCGTCAGAGAGTTGCCAGTGTTTCCACCTGTATTTTAGATAGGAGCCGCTCTTGCCTGATGTTGCATCAATTGTATGAAGTCTCGGAATATTCCATCGTTCATCATTTGGTCAGTGTTGTTGTTTGCATGAGGATTGTCGCCTTCCTGATGCACATTGTCCTTATTATTCATCTGTGGAGACTCAACGGTCTCTTGTGCTCCATTGATGCTCTCAACATTCTCGGATGTCATTTTCAAATACTGCCACAAAACAAAGGTTAATTAACATATCACATATTAACCCTATACTACGTGACCAATTAAATAACAAATAAACTTAGGTAGGTCATACTAGCGAAAGAATTCCCCCTCTCCCTCCTAGTTCTTATCTCACATCTTAGCCATGGATCATATCCCTAAGCTTTGATACCAATCGTGACGCCCCCAAAATAGGTATACATCACCCATCTTGAGTCGCCAAATACATGGTACATAAATCAAATACAACTTAATTATACAACTATCGTGTAAAATACGACAAAACATAAACTGAGAGTTTAATCAAGAATATTGCCTTCTAGACAATATCCATTCTCAATGGAGTCCTCATAGACAGTATACAAACTCAAATTCAGTCCTCATTACATTTATTATCACACTATTTAATAGAATAGTGAGGACTACTAATGCTATCATCCGGATCATCACTCCGCTTTCTGACTCGTCCCAAATTTATATACTCATTTCACGAAGAGAACGGTGAAAGAAAGGGTGAGCTCAACTAGCCCGAAGAAAAATATTATGACTAAGATAATGCAGGGATAAATTATCATTAGCCTTCAACAATGTTAAACCGATAAAATACAATAGACAACAAGTTTAATCAAATGAATAAGCAATCCATTAAAAGAGTCAAGTAGAGAATAAAATCTACTATCTTTTATGATTTAAAAAGATTTTCATCACTTTTATCGTTGGGACTCAGCTTAATAAATAATCCACATCATCCCTGCACTACGGCCAAGGATATTCATTAGGGTCACGACCACAAATTATCCATGCACTACGGGCCAAGGATATTCGTGTATGCATCAATGGTCATGATCATGCCAACAACTATCCATCAATGCACTACGGGCCAATGAGAACTTTTATCACATCATTTGTAACATTACGGTCATGATTATACCGAATAATCCCTGGTCATAATCATACCAAGTCCATCTATGCACTACAGGCCACAGATGACTTTCAAAAATATAAACACGAGGATGATGACAATGATATAAGAATTCAATAAAATAAGTTCACGAATTAATTTATCCAGAAACTAATAACGTCCAAATTGTCAACATGATACTTCTTTGTAGAGTAAAATTCAAGAATGCTCAGAAGAATATTTCCATGAAAAGATACTGGATGAAGCACAAATATCAAGGATATTCCACTAATTTCATGGAGTATAGAAGTTAAAACTTTAACCAACTGAGTATAATAAATAATGGAATAACAAAAGAAATCACCAGACATGTGATAGATAGCACATGCAGGTTATTCCAACATAATAATAAATATGGAACCAGTCCCACAGAACGCGCTGATATGGGATATTCCGATAGAATAATAAATGCGAAATAATAAATAATGGAACCAGGTCCCACAGAAAACGCCTGAGACGAGATATTCCGGCGAATAATAAATGCGGAATAATAAATAATGGTACCAGGTCAGGCGAAATTCGCATCGACAGGATATTTCGACAGAATAATAAAGAACGGAATAATAGAAGAATGGAATAACAGAGTTCTCTTTATGAAGAAATAATGAAGGAATGAGCTTCTATTTATAGAAAAACTGAGAGTGGCTCTTGGTCTTAATGAAGGGTCAAAATGACTCTTGGTAATATTGAAGAGACAACTACTATTTATGAAGGGGTAATTAACTCTTGGTAATATTGAAGGGACAAGTTACTATTAAGACTTTAAATCAACGATCCATATTGATTTACTATTATAATTTCAACCAACGGTCTGAAAAATTAGCACATCTCCTCATGGAATAATATTGTACCCAAATACCCGAGTGAACAATACTAGAGTGAATAGTCATCGGGTGAATAGTAACTCGTGAATAGTAACTCGTGAATAGTAACTCATGAATAGTAACTCGTGAATAGTAACTCGTGAATAGTAACTCCTGAATAGTACTCCGACACAAAAAAGTGCTCCGAATACCCGATTGAACAATATAACCTCCAGACATCAATTATTATCGAAATAAATGTCGATTCTCATTAACACAAATAATTTCAACACAATGGAACTATCAAATTCATCTTTAATCAACACGAACTTATCCATCATTAATATCATTACTCACAATATTTAACAACCAGGTTGTTTCCAGGAAAGAGGGGGCTTTCCAATAAGGATTTCTCCCTATTGGCGCGCAATTAGGTGACCAAACCTCTCCTTGACAAAACTTCTAGACATTGTAAATATTGCAATTTAATAATATGAATAACTTTGTCGTCTCAATTATTGATTTAATAAAATAACATATAATGAAGATGATACTGTGACAATAATCGAATCAATAATATGAGAGATATGATGCAGCAATTACTGTAGCAATTATTGAGTATAACTAAGTGACTTCTCACGTAAGCATCAATAATCAATACCGTAAACTACTATGCAACCACGCCAGATTCTTGTACTTTTTACTACCGGGTAGTTCAATCAGTTTTAACAATAACACCTCCATGGTTATTTATAAAATATTTTTGTCGTTTTCTCAACCCGACAATAATTCCATTGTGGGGTCCACCAATGATTGTGCCGTTGTACAAATATTCCCGACAAAAAGAATATTCCCCGACCAATCGAATATAATATAACAACTTGCATACTTTGCAAAATTTATAAATACTACCCACAACTATAACTTTATCTCAAATTCACACCATAATATTCAAAAAATATATTTTGAGGAAATTAAATCTTTATTCGTAAAATTTGGGGTCTCACAATCTCCCCTCCTTATGAAATTTTGCCCTCAAAATTTACGTACGTACCTGGTATGCCGAACAGATGAGGACACTTCGTCAGATCCTATCTCTTGAGGTATAACCTTTAAGCGTAGAATATATTCCTGGATTTTAACAGGTACATCTTCATACGTTGAATTATCCGCTATCTCGTATGGTTCTAAATCAATAATGTGGTTCGGGTTGTCCACATATTTATGTAACATCGATACGTGATAAACGTTAGGAACATGCAACATATTTGGCGGTACAACGAGTCTATAGGCCACAGTTCCTACTCAATCAAGGATTTCAAATGGGCCAATAAAATCGAGGGTTGAGATTTCCTCTCTTCATTGATTCTTGTTTCTAGAATAACGCTCTCTTGAACCTTCTTCTTCACATTCATCAGCTCTGAGTATGTAGCTTGCATGGCTTTAAATTTATCGATTAAAGTATATTCTACTCGTATATTTGATATCACCATGCGGGTCCTTAGAGTCTTTAACTCTATCTTCATCATTTGTAAGTTATATGAAATGGGTTTTGTGTTAACAACATCGCACTCATAAACGCATACAATCTTCTACTCAACGCGTCAGCTACCACGTTCTCTCTTCCACGATGATATTGAATGGTACGATCGTAATCTTCAACAGCTCGAGCTAACGTCTTTGGCGCATGTTACGTTCATTTTAGTTAAAGAATTATTTGAGGGTTTAAGAAATGGGTTTTGTACTGGGGTCAATACAAAATTCGATTTTATGCTCTAGGGGTAGGCTAGGAAGTCTTCAAGAATACGCCAGGAAATTTATTAACGATACAAATATCATTCAAAACTGTGACCCTCATCCAGGACTTGGATAGTACGTCACATTGATACCTATCAACTTGTCATCTTTATTCACGACGTCGCCTACAGAAAGTCTGGCTTCGGTGTATTTCACACAAGGAAGTTAACAACGAAAGGATCGGGGCTCTTTACTTATGGATTGATATAACAGTGATTGACTTTAGTTGTTTGGTTGCTTGAATTCGTATAACAGGTTGGTTAGGAATATGAAAGCTAACAACCTTACGAAAAGCATGATGAGTAGTTAACCAATCGATTTCTAAAATCACATCAAAGGCAATTATTTTCAAAGAGATAAGATCGACAGGTAACGTGAAAGTGTCGATTTGAATCAACAAGATTTATAAACAGTGGAGGTAACGAAGGTTTCTACTAACGAAGTTTTAACCAATAAGTCAAAGTCTAACTTCTCTTGAGTTAAATTTAAACGTTGAGCGCAAGAAAGAGAGATAAAAGAATGGGTAGAACCGGTATCTAATAAGGTATAGACTTCGCAAGAATTTATAATTAACTAACTTTGTATAACCTTCTCGGATTCCTGTAAGTATTTTCAAGATCTTTGCTCTCGATGAATGACTCTATCTCGATGACCATTGTCTGTTTTTGTTTGCTGACCCCAACCCCTGAAGAAATCAAAGTATTCCGATAACACCTTTGGGCAATGTCCAAATCACCTTTTACCTCCCCGATCCCGTTCGGTGTAGAAAACTTGATTTTGAAGTGAGGTATAGATGTCACTGCCTGCAATGCTGCTAATGTCGGCCTAGCCAATATGGCGTTGTAGGCCGAATCCACTTGTACTACAAAAATTTTTACCATTATTTCGCTTCTTCCCAAGGGTCATTAGAACCCGACCGTAACTCTATCGTATTCGACACATGCACCGGGTCGCCATCACTTTGAAACCGCATAAATGCACCTCTCTCCTCCCAATTCCATTTTCTTTCCTCCCAGATCCATCCTCTGATAGGCATGCGTGTAAAGTATTTCGACCGGGGACCCGTTGTCGATCATCATCCTTTTCATATTTATTGGCCCGACCTGTGCCGTTATTACCAGTGCCCCGTCATGTGGTTCGATGTGGTCGGTAGGATAGTCTTTGTCCGAGAAGGAGATGGATACTCCTTAATATGCCCTATCCTTTCGGGGCGATGAACCAACTACCGCCAACACGGCCTCGAGATGCCCACTCCTCTTTTTTCCGGTTACACGCCCTACCGACCCGCTCGAAATCACATCAATAACTCCTCAGGCTGGTGGGTGCGGCTGCGGCTATGTTTCCCATGTTGGTTCCCTTTCTCCTCCCAGAGGGCTTCCGAACCTTCTCGGTCGATGACATATTACACCAGCTGCCTATTCTGGACGTTTTTCTCTATCAGATCTTTCAGGTTGTTTCACTCCTCCATCGTATGCCCCCCGAGACTGATGATACGCATAATATTTGTTTCGACCCCTCTTCCCAGGCTTCGGGATCGCTTGGCACGGTTCAAAAAAGGGATTGTTTCGCATCTCCTCCAATATTTTAGCCCAATCCGTGTTAAGTGCGGTGTAGACTTTGTTGACATTTTTGTTGGGGATAGGTGGTCGTCCACTGCCCGAACCTCCCCCAGTATAGCTTTTCTTACTACAGTTATCTGACCTCCCCTGACTGTCTGACTTCTGAAAATTCTGTTTATCCCGATCTCTGGGTTTCTCGTAGGATTGGGAGTGGGGTTTGAAGTTTTCCATCGCCTCCTCTATTGCTATATGTCCCTCGGCTCGGTGGAAAGCTTCTGTCAAGTCTGCCGGAGGGTTGATCACCAAATCCTTCATCAACTTCTTTGACTTCCCAATGTCTAAGCCAGTCGTGAAGAATCCCAGGGCTTGTGGGGAGTTTAATTCTACCACCGACCCCACAGCCTCTCGGAACCTCTTGATGTATTGTCCCAGACTTTCATCTGGTTTCTGTCTGACCAGCATGAGGGATGTTGTGATCTTTTCCCGCCTCTTATTACTCCCGAACCGAGCGTGGAATTTCTCCCGAAGATCATTCCATGAATTAATTGATCCCGTCGCCAGGGTTCCTATCCACTCCCGGGCGCTCTTTTTCAAGGTTGTTGCGAACATGTGACACTTAGCAGCATCCGAATGCCCGTAATATGTCATCAGCCTATCATACCCGTCTGAGTGGTCATACGGATCCCCCATCCCGTCGTAGGTCTCCATCGGGGGCATCTTCTTTTTGGGGTCGGCTTTCTCCTGATTGATCTCCGGCGAAAAAGGCGACCTTATGCAGGCTGAAGGCATCCCCGTCGAATTCTTTGCCAACAGTAGTTTTTCCAATTCTGCCACCCTTCAAGCGAGGGGGTTGGACTCTTCTTTATAGGGGGACGATCGGGGTCTGTCCCTCCCATATTCAGGAGTCGCGTCCCTCCTCCTCTGCCCCGACCTTCCTGGATGTTCTGATCGTCGCCGCTCTGATCGGCCTCCTCCTCCGCTTCACCATCCCTCAGCGACTTCGTACCTACTCCTTTCCTTATCCGCCTCTCCCCGTCGGGGTGACCGAGATCGGCTCCGATGCCTACGCCTCTTTGGGGATGCCTCCTGTTCTCCAGCCATGTTAGCCATCTGCTATTCGAGCTCCTCTTGCTGAAGGCGTAGGGCCATCATGGCATCCTTGTTCTGCTGCATCTTTTTCTGCAGAATGAATTCCCTCTGATCTCGACTGCCCTCGCCTCGGCTTTTTCCATGCACCTCAAGCGCCCGTGAGTGATTCTCGTCAGCCCGACTATCCTGGTTGGGGGTACGCTGACCGTCGTGGAAGAGTCTTCACCGAGGAGAAGGAGGCGGTTCCACCTGATCTCCCTGGATTTTAGAACCCAATCTGTTCTTGACCGACCCCCTCACCTGGGTGGTCTGGTGTGTCTTAGCCTTTTCGCGGTCAGAAACTGCATACTCCATGCTCGCCATAGCCTCTTATCGGAAAAATCTGACTGTGATTATAAGAACACTAAAAAGCCCTCCTTCTAGCGTCAATGTTAACGCCAAAGTTTTGTTTTGCTACAAGCGTCAATCACAAAATCCACGCCTAGAACTCAAGACAATAACATATCACACGAAGCTTGACGACCAGGCCACGGGGATAGCTCCGGTGTGAGAATAAGTACATGCCGTTACAAGGTTTAACAATGGAGGCTAAGTGTTTAGTGCTAAAAAGTGGTTATTACCTGTTAATTGTACCCTTGACCTTATATTTATAGTACTCTCTCCACCTTAGAATCCTTCTCCGAGTCGGATTAGGACTCCTAGCCATGGTAGTTACCATAACTTGGGTCCAACACAATCTCCTTAAAAGATGCAAGTAGAATCCAATCCAATCACTACCTTTGGAGTTACCTTATTCAATTATCATTAAGATCCTGAACTCTGCACGTAGGAAAGCCCACTGTGCAGGCCCAAACAATCCCACCATCAGGTCTGGGCTTCGGCCCAAAGGACTCGAAGGCCCGACCCCAAACACCACACGACAGGGTAAGGTTCCGGCCCGAAAGGCTCGGATACCGAACCCGAAGACATCCACTAAAATGAAGCTCCGACCCAAAAGGACTCGAACACCGGCCCAAACAGTTTCAACCTCTCCATGGGCTTCAGCCCAATGGTCTCCTAAAGCCCTTCTAATGTCAGACCCTCGGCCCACACGAAGGTCGGCAAAACGCTTCCGAACAGGCCCTCCTCAGCTTTAGGCCCTGGACAGTCGCCCTAGTTGACCTGGCCCAGGGCCGGCTCTGTATAGGAATAACTATATCTATAAAACCAGTAAGTATTAGATTTGAGTTTCGTGGGAAGCTGGGGAGCCAAAATCCATTATGTTAGAGACAACATGTGTGTGTGGGTGTGTGTCTATTCCTGTCTGTGTATGAGAGCAGATTCTCTGTCTCTAATTTTTTTATTCTCTTGTGTTTTTCTATTTAAATTTTGATACCTAGTCTCTTATTTAACACTAATTAATTCTAAAATTAAATAAAAAGACATGTCAAAATTTAAATAGAGATGTACAAAAGAGATACAAAATTTAGGGGCAGGGATCTGCTCTTCCTGTGCATTCGTTCTATTTTCTTCTTTTCTCTAATAATCCAGTGAATCCTTTATTAGGAGACTTGGTTGGCTTTTTATCTGCATAATCATCATTATGGTGTATTAGCTTTCCTTGGTAGTAGCATGTTTGATTTGACACATTGATCGATGCTAGGTAAATTGGGGAGAAAAACTGAACTAGCTAGGTGCCCGTTTGTTGAATTGTGTGCGCGCGCGCATGCCTTTCTCTAACTGAGATATTTGCGTATGGATAGAAGGTTAGTAAATGAGTAATAGTACTATAAAAAGGAGGATAAGATTGGAATGCTAAGATTTTCACCAACCTCGCCATGATTATCCATATGTTTTGTCTGAGTCTCAAATTAGTTGGAACCACCTAACTATGGAACCCTACAACCAAACAGGCCAATTAAGCACGTCCCATTTTACATAATGAGGTGGTTGGGCTTATTCCTATGTCGAGTTGTGTGAGGATGGAAAGACCTCCTGGTCATATTAAAAATAGGGTAATTTACATAAGTATACAACAAATAAAAAATAATTACAAAAATAGTGTATCAATCAAATAATTACAAAAAATATGTAATTAAGACCCATATTACAAAAATAGTACAATTCACATTAATAAGAAAACCTAAAATCAAGGAGAAATAACTGTCATAATTAATAATTCAAATTCAAACTAAGAATTCAAATTCAAATTTCATCTTCCTCATCCCACTTTACATCTCCCTCGAAACTTTCAGCTGGATTTCCTCCTCTTTCACAGCCAAACTCATTAATTCTCTTCAATTGCTCGAATCAAACGTACCTGAATTCGCCATTTTTACATAATTACACTAGTTTATCTGCTCCGACCTCATTTCTCTACTACAACCATGACCACGTTTATACCAAGGTAACCAATAAAAAATAGAACACTGCATAAAGAAGATAGAGATAAGAGACTGATATGAAATATAATATTGATAACCAAACTTTCGTACCAAGGTAACCAAACATTTATATCAAAGTAACCAAACTTTCGTACCAAGGTAACCAAAATCTATCTTCACACATGCAGTATGAATTTGTTACCTTGGTCTAAAAGTTTGGCAACCAATTTCATGAAGGTAAATAAAAAATAGGACACTGCATATGAAAGAGAAAGATAAGAGAGTGATGTATAATGTAATATTAATAATCAAACCTTCGTACCAAGGTAACCAAACATTTATATCATGGTAACCAAATAATTTTATTCAAAAAAATAAAATTATTTTGAATATGGTGCAGTTGGTAGCCAAACGTTCGTACAAAGGTAACAATTTTAATTTTTATGGGTAACCAAATATTCATAAAAAAAAAATTACAAAGCCATAAAATTACAATAGAAAACATAACATGACAAGCCCTTACCTGGGCACAACTCTAATCAATGTTCTAAAAGAGGCGGCGTGAATTTGATGGAGGCATAGAATAACAAATGTGAACTGCAAGAAGATGAATTCATCCTTTACTTTTTCGGTTTAAAGCCCAACATTCTGTCTCTCTCAAAAAATACTCGAGAAAAGAGGGCTTAAGCTTCAGATATCGCTCGGAGAGAAGACGACGAAGAAATTTGCAGTATATACGCCACTTTAGTTTGTAGTATATCGTCGGAGAAGACGACGAGTATTTGCAGATGGCTTCTACGGAGAAGACAACAGTATTTGCGCAGATATATCGCCTACCAATTAGTGTTTCATATATACGTTACTTTAGTTTGTTTTAATATGTAGATATATTAATTACTTAATTGAATACTAATTTCTTAAATTAAGGAATCCTAATTGAATACTAATTCCTTAAATTAAGGAATTCTAAATGCACTAGAATTGTAAATAAATATGGAAGTGTATTAGTTGCATAAAAATTTTATGAGAACACTTTTATTATAATTATTTTTAAAAATATAATAGAATATGTAATTGTTCCTTAAAAATAAAAGTTTATAATACTAGAACAAAGGGAGGGGTTATCGACTACTTTTCACTAGTTCATTTCTTCTTTCATGATAAGATTTTGGTAATAATTTTTATTATCCTACCATCACATCACTTATTAATTAATAAGTTTTTACCCTTAATTATAAAACTAAATTGGGAGTCTTATAACAAATGACATTATAAAATTTATTTTTATTTGTAGTGATTTAAAATATGTATTGTTAATTTTTTTTTTTTTAAATGTTTTTTTTTGACAAAAACCCTGAAACAATACATTAGGAAAAATTTATTCATTTAATCAGAAAGATACAAATTACATGTATACCGAAATGCATAAGCGACCCCTAGTTTGTATCATTTTTGCAACTCACTCTCTAACTTTTATTTTTACAAATATCTCCCTCTAAGATGTATTAATTGTGCAAAAATCACCTTTTAAGGTAATTTTTTTTTTGTTCAAAATCCTTACATAATCAAATTATTTCATCTAATTCATCACTAATTAAAAATATAAGTTTATAATACTCCCTTTATTTATTCGAACGACTTCCGGTTGACAAAAAAAATTTCACAATACCATCAGATTTGAAACCCTAAATTGCTTAATGCATATATCTCATTCTCTAAATTTGTTAAATGTCAATTGATTATTATTGTGTTTTGATAAATTTCTTGCACACAAGACCCATATTAAAATGTCAATTTTATTCTAAATTTTTAACATGTGTCGTCATAATTAAATATTTCGTTAATTAGACACTACAATAAAATTGATTATATGAACTATATAAACATGTGCAAGTCAATTTCTTTCATTACTAACACTACAAGAAAATGCATCAAAGGTGATGAACCCAAATAAAATAATAATCGATTGACATATAGCACAAACAAAAAGTGAGATAAATGAATTAAGCAATTTAATGTTGTAAATACAGTAACAAGTATGATACATTAATTCAATAAGTATGATACATTAATTTAATAAGTATGATACATTGCATCAAAAAAAATATGATATAAATATCAACAAAATGCAATAATTTTAATATAATTAAATTTATGTTCACCAAATAGAAAAATACTCTTTAAATTAATAAATTATTAATTTATCGATTAAATAATAACTACAAATTTTTTCAGTTTCAACAATATTTATTTATAGAGATTCTATTTGTTGATATTGTGAGATTTTTTTTTTCAAATTAGAAGTCGTTTGAATGGAATAAAAGGAGTATTTTTAAGGTAGGATTCTTAAGTGGTGAATTAGGGTGAAATAATTCGAGTATATAAGGGTTTTTAAGAAAAAAAAGTATATAAATGGTGAGTTTTGCATAATTTATACATCTTGTAGGGAGAGTTTTGTAAAAATAAAAGTTGGAAGGTGAAATTATAGCTAGTACTAATTCGAATAGAACTCTGAAATATAATTAAGTATATAAGTATACAAGTTTGATAAATATTATTAACCCTTACTATGATATTATGTTAGTAGTATAATATTAATATAGGAGTATATGTTACTAGCTACTTATCGACA
Organism: Panax ginseng; assembly: GCA_020205605.1. Taxonomy (NCBI): domain Eukaryota; kingdom Viridiplantae; phylum Streptophyta; class Magnoliopsida; order Apiales; family Araliaceae; genus Panax; species Panax ginseng. The sequence continues at coordinate 32,806,084 of CM035135.1, forward strand.
AAGATAATGGCAAGCACAGAAAGAAGAACGAAGGTGAATCGTCAAACAAACTCCGGTGAAATATCTTCTACCGTGTTGCCGTCTCCGATTCTTGTTGAGAAATCAAGCTCACACAAATATATTAAGATTTATACAAACACACTATTGTATGAGATATAAAATAATAACACAAGAATTTTACGTGGAAACCCAACTGGGAAAAACCACGGGAAGAGATCTCAGAAAATCACTATGAAAATAATATGGAGATTACAAACTCTCAACTGAGAAATAAACTAACTGCTTATTTCTCTCTACACCTCACTCTCTCAATGCTCTAACCGAGCTTCTCACTCTCTAACTCTCTTTGACACTCAAACTAGAGCTTTGCTCTTCTTCTCTCTAAGATATACTCTATCAATTTTGGTGTGTCTTTCCTCTTCCATTTGGCCTCCTTTTATAGCCAAGAACTAGAGGGTAGAAAATGAAATGAGTTGGACTCATTTTCACCAAAGGAGTAACATTAATGAGATAATGGTGATATGTTCCTCGAGCCATTAATATGTTCCTCGACCCATTAAAGGAGTGAGGACCATCGACCATCGACCAATGATTAATGACCAAAGATCAAAGACCAAAAATAGGATCCAATATTCAACAATCTCCACCTTGGCTCATATTTTCCAAATCATCGTGATCTTCTTTGTGTCTCGTGAATGTATCCTCTCCCCGGATACTCCACTCACTTAACTCAACATTAGATTTAAGTGAATTAAGTCCAAACAAATTGCTTGAACTTTTCTCGTCAGAATCGACTTTGTGAGCATATCTCATGCATTCTCCTTTGTGTGAACTTTGTGAACTGCAGAATGTCACCATTGTTCAACCACTCACGAATCTTGTGATACCGAACATCTATATGTTTGGTTCGGCATGGAACACTTGGTTCTTTGCTAAATGAATAAAGACTTTGACTATCACACCGAATCTCTGGATATCGCCTTGCTTGAAACCTAGTTCTTCAACTAGTCCCTTAAGCCACAAAGCCTCCTTGCTTGCCTCTGTCAATGCCATATACTCAAATTCTCTTGTTGATAATGCTACCGTAGAGATCGCAACACCGACCTCCAACATATACATCCTCCACAAAAGGTGTATACAAACCTCGTCAGAGATCTCTCGCATCTAGGTCTCCAAAGATAATCCGAATCAACGAACCTCAGAATCTCACTTCTTGCGGTATCACGATCAAACATAAGACCGTAATTGGTTGTACTGCTGAGATAACGAAAAATCCATTTTACCGCATTCCAATGCTCTTTTCTGGATTTGCCATATACCGCTAACCACGCCGATCGCCAGAGATATCCGGCCTTGTATATACCATGGCGTATATTAGACAACCCACCGCATTTGCATACACGGTACTTTGGACATATACTCCACCTCGCCCTCTCGTTTGTGGGCTCAATCTGTGAAGATAACTCAAATGTGTCGCTAACGGAGTGCTAACCGGTTTAGCATTGTTCATGTTAAACCTCTCTAGACCTTCTCGCATATATCCTTTCCGAAAGTTAGCCACAACTTTCCTCGCTGACGATCCTGTGAATTTCCATACCTAGGATCTTCTTAGCTGACCCAAGATCCTTCATGTCAAATTCACTGCTCAACAAATTCTTCAGCTGAAGAATATCTGACTTCCTCTTTGCTGCTATCAACATGTCATCGACATATAACGCTTAACAATACTTGAGAGAGCCATCATCAAGGGATCTGAAATACACACATGGATCATACTCCGAACGAGAGTAACCATGAGCCATCATGAAGTTATCAAACTTCATATACCACTGTCTTGGGGACTGCTTCAAACCATAGAGGGACTTCTTTAAACTGCAAACTAAACCCTCTTTCCCTGGTTCAATAAACCCCTCAGGCTGCTTCATGTAGATCTTTTCTTCTAAATCACCGTGGAGAAAAGCTGTTTTCACATCAAGCTGTTCTAACTCCATATCCTGTGATGCTACAATAGATAAGATCAACCGAATCGATGTGTGTTTCACAACTGGTGAGAAGATCTCATTGTAGTCGATTCCCCTCTCTCGAGAGAATCCCTTTGCCACTAATCTGGCCTTGAATCTTTCACCTTCTTTATCAGACTGAGCTTCCTTTTTCCTGAACACCCACCTGCATCCTATAGCCTTCGATCCTTTTGGAAGTTGAACTAACTCCCATGTCTGGTTCTTTTGTAAAGATTCCATCTCTTCTGCCATAGCTATCGCCCATTTATCATTATCATCGGACTGAATAAAGATCCTCGATAAATTAGTTGGATCTCCACTACTAAAGAATCAAGGCAAAGGCAACCATGTCTTCAAACCCATATCTCTCAGACTTTGGTTTCTCGACTCGCTTTTCCCGATCTCTAACAAGATTATAGGACCTCTCTTGGGGATCCGAAGGTTGATCATCTTCAATCTCTTCGAAGCTCCACCTCAATGGGTGTTTTTGCAACTCACTTGCTGCAGAGATTCTTCATTCTCGGACTTGTTCAAAGATGTGTTTCTCATTGAACACCACATCTCTGCCGACAACCCTCTTCTTGGATAATGGATCCCATAACTCAGTATCCTTGACACCATCTTCATATCCAAGGAAAATACACTCTTTTGACCTTGGATCAAGCTTGGACCGTCGCTCTTCGATGGCGAGATGAGCATAAGTCGGACAACCAAAGATTTTCATCACGTAAAAATCAACCGGTTTCCCACCCATACCTCTTTGGGGATTTTGTAATCAATTCCTGCTTTGAAGGAGATCTATTTATCGATAACACGTCAGTATTGATTGCCTCAAATTTCGTAAACTCTTGGGCAATCCCGCATTCAATCTCATACATCCGCACGCTCCAATAGAGTTCTGCTTTCATCCTCTGTGACCCCATTTTGCTCTGGAGTTCTTTCGATCGAGAAGTGCCGGTGATACCTTCATCTCCCGACAGTAATCAGTAGGAATGACTCATCCTTGTATTCTGTGCCATTATCTCGATCCGAAATACTTGACTTTTTTCCTATTCGTTCTCTACTTTAGCTTTCCACTGCCTGAAGATTCTGAAAACCTCGGATCTCTGTTTCATAAAATACACCCACACCTTTCTGGAGTAGTCATCTATAAAGCTAACAAAATAATGGGCTCCACCCATTGACGTATGCTTGATCGGTCCCCACACATCCGAATGTACATAATCAAGTACATTCTTACTGGTATGTGCTCTCCCCTTGCCGTGACCCTCCGTTGTTTCATTGACACGCAAAACTTGCAAAATTCCAAACTGCACGTTTTGACACCTTTCAGCAACTGCCTTTTGTGAAGTTCTTTCATTCCACCTTCACTTAAATGACCAAGTCGCATGTGCCATAATTCTGTGCTATCACTGTTGGAATTATCCCGCATGCAATTTGCTTGCCCACCAAAGAATCGTGTCCCCTATCAACTTGTAAAGGGTGCCCTTCTTCGCCCCTTCATAATTACCATCGAGCCCTTGGTAATTTTCATGACACCATCTCTCGATCGAGATATCGCAACCTATAGAGTCAAGTACTCCAACCGATAAGCAGCTCTTCTTCAATTCTCGAATATACCTTACATCACCCAATGTTCTAACAACTCCGTCAAACATTTTAATTTTTATGGTGCCTATCCCAAAGAATCTCAGCAGATCGCATTGTTACCCAATAAAACCGTATCACCATTGCGGGATGTAAAAGTATCAAACCAATCCCTATGAGGGACATATGAAAAGAACAACCTAATCCATGTACCAATCAGAAAGGCGCCACCGTCTCTAACAGATAAGAGATCACCTTGTGAAGCTTCATTTTCACACTGTGTATGACTCTCGTCATCGCACACATCTCGCTGCTTTCAAGAACATTAGCGATTTTTCAATCAGCTTTCCTTTCTTCTTGTTTTCCTTTTTCAACAATGGACACCGATTTTTGTAGTGGCCCTTCTCGTGGCAATGATAACATTCAACCCGAGATTTATCCTTCTTTTCTCGGTCTCGATCGAGACCTTTCTCGCTCCTCGCTTAATACTTCTTTTGATTAGGACCCCCGCCACGCCCATTTGAAAAGTAAGAAGATCGTCTCCTCGATCTCCGGAAGTAGTGCCTTTGAACTTATCCTCGTCCATCTCACGACATCACATCGTCAATCGCAAGCTTTTCCTTCCCTACAAGGAGTGTAGTCCGGAGAGTTGAGTATATGATCTGCAGTAGAGAGACAAGAAATAAGGCTTTATCTTCTTCGTCCAACTTCACATCAATCTTCGGTTAGTTGGGTCACCAATCTATTAAACTCATTAATATGATTGGCCAAATCAATTCTTCTTCCATCCGGCCGGTCTAATTCCTTCTTCAAATATAACCGATTTGACAGAGACTTTGACTTGTAAACTTTCTCAAGTTTCTCCCATTAAGTCCTTCAAGAGGTTTCACTAAAACTCGATATTCGATCTGTGGCGCCAAACTCAATCGATTGTTGCCACGTACTTTAGCTTCAAGTTCCACCCATTTTCATCCGTCATATAGTCACCGGTTTCTTCCTTTCTAAAGTGCCTTTGTCAATCCTTGTTGAGCCAATACATCTTTGATCAGACACCGCTAACATCAAATTTGACTTCATCATTCAAATGGTTCAACTTCATACCTCGCACTTGTGCTTGCCATCTTCGTATTTGTGACCTGCCTAATTTCTCTTTAAACTGATCGTTGGTGTGAACCGAGAGCTTTGATACCAATTGTTGAGAAATCAAGCTCACACAAATATACTAAGATTTATACAAACACACTACTGTATGAGATATAAAATAATAACACAAGAATTTTACGTGGAAATTCAACTGGGAAAAACCACGGAAGAGATCTCGAAAAATCACTATGAAAATAATATGGAGATTACAAACTCTCAACTGAGAAATAAACTAACTGTTTATTTCTCTCTACACCCTCACTCTCTGAATGCTCTAACTGAGCTTCTCACTCTCTAACTCTCTTTGACACTCAAACTAGAGCTTTGCTCTTCTTCTCTCTAAGATATACTCTATCAATTTTGGTGTGTTTTCCTCTTCCATTTGGCCTCCTTTTATAGCCAAGAACTAGAGGGTAGAAAAGAAATGAGTTGGACTCATTTTCACCAAAGGAGTAACATTAATGAGATAATGGTGATATGTTCCTCGAGCCATTAATATGCTCCTCGACCCATTAAAGGAGTGAGGCGACCATCGACCATCAATTAAACGATTAATTAATGAAAGCACTGTTAGACCAAAAACAGGATCCAATATTCAACAATTCTCAACATGCCGGAAGACGTTATATTCGAAATATTCTCACGGCTGCCGGTGAAATCTCTGCTTCAATTAAGATCTATCTGCAAGCTCTGGCTGTCCCAAATTTCAAGCCCTAATTTCATCAAAACCCACCTCAATCGCACCGTTAACCACAAAACTCCCCCATCACTCATCGTTCACAGGTGGGGCACGAACTCCGGCGGCGAAGTTATTTCTCTGATCCACCTCGATTCTATCGAAAATCCGATCGATCTCAATCCACCAACTTTACCTAAATTACCAACAACAAGAATAAGAGCGCTGGTTGTTGGTTGCTGTAATGGCATTGTTTGCCTCACCGATACACCGGAACACGTATTAACTTACCTCTGGAACCCCGCAACCAAACAGGCTAAGAAAATCCCTCTTTCTCCGAGTTCTGAGGAGGAATTTACCAACTCTTTTATGGGGTTTGGTTTTGACCCGAATTCCAACGATTACAAGGTTGTTAGGATTGCGAGTACTCATGTGGAGGTGTATTCGGCAAATACTGATTCTTGGCGAGAAATTGAGGCAAGCATTATGAAATCCCCAATGTTATTTACTTGTGGTGTTAGTGCGAAAGGGGTTTTGTATTGGCAAACTTTTGCGGAAACACCTAGTGTCATTTGATTTGCACAATGAGGTATTTGAGGAAATTCCTATGCCGAGCCATGTGTATTATTCTGGCCAAATTCGAGAGCAAATTGTGAATTTTAGGGAATCTGCTGCCGTGATTGTGTATTCTTGTTATCGTCAAGAGGTTAGTTTATGGACAATGGATGATGGGAAAAAATCTTGGGCCAAAAAGTTCGAATTTGGGGCTGTTTCATGGGTGTCTTCTCTATTTGGGTATTTCAAGAGTGGTGACATTGTAGTAAATAAAAAGGCTAGGTTGTTTATATACGACTCTCAAATCAAAATGAGCGAGTATGTTCGAATTCTTGATGGTGTTTTGAATGCTTTTGACTACACTCAGAGCCTTGTTTCATTCAAAGGATCGATCGCTACAAGTTCAGGCCGGAGAAGATGCATGCTTGCATGTTAATCAAGAAACAAAGAATATTGAACAGGTAGTCATAGTGTGTGATGAAGAGGATGACAAGTCAAAGAGTTAACAACGTATTAATTGGATCCGGTTAGCATGAAGTTAAATTTATGATAAGTCAATTGACCAACTTTGAGGAAGATTGATGTTAACCACTCCGGTATTAATTGTTCTGATTAATTTGAGGAAGATTGATGTAATTAATTAATTATTAATTTATTTGTTAATAGGATTTAGGTTATTTAATAGTGATTAAGAAGTTTTACTATTTAGAAAGATATTTTAGTACTTTCATATTTTTATTATTCACCAAATAATTAATAATATTATCGCTACAAGATTATTATTCTACATAATAGAATATTGATTAAAACTGTGAGATATTTTTCTCTTTATGCGATTGAGAAATCTTGAGTTAGTGTTGACGAGTATCACTCAAGTAAAACATCTTTGACTTCCAAGTAAAAGATTCTTGGAGCAGCGAAAAATAGACTATACAGTAAAATTTCTATTTAGGATTAAACTTGTGATTAAATTATTTATATTTTAATTAGAAGGTTATTACTAAATAGTGGTATTGATATAAAATATTTTTCGAACACTCAAAAATATTCACTTTAATAAAAATATCAATAACAACTCCCTAATAATTATTATTCAAAAAATATTTATGCAAAATTAAAGAAAACATAAATTATTTAAATTTTCATACTAGGAAAATGTATTCTTTTATAAGAAATGTAATCTTTTATAGGAAAATGTGGTCTTTTATAGGAAATGTAGTCTTTTATAGGAAAATATAATTTTTTTATAGGAAATGTAGTCTTTTATAGAAAATATAGTCTTTTAAAATTAATATTGTCTCTCTAAGATATATATGAAATTATTATTATATAGAGGTATAATTTCTTAGCACGGGACTTAAAAAGTATATAACATATTATAATTTAGAAGTTATTCCTATTTATAACTAGCCCAAATTGGGACAATTTTTTTTATAATATTATAGATGTTATTCTTATATAGAGTATTCCTAAATAGATGTTTTACTGTATTTACGAAATTAAGTCTATTATTACATAAAATCGCTCACATACTGTCTACATACATATTTTGCCGGCCCACGTGACTTGCTCTGTACGTGGGCCATCAAAATATACATGTGAGCATATGCGAACGATTTTATGTGATAATAGACTTAATTAGGATTATCTCCATTTCATGATCTAAATTTAAAATGTGTTGAAATATAACATTTGATGATGAGAGAAAGATGATGACATGGTAATATGTTGGAATGAAGATTCTAAATTTCATTTGACCCGAACTAATTTTCCTTATTTTCATCTACGCGCGGTTGTTCATCTCCAAAAGTTGACATATATCAACAGGCCAGGATAGGTTTTTCGACACCAACTTATTTGTCCCTTAGATAGATATCTACATGAAATGCACATAATTGACTAATTTTGATCAAAATTAGTAAGAGGGGATAGTACTTTTGCAATAATTTTAAACATTGGCTTTAACAATGCAATAATTAAAAGTTGATTCATAGCGTTTATAGTACTCCCTCCGTCCCATATAATATATTACGTTTTAGATGATTTTATTTTTTTTTCAAATAAAGTTTTATATAATTTAGGGGAATTAACTATAATCTTTCCAAAATAATCCCTCATGAAAAAATATTACAGATGAAAGAGTATGAGATAAATATATTGATAAAGTGTATTATAAATTATTAATAATATATTTAATGATATACAATTATTTTTTTAATTCTTATGCACAACGTTAACATATATTATGTGACGGAGGGAGTATAATTCAACATCAACATAATGAGACAATTTTATTATTTACTCTAGATTTAAGACAACTATTTGCGAGGAGAATTATTGGTGTGATGGGGGAGTGGCCTGAAGTTCTTTTTGACATCTCTAGCTCTAATGAAGTTGTTTATGATACCTAAATGGTATGAGTCTAAAACCTGACGGAAGATTTCAGGCTTTTTGGCGGGAACAAGGATGTTAAGATTTTGTGAAGATGCATGCATCTCTTTTACAATTTCACGGGGGTACTCATTTTTATAAAGTCAATTTCTTGAATGTTTCGGATGATTTTCATCTAAAGCTTGAATAGTAGTCAACTACTCTCTCCGTTTCAAATTAAATATATATTTATAAAATTAATTAAGAATTTAAAATAATTTTATATTCTTAATTATAGCCTTAGTATCAACTAGAAATTTAGTTATAGTCGTTTGATATTAAAAATAATAATAAAAACGTAATGACAAATTAAATTATGTCACTTTTATTATTCTAAAATAAAAATATATTTTTAATTTTAAAATTAATTAAAAAAAATATATCTCAAATTTTAAAATAGGTAATATATATCTATTAGATTACTTCCCTTTCAAGTGGGAACACTCCAAAATAAGCCACTTTTGGAGCAAAAAATTGTCTTTTCTGCAGGAAATGTTAGGATAAAAGTACTATATAGTAATGGAATGGGTTAGGAAAAATTGAAAAAGTGCACAGTTCCTTAAAACAGGCTCTAGATCCATGTTTTCAGCTTTGAGTATTGAGAGCTAGCTAGGGCCTTTTCAATCCATGAAGTAATTAAGGGGAAGGGGAAGGATCAAGCAATGTCTCATGAGTCATTATTTTTGTCTCTTTTATTTATTTATTAACTTTGGTTTTCCATTAGTATGTGATCTTGTTACAAATCAACTGTGAGCTGGACAAGGATAAAAACCTGAAATTTTAAGCACTATATATAATTAGTTTATAATAAAATAAAACTAGTCATATTATAATCTAAAAGAATGATAAAAACCCAAGAAGGGTCTTTGTACACAATACAATATGGCTTGCAAGGCCAGGCTAATACCGCCACAGACTCGTGCAAGAACCCTCATTTTACTAGCTATTAGCCTATTACATTATATATATATATATATATATATATATATATATATATATATATAAGAAAATAGCATGATTATTTATTTTATCTTTTCATTTTCCTATGTATACTCTTAAAAATTCCTCCTTATAAACAACTGTTAGGCTGAACAGAACCAGAAGAAGATTTTCCTCCAGCATTATCACACGATGCTTCCGCTGGTTTATTGTTGTATGTAAGCTTTACATCATCCAACTTAATCCCACTGCATGGATTATTCTTACTGCAATCCAATTTCACGCCAACTTCGGTCGCGGATGTTCCATGAATATCTTGATATGTCACACCACTAATCTTTACCCCCGAAACCTGTAAGATTAAAATCAAAATAAACAAGTATAAATGAGACGGTTGATATTGTTAGAACAAAATTCTGATACAGTCAAAATATTAAGTGATGCTAAAATTAATTAGTGTCCTTATAACAATGACAAAAATATCACCGATGATAATATCATTTTTACAGCATCAATTCCAAGGTGTAAATCTTTTACCTGATTTGGGCAATTTCCTCCGTTGGGGCAGTAATTTTGATCAATTATGACAGGATTCTGAACGTTGGCCATGACTAGATGCTGGAAAAGAATACCCTTAACAAATCCATTACTAGGCCTAGCCCATGTCTTAATCCTCACACCATTTTCAGTACCAGTAAATGTAACCGATTTAACTGTCACGTTTTGGACCCCGGGTTCTTGCAATTCCCAGCCTAGACTTCCAATACTGTAAAAAATAATCACATGCAACTTATTATTACATACTATATATTAAATAGATAGCATATTATAATTAGTAGTATTTATTTTATTTGTTACCTGATCCCGTGGCCGGGGCCGCAGGCGATGCTTTCGATCCACAAATTGGAGTTGCCGGGGCCTATTGAGACACAGTCATCGCCAGTGGCAATGCGGGAGTTTAAGATGGTTACACCGGAAGATGATTGCACGTGAATTCCGTCGGTGTTGGGGCTGCTTCCGGAGGCCGAGATCTTCATAGCTTGTAGATTCACATTGTGGCAGCCGTCGATTACAATGTGGAACATCTGACTGTTTACTGAAGCTAATCCATTGATGGAGATTTTGTTGGAGTTGTAGAACGCCAGTGTCTGTAACAAGAAATCAAATTAACATATAATTTTACATTCATTTTTTGGTAAAAATGTATATAGCCTAAAAAAAAAGAAGTAATTAAGATGTGGGTAAAATTGGTGGCATAAACTGTCAACCCACTTTCCCACTTGCTTATTCTATCCAAAATTCACTGTCACAGTCTAACCGATCAGGTTTTGTTTGGCTACCAAGAGATTAGGGAGGTAAGAGAATGCAAAATAAGGAAAATTCTCGCACAAAAGATGTTTTTATTATTTATTTATAAAAAATAAAATATTTTTCTCAATGCCTACCGTTGCTCCTTGAGGGCAACTCTTGCCCGAAGCTTTGCAAGCCCATAAACCGGTCCCTTGGCCATCTAGGGTTCCGCCATAGAAGGAAACTCCACTAACCCTCTCGAACTTAATCCAATTCCCGGAGTGTCCCAACACTTGATAATCCGATGGGGCCACGAGGGTCCCATCGATCCGAATAGTAATGGCAGTGTTCTTGCATTGTTCCCCGTAAAAGTACGCATTACGGAGCAAGAACCTTCCTGGCGGCACGTAGATGGTGGCCGGGTTACTTGAGGCACAAGCTGCAGCCCATGCACTAAGGAAGGGTTTTGATGAGTCTGTTTTCCCGCCAGACTGGGCTCCGAAATTAAGGACATTATAGGTATTTGTAGCTGCTGAGGAGGAGCAGAAGGAGATGAAGAGAAGTAGGAGAGAGAGAAAATTCATTATGTTTGCCATTTTGAGGGATGGAGAGAGAGAATGTGTGGGAGTTTAATTAGATGGTGGGGGAGTTGAAGTGGTTTGAGAAGTATTTATAGGCTTTTAAAGTTATGTTTGGGTGAATTAAGAAAGTAAAATAATGGGAATTTGGTTGAGTATCTTACTGGTGTTTCATTTTTTGTGGACTTTTGTTTATCATATTAGTCAAGATCACTATTATATGGAACCAAACAAAAACTGTTTTTGTAGTATCTCAATTTCTCACTCATATATGTGGAGTAACTCATATAGAATCAAAAGTTTATGTCAAAAATAAAATACGTGGGGCCTCAGTATAAAAAAATAAAGTAGCAATCACATTTTGCAGGGTTGTAGTATAGTTATATCTATTATATAATGGGAGAGGGGGTGGCGACATCAACCTTGAATTTGTGTCATTATTTGTGATCCGGTTATCATGAAATTCATAATAAATTAGTCAAGTGATCAATATAATACTGATATTCAAAGAGAGATTACCTCTCGCGTTTGCGTGTCGATAATATATAACCAAAATTAATTAATTTCTTATTAACAACTCATTATTATTTGATATTCACTTTGTTGGATCTATATTAATTTTGTCAGCATAGTATTTTTATATTTGACATCAGTAAGCCACGTTCTCTAAAAAATGTTTCAAAAATTTGTTATTGTGATTTTCCCAATGCATGCAATCCTCAATTATCCAATGAAAATTCGTGGGCCTTCACACACACACACACACATATATATATATATAATATCAGAATATAATAAAATAAAATTAATTTGTTTTCAATTCAACAATTTAAAAAATTATTAATATTAAATATGAAAAATATAAATCTGGACATGCTAATAAAGTAAAAATAATAGGATATAGGAGGCACATGATTTGATTTGAGATAAAAAGCTGTCTGTTTTAGGTGGTAAAAATTGAAAAGTTAGTTGGCAAACATACTCCCCACCTTTCCCTCCATTTTAGGCTCCACTTTTTGTGGGTAATTACTGTTTTTTAATTGATTTACGTGAAGCTCTTTGCATGTTGCTTTAAGCACAAGATTAATGCATCGGATTCCTTGCTATCAGGGTTTCTTATTGTTGCGAGTAGACATGTAAATTTATTTATATGTATTTAAATTAGTTTACAAATTATGTAATTATATATGTCTACTTATAAATAAATAGTTAAAAATTACATGTTTTTTTATATTATTTCTCTAATGTGGGATATTGTCTGAACTCACTTGTGTATTTTGAACAATAAAAAAAATTAAAAGAGTATAACAGAGTCTAAATCTCTTTTTCAAAATTAATATGGGATGTCTCAACTCACTTGTGTATTTTGAACAAAAAGAAAATTAAAAGAGTATAACGCCATATATCGAGTCCAAATCTTCTACTGAAAATATCATCTACTATCCTCCTTTGTATATTGTTGTAAATTGTTATTTTCAACAAATTAATGAGAAGAGAAAATATATACAGCCCCAAGGTAAATTTCATTTCAGTTAAGGAAATTAATATTTTTATGTGTTAAAATAATATTTTTATATGAATCTCTCTCACATAAAAATGTAACCCACTCACTATTTATGTAAGAGGAATTATGTAAAAATATCAATTTTTTATGTGAAAATATCAGTTTCCTTCTAGGATGTGTTAGCTTCTCGACTTCGATCTTGTGAACAATTATAGCATGCTCTAATTATATTTCAATACCTTCTCATGTGTACTTATAATCTACATCCTCATGGATAATTGAGCCTTTCCCATTAGGTTGAATTGCAATGCAACAAAAAGGTTAAATTGGTTTGATACTGTTAATGGTTGAATAATAATCACCTTTCTGTTGGAGTTAATTTCCAGGACTAACTAATAAGCAATTGATTTACTGGAGAAAATAAGGCCTTATCCCTCAAGTCATTATTAGTCAAGAATTGGGCACAGACCGCGCGCTATTCCCTAATTAACCCTGAATGATTTTTGAAAAATATTATTAATTATAGTAATACAAAATTCAATGTGTTTGTTTGTTTAAAGGTTCGGTAAAGAATTTGAAAAATAAATTTAAGAAAAGGAAAAAAAAAACTAAATTAATTAAGTTAAATAAAAATCTTTTTTCTGGCCTTTTGGAGTTGGGGAGTGCTGACACAATGACATTTTACTTGTAATTAGTGTTGGTACATGCATTGTATACAAATCAAATTAGACATTATACACTATTTTTTAATAGTAATGCTACAGACACAAATTATTTTACAAACATTATACAAACTGTTGATATGACATTGTCCGCTTCAGCATAATGATCAACAAATTATTTCAATATAGTCTTCGGCCCCACACAATATGTTGATGTGGAATATGCCATATCAACAGTTTGTAAAATATTTGTAGAATAATTTGTGTCTCCAACATTATTCATTTTTTAATTTTTCTAATCACAACTATAGAGATTAGTGCATAAATCATCTCTGCTAGTTAACATAGCTGCCTTGTAAGTTTGTTATTCTTGAGAGATTGCTCCCACAATCATGGATACATTGTTTAATTGTATTTTGCTGACCACATCCAAATCTTTTGAAACTGCCAAAGTTGATTTATTTTTTTCATTAAAACTTTTTTGCAGATAAAAATTAATAATAATAAGGAAGATTTGAAATACATAGTTTGGAAGTGTACCAATAATTTTCAAGCCATGAAAAATCATGTAGATAGTGTGTTGCTTAGTTGATATTCCAGTATGGTATTATAAGGTAATTAATTCATTAAGGTTATGTTTGTTTGCAAAAAAATATACTTAGGATTGGACTATTTTGTTTTAATTTAATATTATTTCGAACTATTTAATCATTTTGATGTGAGATTATTAGTTTTACAGTCATTTGATAGTTTAAAATAAGGGATTATTAATTCCACATTCATCATGAGATTATATAATCCTTCATAAATAACCTAAGAAATTAGAATGATAAAAAATAGTCCATATGACTATTTAAAAGATTATTAATATCCCATCATGAGATAAAATAATTTAAAATAGTGTTAATAGTCCAATTTCAATTTTTTTTGACAAACATGACATAAGTAATGTATTAAAAATTATAAATAGTTCATAATAAATAGGGTAATGATATATGCTAAACCTAATTAAGTGATAATTAAATACATTGAATGCATTGCGAATTGATATTTGTCATGTTTTTGCTAAACAGCTCCCTATACTTTTTTCTAGCACAACTTTTCTTCATATATGCGTTAGTCATGCAAATGTGTTCCTCCAATGTTCTCTAAATTTTTTTTAGCACAACTATTCTTTATAGATGTGTTAGTCATGCAAATGTGTTCTTTTAATTTTTTTCATCTATTAAAAATTGATTATCTCTCTCCTCTCCCCTCTCTCTCCTCATTTTTTTTATTTTTTATTTTTAAAAAATTGTGTAAAAAGTATACTCTTCTTCTTCTTTTTATTTATTTATTTTTATATTAACATTTTGAATTCAATATGAAATATCTCTAAATTCAAAATTAGTATAAATTAATTAATTTTAGACAATATAATTATCAAAATTATAAATTTTACAATTTTTATTTTATCTAAATGGTACTAATAATTGTATGATTTATTTTAAAATTGAATATATCTCAAATTGATTTAAACAAGTCAAACTGATCCTATATTTTGAACAAGAAAATTAAATTTAAAAATATTATCAAAATTTTTATCATACGACTATTATTAAAAATTGAACTTAGTGTTTTTAAAGACAAACAAAGAAATTTTTGGTGTATTTTTAAAGACAAACAAAGAAATTTTTAAATTTATATTGTTTTGTTCAAAATATAGGATCAAATTTGATTTGTTTAAACCAATTTGAGATATATTCAATTTTAAAATATATCATACGATTATTAGTACCATTTAGATAAAAAAATAGTAAGGTTTATAATTTTGGTAATTATATAGTCTAAAATTAATTAATTTATACTAATTTTGAATTTAGAGATATTTCATATTGAATTCAAAATGTCAATATAAAAATAAATAAATAAATAAAAAGAAGAATAAGAGTATACTTTTTACACAAATTTTAAAAATAAAAAAAAAATGAGGAGAGAGAAACCCAATATTTAATAAGAGAAAAAAAAATTGGATGAACACATTTGCATGACTAATGCATTTATGAGAAATATTTTTGTTAAAAAATAGTTTAGCGACCATTGGAGTAACACATTTGCATGATTAACGTATTTATGAGTAACAGTTATGTTAAAAAAAAATTTAAAAACAATTTAACAAAAATATAACAAATAGGAGAATCATATTTACAGGGTATAGTTTGTATATATTATGAAAATCTTTTTTGACTTTCAGCCAATAGACATTTTGTTCGATTGTTTTAATTAATCTGATATAAATGCGACATCAATCTTAAATATTGATAACGACAATATTTAAATATATATACACACATAGCATATATATATATATATATATATATATATATATTAAATTAAGACTTGCATGCAATTAAAGAAAACAAGAACCGCCTAAAACAAGGGAGCCCTTAAACAAGCAACGTGCATTCATATACGTATTATATATACATACATATATAAGCTTCAATTCTGCGTATCAAATCCAGATAGAAATTGTTGACAAAAATCCCCCATGCTGCTCTGCTCCCTCTTAGACCGCGCGCGCGGGCACTCCGGCCCGCAATAACCTTACGTGATACTAGTATCTATCTGTTGAAAAAATATTCCGAAAATAAATTTTAAAAATAATAAAAATAGGATTATCTTTATGATTTTATACGAAACAACTCTAGATTACGAATTTGCTACCTAGTGCTTGGTTGAATTAACACGTTTTGAAAATTTGTACAATCTCTAATATCCTCAAGATCTTATGCTGAATCTGGAGTGATGCCTTCAAAGCACTCTTCAGAGAAAAAAAACCCTAACTGTGTTTTTTCCATCTATGATGAAATAGAAAATACGAAATTAGGTATTTTGTTCTAATAAAAATATATCACATACGTTTCTGATCAATGATATATATAATAACATTGATCATTACACTCTCTTATAAATGAATCTAGTCCATATTGTTAGGAAGGAAATCCTGAGAAATTCCTCTTCTAACTCCAATACTTATCTAGTCATTATTATCTAATAATTATATTCAAAATACATATTAATTACAATTAATTCCACTAAATAATTATAATTACACTTCAGTCCAAGAATTAATTAAATAAACTCTTTAATAATAAACTATAAATATTTCATCTATATATGTACATAAATATTTCAGAATTAATATATATAATCCTGTTACATTTAAACTAATTTCATAAGTCCATAATTTATCTTTATTTGATCATAAATTGATTTGACAATTAAATCAATCATTTAATAATAAATATTAAAAGACTTGGTCAAGATTCTATGATCAATGATAAATTATTTTATGAAAATTTTTATAGATATTTTGACAATATTAATAAAGTTCTTAATATTAATTAAATATATTAATCGACGTTCCGAGATATTAATTAACACAATGTAATCTCACTCATTGGAACATCCAATTAATATATATATATATATATATATATATATATATATATATATATATATATATATATATAACAATATTAAGTTTATTATTATTATTTCAAAATTAAGAAATTTCACAAATTAGTATTTATGTAAAAATATTTTATAAATAAAATATTATCACATGATCAATGCACTAGTAGTTTAATTAGAAGTTCAACTTTCATGAACAAGATAAGTTATTTTTGTTAAAGTACTATAACCTACATGGTAATATCTCCAAATCATCTTAGGTTATAAACCATTATTTCTTTATTTATATATTACATATGATTTATATCTTATGTATATAACATTTATTTATACACATAAATCATAAAATATAATATGGAGATTTATATAAACAAACTAACGACCATTTAATGAATGATAAATAATGTACTTTTATTAATAAATAAATATCCAACATAAGAAAATAAACATTAAATAAATAGATAAACAGAATTTTTATAGCAAAAATCCAACACTATCTATATCTATATTATCTTTTTTGACATTTATTTTTAATCAAGAATTTTGTTAATTTTTTTCTCTCACCACTTTCCTCCCTATTTTCCTTTATTTTCTTCATCATCGTTTTTCTCCTCTTTCTCATTCTAACGTCTGTATAATTTTTTTTTCTGTATAATTTTTTTTTTCTCATTCTAACGTCTGTATAATTTTGACTATTTTGTCTTTTTTATAATTTTTTTTATCTTTTTATTTAGTCCTTCGAAATTTCTAAAATTCTTATTTTATTACACATATTTCATCACCTTAACTAGCGCAGCACATTGAATCAAGACGAGCAAGCCTTTTTTAATTCAGTTAGGCAGTCATGTATGAAAATTATTCAGTGGAACTGAATACTTTTGAAAACATCTCTAGCTTGCATGTGATGTAAAAAAGGAGAACATGGAATTTTAGGCCAAGAGATTGATATCTCTGAATATAATCATCTTTTTTATTATTAATTATTCATGAAGATTCCGTGGAATTAAATTAAACAGAAGAAATATATGGTCACATGGTTAAAATCAATTGAAATTCATAAAGATTTAAGTAAATAGTAAATTAAGTGCATCCACATGCTAATCCTTATGTTTCTACTCCTTAATCACCTCGCAAACTAGTGATAATTAGTTAAAATTTATTGACTATACATGTACAAGCATAGGAATATATATCAACGATCATCCCAGGCCACTATGTTACCATTGACTAAATTTTAAATAGACTTTTGTTGGTATTTTTCAACTTTAGCACGTTATTCAAATGCATGAACATATATACTTAATTCGTAAGATATTGCTTGCAGATAAGGCAACATTTTAACTATACTCCTCCTCCTGTCAATAACTCTAAATATATAAAATATCTTTAATTTGGTCATGCTTTCAAAATTATAGTTAAGGGTCATAATCATTTATAATTATTCCATATTTTGCGCGCATAATTAATAACTAGTCCTAACGAAAGCCAAAAGCCACACATTTTGGAAGATTCTTTTGTTCTGTATAGTCTCTCCGTACTTTAATACAAGTCGTTTTAGAGTTATATATAAATATTAAAAAAATTATTCTATAACATTAAATATAATATCAATTGTTTATATTGTCCTTGTATTAAAAAAAAGAGTGTTATTTATTGAACAAAAAATAATGAGAAAACTAAAATTATATTTAATACTTGGGATAATATTCACTACAACAAAAAACCTCAATTTCGACGGAATATTCCATCGAATATAGTCTTATTCCGTCGGAATATCGATCGGATATATAAGCGTTGGGATTTAGTCCGTTAAAAATTTGGTCGAAAATACAAAAAGTCGACGGAATAATTCTGAATAATTTTCCGAGGGAAATAGCATATGTTCGACAAAATTTTCTGTCGAAACTATACGTCGATTTTAATCCAGGATAATTTCGACGGAATATTCCGTCGGAAATAGTATTTTTTCCGTCGATATTAATGTTTTTTAAGAAAACTATAAGACTATAATATCGACGGAATATCCGTCGAAAATACCTTATTATGTCGAGATTGCCTGTTTTTTGAAATTATTTTTTAAAAATTGTAGTTTTCAGGTTTTTAATCCATTTTGTACCTGTAAATATGATTTATCCCAACAACACATACAATAATATATTTCACATACAACATAACTATAAAAACTTGGTTTATCTCATCAACATGTACATACACTAATCTAACAAGTGTCAATATGAATCAACTCATAAACAATATATATAACAAATATAAGTTAATGTTCCATAAATTATAAAATGATTTAAAAATTCGTACAACTAAATTAAACTACAATTTTTTACAATATGAACAAAATATGTACAAATGATCTACAATTAAATGAATAAAATCTATACAAATGATATATAAAACTAAATCAAACTAATATGAGGAGGATCATTAGATGGGGGTGGACGATGATACTCTGGTGTATGAAAATTATCGTCGTCATCCCCCCGCTCGCCATTGGTATCGCTACCATGCTTTGCATCACCTGATTGCTCGACATCGTTACCTATTGATAGAATTAGAAATATAAATCATTAGTCCGTATGAGAGAATTAAAGAGAGAATTAAATGAAAATAAAATAACATGCAGAATACCTGAGTAGTAGGAGGTTAACTCCCCATCGGACCAAAAACCTCCAATAGTAGGGTAACCACCATTTGGAGCACCTCATCGCGTATCGCGGCGAATTGCTCATGCGGTAATCCAGTACTCTCGACGGTGGCCCTTGATGCAATATCTTGAACTAGCTGGTGAAAAAGAGCACGACTAGGCAACTCATGACGACGGATAACCAGATCCGTACGAAACGTCTTTGACACCGCTGCCATGACCCTGATTTGGAATAACTCGTTGTCCAAGTTAGCGCCTGTATTATATTTTATTTTTTAATTTTTTAAATTTAATTTTTTAAATTAAATTAATTTTGTTATTATTTTTTATTTTATTTTATTTTGAATTATATTATATTACTTTTAAATTTATTTTATTTTATTAAATTAAATAAATTTAATTTATTTTATTTTATCATATTTAATTTATTTATTTATTAAATATGATTTAAGTTATTTCATGTAGTTTTATTTTATGATTTTTGACGTTTTCGTCAGAATCGAGCACAAACATGGTCAATATATCTTTGTCTCTCTATGTAAGACCCCAACTTTTATGAGTAAAGATTATTTTTTTCTCAAAATATATTTTTGAATATTATGGTGTGGATTTGATATAATGTTATAGTTGTGGGTAATATTTACAAATTTTATAAAGTAAGCAAGTTGTTATAAAATATTCGATTGGTCGGGGAATATTCGTTTTAATAGGAAATATTCGTTTTAACAGGGAATATTCATACGATGGCAAAATCATTGGTGGACCCCACAACGAAAGTATTGTTTGAAAGTTAAAACGGTAAATGTCTTTTATAAAATAACAAATGAAAGTTTTACCGTTAAACTATTTAATTACCCGATGGTAAAAGTACAGTAATACGCGTGGTTGCATAGTAACACACGATATTGATTATTGATGCTTACGTGAGAAGTCACTCAGTTATACTCAATTATTGCTACAGTAATTTCTGCATAATATCTTTCATATTATTGATTCAATTATTGTCACAGTATCATCTGTATAATATTTTATATTTTTAAATCAATAATTGAGATGACAAAGTTATTCATATTATTATTTGCAATATTGACGATGTCTAGAAAGTTACATCGAGAAAGGGGTTTGGTCACCTAATTGCTACGCCATAGGGGAGAAATTCTTATCTGAAAGCCCCTCTTTCCGGGAATGATCTGGTTGTTAAATATTGTGAGTTATAATATTAATGATGAATAAGTTCGTATTGATTAAATATGAAATTGATATTTTCATTGTGTTGGGATTATTAGTGTTAGTGTAAATCGACATTTATTTCGATAATAATTGATTTCTGGAGGTTAAATTGACCAATCGGGTAATTAATAGGATAAATGAGCAATTAATTGCTATTAGTTCACATGCATATAATTATTTGTTCACATGAATGAAACTATTAATTCACATGATGTACTATTAAGGGAGGTGATGCAAGTTTGATAATACTTGTAGGACTAAATTAAAAATAGAAGAAAAGATGTAGGTACTATACTATAATAATTCGAGCCCCAAAACGTGAAATTATCGAAACTATATTTTTCTATAAATAGAAGCTCATTCTTCTTTCATTCTCACCAATTCACTAAGACTCACAAGAGCAATTATAGAGAGAGAGAAGGTATAGAGAGAGAAGCTATAAAGAGAAAAAAGAAGTGTATTCTGCTACTTCACTATTCCAGTATCCAGTCTTCTTCTAAGGTAAGGTATATTATTTTTTCAGTATTCAATCGTAAGAAATAATATTTTCTTCCATACTCTGTAGTATGTGAGTAATATTATTTCATTTCGTATTCCTAATTCTACACTCATTCTGTTAAAGTATTGCTTCTATACTTCGTGAAATTAGTAGAATATCCTTGATATTTGCGCTTCATCCAATATCTTTTCATGAAAATATTATTCTGAGCATTCTTGATAATTATTGATCTTTTCATGCTGGAATACTATTCACGAGGTACTATTCATAAAGTACTATTCACGGGGTACTATTCACAAAGTACTATTCTCTTGTACTATTCACAGGTACTATTCATGAAGTACTATTCATGAGATACTATTCACTTGGGTACTATTCACCCGTGGTACTATTCATAACAAAAATTAATTTCTTTTCTGTTCAAATCATTTTGTTACAATATTATTCTTGAATTTTACTCTACAAAGCAGTATCATGTTGACAATTTGGACATTATTGAATTCTAGATAAATTAAATTATAAATCTTTAAAAATTTATCCTTTGCTTTCTTTTAACTGAATTCTTATATCATTGTCATCATCCTCATGCTTATATTGTGATGAAAGTCATCTGTGGCTTACGTGCATAGATGGACTGTTGATTGGTATGATTATGACCATGGATTATTAGGTATAATCATGAACGTAATGTTACAAATAATGTGGTAAAGGTCCTCATTGGCCCGTAGTGCATTGATGGACAGTGGTTGGCATGATCATGAGCATTAATGGTGAAAACACGAATATCCTTGGTCCGTAGTGCATGGATAATTCATGGTTGTGATACTAATGAATATCCTTGGCCGTAGTGCAGGGATGATTCGATGATGTGAATTATTTATTAAGCTGAGTCTCAGCGATAAAACTGATGATAAACTTTTTAAATCATAGAAGAAAGTAGATATCATGCTCCACTTGACTCTTCTAATGGATTGCTTGTTTCGCTGCAGTTAAACTTGATGTTTATTGTATTTTATCAATTTAACACTGTTGAAGGCTAACGATAATTTATTCTGCATTATCTTAGTCATAATATTTCTTACTGGGCTAGTTGAGCTCACCCTTTTGCTTTCATTGCTCTTTTCAGGAAATGAGAACGTAGTCGGGACTAGTCGGGGAATGGAGTGATGGTCCAAGATGGTTATTTTAGCAGTCCTCACTATTTAGTGTTATAATAAATGTAATGAGGATTGAATTTGAGTTTGGATATTGTCTATGAGACAATATTCGTGTAAAAACTCTCAACTCATGTTGTATAATTAAGTTTGTATTTGTATTCAGTACCATGTATTTGGCGACCCAAGATGGGTGATGTATACCTATTTTAGGGGCGTCACACTCTAGCCATTGTGCGATAATATCAGTTGGCTTTGTGTCCCCACCTCTGGATCTCCCTCCCTCCATTGTGGGATAATACCACCAACCTTGGTGTCCCCACCTCCGACAACCCGATCGGATGACTCGATCCGAGTTTTCAAGAGTCGACTTTGCTACCATATGAAACAAACTCGGGTCAAATTTCGAGTCTAGAACAAATCTCGGGTTCAATCTCATATCCGAATCGAATCAAATCTATCCAAATAAGACCTTAAATAACTGACCCAATAATATCTTCTTAGGTTATCTTAGCCCACCATAGATTCACCAAAAAAGGCATGACTGAAAGTACTATTGGTAGTAACTTAATTCTTTGTATACAAATATTTTTTTTATAATCTTTCAATGTGAGATTGGAGTGTTACAAAAACATTTAACATGTTGTGGATAGATTACTACTTCGTTGATAGCTATGGATTTGGAAATTGTTTAGTTGTAAAAGTTTATTAGAATGAGTAGTGCCTCAAATAAGAAGAACGCATATTTGAGCTCTTGTAAATTTGTCGAAATGGAAGTCAAAAAATGCAACTTGCATAGCCTGAATAATATACTACAATCATTCCAAAAATATAAAATTATTATCGTATTTTTGAGATATTTTTACATTTATAATTGACATAGTTAGATTTATTTAATTTTAATTTATACAATGATAAAGTTGAATTGTCTAGAAAGTATTATTGATTTTTAAAAATTCATTATTTCAAAATTTTTAATGAATTTTATAAATTTTGAGTTTAAAAATATTTTAAATTAATTTTTAAAAATTAATATTAATCTTATAATTGAAGAAGATAGAGAGTACTATATATAATTATTGGGTAAAATCTAATTACGCACAACACGCAAGTATACGTGGTCAACAAGTAATATAATAGTAAGTAGAGTATCGTTCGCACAAAGAATTAGTATGAATTTAACCCTTACAATTATCAGCTTCCTATTGATCCAAAATTTATTAAACTATCCAATTTAAGAATTATAATTATAAAAACTAAATAGATTAAAATAATAAATTATCAAATAATCAACAAACCCTAAAAACTGAAATTTTCAAACAAGTATTGGAGAATTAGGCTTACAACTTCACTTTAAGCTTCACTCTGATTATTACTCTTTATTTCAGTTTAATTCACTATTCTAGTTCATTAATCAAGAACACGTAGGTAGAACTAGCCATCTCTCGATGCACTAATACCATATTAACTTATATTCAAAAATTAGATAGAATCAAGTTAAACACCTTAATTAACTAACTCACTATATCTCTATGTGAATTACAATCAAAGAAGGTTTAAGTTCAAGTTCTCTATTCTATTACATGCGATGTTAAGCATATCTCTACCCTAACATTCATCAAGATTCCATTCAACCACAAAATTCAAGAACACATGCTATATTAACTAAGTCTAAACTCGTACTTCCTCTCACGAATCCATACAAGTCCACAAAGAATTGGTGATCAAACAATTCATAAATTCAAGCATAAATTAATATAGATAAAATGAGGAATAGCTTATTAAACTGAAAATCAAAGTTACATAATCATCGTTCCACTTAAAGATCCGTTATAAGCCTAAAAGGTAATTTAGTTCATCATCAATGAATTAAAAACTGGATTAATTAAAGAAAACATCATCCCAATTATAAATATAAAACTAAAGAAGAAGAATAAATCTAGAAACACCCTTTGTGACGCCCCCAAAACAGGTATACATCACCCATCTTGAGTCGCCAGATACATGGTACATAAATTCAAATACAACTTAATTATACAACAGTCGTGTAAAATACGACAAAACATAGCTGAGAGTTTAAACAAGAATATTATCATCTAAACAATATCCACACTCAATGGTGTCCTCATTACAATTATTATCACATTATTCCGTAGAATAGTGAGGACTACTAAAGCCATTTATCCTGGACCATCACTCCATTTCCCGACTCGTCCCAAATTTATATTCTCATTTCACGAAGAGAACAATGAAAGAAAGGGTGAGCTCAACTAGCCCAAGAAGAAATATTATGACTAAGATAATGCAGAATAAATTATCCTTAGCCTTCAACAGTATAACAACTGATAGAATATAATAGACAACAAGTGTTAGATCAACAACTGCAGCAGAATTAGCAATCCATTAGAAGAGTCAAGTAGAGCATAAAATCTACTATCTTCTGTGATTTAAAAAGTTTTCATCAACTTTATCATTTGAGACTCGACAATAAATAAACCACATCATCGAATCATCCCTGTACTACGGGCCAAGGATATTCATGTAATCATCAATGGTCATGACTATACCGAATAATCCCTGGTCATAATCATACCCATAACTGTCCATTAATGCACTACGGACCAATGAGGACTTTTACCACATCATTCGTTACATTACGGTCATGATTATACCGAATAATCCCTGGTCATAATCATATCAAGTCCATCTATGCACGTAAGCCAAATATGACTTTCATCACAATATAAGCATGAGGATGATGACAATGACATAATAATTCAATAAAACAAGTTCAAGGATAAATTTTAAAGATTTATAATTTAATTTATCCAGGAATCAATAACGTCCAAATTGTCAACATGATACTGTTTTGTAGAGTAAAATTCAAGAATAATATTCATGTACTAAAAATAATTTAGACAGAAAAGAAATATATTTTCAGGTGAATAGTACCCCGTGAATAGTACTTCGGGAATAGTACCTCGTGAATAGTATCCCGACACGAAAAATGTCCCGAATACCCGAGTGAATGATATTAGAGTGAATAGTAACCCATGAATAGTAACTCGTGAATAGTACTCCAGCACGAAAAGTACCCCGAATACCCGAGTGAATAATACCAGAGTGAATAGTAACCCGTGAATAGTAACTCGTAAAAAAAATACTAAAGAAAATGATATTCCATGACGAGTACAAAAGAAATGATATCTCAAACTAGTATAATAGAATATACGAAACTGCAAATGGATTTTCACCCGCCATGCGGTAATCCACGTAGACAGATCATTTCCACAATTTAATAATGAATGAATACGAAGGATCATTCACCATGCATCTGTTAATCCACATAAACAAAGTTATTCCAACGGAATAATAAAGAATGGAACCAGGTCATGCGTAATCCGCATGCATACATGATATTCTAACAGAATAATAAAGAATCGGAACGAATTCATGCATGCGTAATCCGCATGATAGGATATTCCAATAGAATAATAAAGAACGAAACCAGGTCATGCGTAATCCGCACAGACATGATATTCCAATAGAATAATAAAGAATGGAATAACAACAGAATTCACTAGGTATGCGATAGACACATGCAGACGAGTTATTCCAATGTAATAATAAAGAATGGAATAACAACGAAATTCACCGGGCATGCGATAGACCATGATGCATGTGTTATTCCAATGTAATAATAAAGAATAGAATAACGAAAGAATTTCACCATGTATATGCGGTGCCCATGATAGAGAAAAGTTATTCCAACATAATAATAAAGAATGGAATAACAGAAGAATTTCACCATGTATACGGTAGTCCGCATATACAGGTTATTCCAACAGAATAATAAGGAATGGAATAACAATAGCTCTCTTCATGAATACGAAAGAAATAATATCCCTTACCTCAAAAGAAGACTGGATACTGGAATAGTGAGGTAACAAACTTCTCTTCTTCTTTCTCTCTATAATTTTTCTCTATAATAATTGCTCTATAGCTTTAGTGAATTGGTGAAAAATAATGAAGGAATGGGCTTCTATTTATAGAAAAATATAGTTTCGATAATTGCACGTTTTGGGGCTCGAAATATTACAGTTTAATACCTTCCTCTTTTCCTTCATTTTTAATTTAGTCCTGCAAGTATTATCAAACTTGCACCACCTTCCCTAATAGTAAATCATATGAATCAATAGTAAATCATGTGACTCAATAGTTCTAGACATGTGAAAATACGACTTACAGTATAGTACCTCTATTTTTAACTTAGTCATGCAAGTATTATCAATCTTGCACCAACTCCCCTAATAGTAAATGAATGTGAATCAATAGTACACACATGTGAATAAATAGTTATAATCATGTGAATCAATAGCAATTAATTGCTCATTTATCCGGTTAATTACCCGATTGGTCAATATAACCTCCAGACATTAATTATTATCGAAATATATGTCGATTTTCACTAACACTAATAATTCCAACACAATGGAACTATCAATTTCATCTTTAATCAACACGAACTTATTCATCATTAATATTATAATTCACAATATTTAACAACCAGGTCATTTCCAAGAAAGAGGGGGCTTTCCGATAAGGATTTCTCCTTATTGGCGCGCAATTAGGTGACCAAATCTCTCCTTGACAGAACTTCTAGACATTGTTAATATTGCAAATAATAATATGAATAACTTTGTCGTCTCAATTATTGATTTAATAATATAACATATTATGCACGATGATGATCTTGTGACAATAATTGAATCAATAATATGAGAGATATGATGCAACACAATTCTTTGTAGCAATAATTGAGTATAACCGAGTGACTTCTTACGTAAGCATTAATAATCAATACCATATCTTACTATGCAACCACCAGACATTCTTTGTACTTTTACTACTATCGGGTAGTTCAATAGTTTTAACGGTAACACTTTCGCTGTTATTTTAATAAAATGATAATTCTGTCATTTTCTAACTATGATAATACTTCCGTTATGGGGTCCACCAATGATTGTGTCGTCGTACGAATATTCCTTGTTAAAACGAATATTCTCCGACCAATCGAATATTATATAATAACTTGCTTACTTTTCAAAATTTATAAATATTACCCACAACTATAACATTATATCAAAACCACACCATAACATTAAAAAAAAATATTTCGAAAAATTTAAATCTTTATTCATAAAATTTGGGGTCTCACACCCTTCTCTATAGCCCAATCTGCAATTCTTGTGAAAATCCTTCAAAATCTTCTCTCCAATGCTCTTGCTACAAAATCTGTCTTCAATGTTGTTAATTGCCTTGTATGATGTCTCTCTTGTTATTTCCTTGTCAATTATATCACTAAGACATGTATTCTGACTCTAGTTCATTGCCAATATGAGTTCCATGCCATCCTAAACACTTGTCTTCACGTTGCTCTAGCATTTGAAACCAAACAGGAAACTTCTTTTGCACTTTTATTTTTTGGTGTGTTTAGAAAGAGTTTCCCATTGGCGTATATGATATTAATTAATTAATTATTCCCCTTTCACCCCTGAAGTTTATATAGTAAATAGCCAGCCCCAACTGACATATGTTCTGTCAGTTGTCCACTTTTAGCTCCAAACTTGCCAAATTTTTCCATAACTCCACCCTTTTTGTCCAATAGCCACTCCACCAATCCTAAACACAAAATAACACTAAACAAGTAAAAACAAACAATAAAAACAAAGATTTCACACATCTTAAGCTTAAATTAGAAACCGATAAGTAGATATAAAACCCACTTATCAAAATAAAAACAAACAATAAAAACAAAGATTTCACTTGCTTTTCTATCCTCTTTTGTAGCCACATTTTCTATTTTCTACCCCTCAAGCTGTTTTCCACTTCTCAACATAGTTGCCTGACATTTCTCATGATTACCTTTTGGATTTTTCTTTGTATCACTTGGTAATGTTCCTTAAGGTCTATTATTTAATGCAAAAGCCATCTATTCCATCTGAGTTTCTAGGTTCTTGATGGCTACATCTTGTGATTTCATAACTGCCTCATTGCTAGTTATATATTTCGACAACAACTCCTCTAAATATGTTTTTCTCTCTTGATGCTGAGTTATTTGTTGATGTTGATTCTGAAATCCTGGGGGATATGATGGTTGTGCAGGTTGCTGATGCTGATTATTACTCCATGAAAAATTAGGGTGATTCCTATTCTCCGGATTGTATGCTTTCTAATACATATTCTATGGAATCCTGTTATAGCTACCCACAAATTGTACTGATGCTGGGTTTATTGCACATTGTTCAGTAGGATGTTCACCCGTGCACAATTCACAAATAACTGCAACCTGCTGTGTCTGTACCCTTAACAAAGCATCCACTTTCTTTGAGAGCGCTAAAATTTGCGCTGCTAATGTCGTCAGTCCATCTATCTCTAACACTCCAGCTGCCTTAAGTTGTGTCATTCTTGTCGCGGGCCACTAGTAGTTGTTAGCCACCATTTTCTCTATCAATTAATATGCATCCTCGTAACTCTTTCAAATAAAAGCTCCACCCGATGCTGCATCAATACTGGTCCTGAGATTCCCATGTAACCCATTGTAAAATGTGTTCATTTGCAACGACTTAGGTAATCCGTGATGTGGGTACTTTCTGAGAAATTCTTTGTATCTTTCCCATGCCTCATACAGTGATTCCCCATGCCGCTGTTCAAACATGGTAATCTCGTTTCTCATCTTTGCAGTCTTCGCTGGTGGGAAGAATTTTGCAAGAAATTTTTGAGCGAGGTCTTCCCATGTAGTTATTGATCCCGGCGATAGAGAATGTAACCAACTCTTCACCTTGTCCCGTAAAGTGAATGGGAACAAGCGAAGCCTAACTGCGTCATCCGACACCCCATTATACCTGAAAATGTCACAAATCTCCAAAAAGTTGACCAAATGTTCGTTTGGATCATCATTTGCTAGTCCCCCAAACTGAACCGAATTTTGGATCATCTAAATAGTCCCAGGCTTAATCTCAAAAGTATTCGCAGCTATAACAGGCCCGGTGATACTTGATTGAAGTTCACCACTTTCGAATGTGAAAGTCCTCAACGCTTTACGGTCTTCTAGCCCATTGCTTCTTCTTTTTCAGAATTCTTGAAGTTTTCCCTTGTATCCTTGATCCACTTACTTAGCCTTTGAGATCGTTTCTCAATGTCATCCTCAAAAGGAAACAAGTCTGGATTTTTAGGCCGAGTTTGCATAAACCAACTTCAAAAACCTGAAATAAGACAAAACAAAACAAAAAGAAAAAATGTTTAAGTAAAACTGGACTAATTAAACTGATATTGCAAAATTATTAAAATCTATTCTAAATCCCCGGAAGCGGCGCCAAAAACTTTTTGAGTAAAATCTAATTACGCATAACACGCAAGTATACGTGGTCAACAAGTAATATAATAGTAAGTAGAGTATCGTTCCCACAGAGAATTAGTATGAATTTAACCCTCACAATTATCAGCTTCCTATTAATCCAAATTTTATTAAACTATCCAATTTAAGAATTATAATTATAAAAACTAAATAGATTAAAATAATAAATTATCAAATAATCAACAAACCCTAAAAACTAAAATTTTCAAACAAGTATTGGAGAATTAAGCTTACAACTTCACTTTAAGCTTCACTCTGATTATTACTCTCTATTCTAGTTTAATTCACTATTCTAGTTCATTAATCAAGAACACATAGGTAGAACTAGTTATCTCTCGATGCACTGATACCATATTAACTTAAATCCATAAATTAGATAATATCAAGTTAAATAACTTAATTAACTAACTCACTATATCTCTATTTGAATTACAATCAAAGAAGGTTTAAGTTCAAGTTCTCTATTCGATTACATGCGATGTTAAGCATATCTCTACCCTAACATTCATCAAGATTCCATTCAACCACAGAATTCAGGAACACATGCTATATTAACTAAGTTTAAACTCGTACTTCCTCTCTCGAATCCATACAAGTCCACAAAGAATTGGTGATCAAGCAATTCATAAATTCAAGCATTAATTAATATAGATAAATTGAGGAATAACTTATTAAACTGAAAATCAAAGTTACATAATCATCGTTCCACTTAAAGATCCGTTATAAGCTTAAAAAGTAATTTAGTTCATTATCAATGAATTAAAAACTAAATTAATTAAAGAAAACATCATCCTAATTACAAATATAAAACTAAATAAGAAGAATAAATCCAAAAACACCCTTCTCTATAGCCCAATCTGCAATTGTTGTGAAAATCCTTCAAAATCTTCTCTCCAATGCTTTTGCTGCAAAATCTGTCTTCAATGTTGTTAATTTCCTTGTATGATGTCTCTCTTGTTATGTCCTTGTCAATTATATCACTAAGACATGTATTCTGACTCTAGTTCATTGCCAATATAAATTCCATGCCATCCTAAACACTTATCTTCACGTTGCTGTAGCATTTGAAACCAAAAAGGAGACTTCTCTCGCTTGCACCCCTTTGCCTTGGGCATATGGATCATCAATTGAATTTAGTAACCTTTCACCAAAGTGGGGTTTTATATTGAAATAATAATTTTACCGGTATGTGTTCTGTTAGTTGTCCACTTTTAGCTCCAAACTTGCCAAATTTTTGCAAAACTCCACCCTTTTTGTCCAATAGCCACTCCACCAATCCTAAACACAAAATAACACTAAACAAGTAAAAACAAATAATAAAAAAAAAGATTTCACACAGCTCAAGCTTGAATTAGAAGCTGATAAGTAGGTATAAAATAAGTAGGTATAAAACCCACTTATCAATAATGCATGCTTTATGTAGTTTACTTATCAAACTTGATCCTTTCCATCTCAAATGATTAGTACATATTATAAGCTTCTACCTTTCCCATCTTCTAATATATGTAGGTGAGAAAATTAAGTAACACCTACCATGGAATAATAAAATCAGGTTAAGGGTTCATTTTTGTTATTAACCATTGTGTTTTACATAATTAAGAGGATTAGTGGGATCAATATATATATATATATATATATATATATATATATTACCTTGATTGAGTTAGTGGCAAGTTATCGATAGAAATAAATTAAATTGGCTTTGATCTAAATTCAGTTACATACAAATACAACCTGAATTAATTTTGCTCGTACAAGTCACTCTCCAATTTAGATTATTATAATATCGACGAGTCGTTCCTTCTCAAAACTCATAAATAAACGGATTAAAAACTTGGTCTGCTCCCTATCCATATTGTAAAGCCCCCTAACCCCAGGTCTGACTTCAAGTCCGGGTCCGGTGTTTCACGGTACTACCTATTTAACATAATCTTAAGACATGAATGTAATTACACCATTATTACAACAAATCAGCTCTAATCCCAACTACAAAAACCTTTATTAAACTATCTTAAAATAATATTAAAACACATTATGTTCTGAAATTTAGAAGTGTGTGCACACCTAGAAAAGGGGGTGGATAGGTGTTTTATGATGAAAGTGATCTACAATGACAAATTTTAAATTCTCTACAAATAT
Organism: Panax ginseng; assembly: GCA_020205605.1. Classification (NCBI taxonomy): domain Eukaryota; kingdom Viridiplantae; phylum Streptophyta; class Magnoliopsida; order Apiales; family Araliaceae; genus Panax; species Panax ginseng. The sequence goes on from CM035135.1 coordinate 32,837,999, forward strand.
AACTATGCAGATAGGTTGTGACCTTTCTTCTTAAGTGTTTAAATGAATCTTGATATGCAGAGTCAAATCGTAGAGTAGACCCTAAACTATCCAGACAGATTATCACCTGTCTGCTTAATTATATTCAACTGATATGCAGAACTTGTTAAGCAGTAAGTTCTTAATTTTTTATCAATGTAGAATTTGAAATGTATTTAAGTACATAATTGAAACAATGCAACAAGATAAATAGTAAATAAGAACACCAAGATTTTTACGTGGTTCTGCCCTTAACCACTAATGGCTTAATCCATGTCCAATACCTATTGGTATTGGAGACTCCTTTATTCAAATAGATATTCAATCAATTACAAATACTCACTGTTACAAAGAAGCTCTGAATATTGTTTGACACCACTGTCCCCTTTGCACAACTCCAACCGCTTGCACCACTGCAACCTTAGAGCTTTCTTTGTACATGCATATCCACCACTGGATCAACAAGCCAAGCTAGGCTTGTATATAAGTTTTAGTATGAACTAATATGATTACAATATATTTATGAATTTCTAGCACAAGAAATTAAGAACAAGGCAAGAACAATTTTGTTAGAAATTTTTCTGTTCAAGCTCTCTTTGTTGGTTTTGAAACTTAAGCCATGGAAGATATATATAGGAAGAAGGACCAACGACAATAAAACCAATTACCCAATTTCAATAATCCCAAAGAAAGATAGTAACAAACTAATAAGGAAGGGATTTAAAATTTAAAACTAATTAAATAGCTTGAATCAAGGGATAAAAATAAGCAAAATTAGATCCATTAGATTATGGAAAATATCTTGATATTGATATAGATTTGGAAAACAATTGTTTAATCGATATGGTTTCCAAATAAATATTTCTACCTTTTGAATTTGAATTTTCAGCTTTTGAAATAAGGGATAATATCTTTGATATTAAAATACCTTTGGAAAACATGGCTAAATATTTCTCCATTGATTTGGTTTCCAAAAATAACTTATTAAAGGATATAAATTTTAAGCACATAAAATCTTCTTTTATAAAATAATTTCTAGCAAAATAAAATTGTCTTAAAATTAATTAAATGAGCAAAAATTCTTACATTTGATTTCCTAGGTGAGATCCTATGGACCTAACCATATGGTGGCTCTAAATGATATTTCTTCATGAAGACCCATTTAAAATCTTGATACATGCATAATTAGTCAATAACCTGAAAATCACAAAACATCTCCATACACAATATATGTTATCATCATTAAAATAAAAACTCATAAATCAACATTCTCCCCCTTTTTGATGATGATAATATATAACTCTACAAAGCAACTTGTTATCATTAAAACTAATAACATATAAACCAACATTCTCCCCCTTTTTGATAATGACAACCTACAATATATAACTCCACCTAAATATATGTCTCCCCCTAAAACCATGCATATAATCATTAAGCACAAGTTGATTGATTTATTTATCCCTTCATGAATTATAACATATGCATATCAATTTAGATATCTCCTATCCCTTTGTCATCAACAAAATAATTCATATCAATTTGGATATTTAGTTATCTCTCCCCCCTTCGGCATCATTAAAAAATAAGCGTAAGAATAAAGATACAAAAAAGAAACTGGATCTAGTTGATAGCAATATCACATATAGCAACTAAACAAAATGATCATGCCTTTGCTTTGTTACCAACATATCAACATTTTTACCAGTAGTAAGCTTGGCAGTTGTGCTCATTAGTGTAGCTTTAGATTTTGTATTTTCATAACCATTTCTCTTTAAAATCTTATATTGTGGTCCTCTCAATGTTAAGGTCATTAATGCTTAGGTTAAGATGATGACTTTTCACTGTTCTGGTTGTTCATGGAAGCCTAGCTTCAGTAATTTGTTCTTCTGGTTCGTGTTCATGAATGTCAATTCTTACTTCTGAAGCAGATGTCTGGATATATCAATTTCTGCTTCTGTAAGATCGTCTAATTTTCCTTCTAAAGTTTCTTGTTTATGCATACGGTTCAGCTGGCTATTTGCATATAGTTTGTTGATTTCTAATTTTCAAATTCTGTTATTACTGATTTCTAATTTCCATAATCTGTTCTATTGCATAAATCTCTCAAAGTAAAGAACTCTTCGTCTCCTTTTTAACCTTAAGACATCTACAAAATAAACACAATCTCTATATGTTTGGTACCCAAATCTTCTTGGGTCCATTTGGGTTAGTAGCATATAAATCACATTTTTTTACCCAATTTTTTTTTTATTTTAACTTTATTACAATTAGAATCAAAATAACCTTTAAAACCACATTTTTTGCAAGTAACAAATGGTGAACAATGAAGAGGTTTATGCATTGGTTTCCTATTAATCATTCTAATATTATTATTATTTCTATTTTCCACATTTTTAATAGGATTATACTTGATTCCTTGTTTATCACGACTAGACTTTTGTTCCCCTAACATAACATTTAGGTTTTCTTCTCCTCACAAATTTAGAAAGATCATTTTTTAAAGATGTTATTTCAACATTTGTTACATTGTCATCATGTTGCACATTCATCATTTTTCCAACATTAAAAGCATCTATGCATGAATAACTTATATTCAAATTTTCTCTTAAAACTTCATTTTTATTTTTAAAAAATTCATTTTCTTTTCTCTCTTCAATAAGTGTCTCAACTTCATTTATTAGTTCATTTACGCAATTCTTTAAATAAGTAGTTTTCTTTTTGAGCTTTTGATTTTCATTTTGTAAAGCAAGATAATCAGACATAGTTATTTCAAGAGATTCATTAAAATGAAAATTATTTACCTCAAGTTGATCACCATCTTCTAGTCCCATGAAACAGAGTTAGGCAATTTTATCTTCTTGTTCTATTTTGGACTTACTCATTGGAATTGAGCTACCTTCTTTATTCTTCTTTTGTTTCTTCCTTTGGAGTAATCTTTCGAGTTTTCTTGATAACATTTCAATTTCTTTATTGAGATATTCATATTGATCATTCTAATTGCTCTCAACTTGGAGTGCCAATATCTTCCGAGTTGGTTCTCAAACTCTTCAAACTCTCCAAATAATATAAGTGTCTCCATGGTACTGATTGTTGATAAGTCTTGGAGGGTGGTGACTTTTAGAGCGAACCGTTTTTGCATGACTCGTAGTAGCTATCTATTGATTTTTAGTTGATCAATTTTCCTCCCAAGCATGCTAAAAGAATTCATTATAGTGAGGAACCTCCCTTGAGCTTCATTAATTGTTTCATTTTTCTCTAATTTGAACAACTTTTACTCTTGCATCAACATGCTAAGTTTCACCTCTTTCAGCTTAGACGTCCCTTTATGGCTCATGATGATAGTATCACATATTTCTTTCGCTTTACTGTAGCCCAAAACTTTCTCAATTTCTGATTGTATCATACCACTTAGCAAGATATTGATCGCTTTTGAATTGTAGGACATCATGTACAATTCATTCGCATCCATCTCCATGAGCGTTTTGGGATTACTATCATCATACCTGGGAATGACGGGTCCATTATCAACAACCCACCATTCCCAAAGGTTTCTGTTAAGATATATCTTCATCTTGAACTTCCAAAAATTAAAGTTCTCATTGCCCAACAATAATGGAGGTCTACTAGTGGACTGCCCTTCTTAAAAATTAAGGTGTGCCATTAGAATCTTACCCTACGGTCTGCAAAGACACACGTTAGTAGAGCCAAAGATCTGATACCAAATGAAATTCAAAAGTGTGTGCACACCTAGAAGGGGGGGGGGGGTGAATAGGTGCTTATGATGAAAGTGATTTACAATGATAATTTTTAAATTCTCTACTAACAGAACTATCCAGACAGGTTATGACCTGTCTCCTTAAGTGTTTAAATGAATCTTGATATGCAGAGTCAAATCATAGAGTAGACCCTAAACTATTCAGACAGGTTACCACCTGTCTACTTAATTATATTCAACTGATATGCAGAACCTGTTAAGCAGTAACTTCTTAGTTTTTTTTATAAATGTAGAATATGAAGTGTATTTAAGTGCAGAATTGAAACAATGCAACAAGATAAACAGTAAATAAGAACACCAAGATTTTTACGTGGTTCTTCCCTTAACCTCTAATGGCTTAATCCACATCCAATACCAATTGGTATTGGAGACTCCTTTATTCAAATAGATATTCAATTAATTACAAATACTCTCTATTACAAAGAAGCTCTGAATATTGTTGGACACCACTGCCCTCTTTGCACAACTGTAACCACTTGCACCACTGTAACCTTAGAGCTTTTTTTTTTGTTCAGGCCTATCCACCACTGGATCACACAAGCCAAACTAGGCTTGTATACAAGTTTTAGTATGAACGAATATGATTACAATATATCTATGAATTTCTAGCACAAGAAATTAAGAACAAGGCAAGAACAATTTTGCTAGAAATTTTTCTGTTAAAGCTCTCTTCGTTGGTTTTGAAACTTAAGCAATGGAAGATACATATAGGAAGAAGGACCAACAACAATAAAACCAATTACCCAATTTCAGCAATCCCAAAGAAAGATAGGAACAAACTAATAAGAAAGGGATTTGAAATTTAAAACTAAATAGCTTGAATCAAGGGATATGGATAAGAAAAATTAGCTCCATTAGATTATGAAAATATCTCTATAGTGATATAGCTTTGGAAAATAATTCTTTAATTGATATGGCTTCCAAATAAATATTTCTACCTTTTGAATTTAAATTTTTAGCTTTTGAAATAACGGATAATATCTTTGATATTAAAATACCTTTGGAAAACATGGCTAAATATTTCTCCATTGATTTGGTTTCCAAAAATAACTTATTAAAGGATTTAAATTTTAAGCACATGAAACCTTCTTTTGTAAAATAATTTCTAGCAAAATAAAATTGTCTTGAAATTAATTAAATGAGCTAAAAATTCTTACATTTGATTTCCTAGGTGAGATCCTATGAACCTAACCATGTGGTGGCTCTAAATAATATTTCTTCATGAAGACCCACTTGAAATCTTGATACATGCATAATTAGTCCATAACCTGAAAATCATAAAACATCTCCATACAAAATATATGTTATCATCATAAAAATAAAAACTCATAAATCAACATGTCCTTCTATACATTTAAATCTTCTCTCTTTATGCATTTCTTTCTCTTAACACCATCTGACCATTTAGGTCTTTCTTCTGTAGCTACAAAGGATTTCGAATTTGCAAGGGTTAGCATTTAATTGCTCAACAAGTATATGCAGTTGAGTAAACAACATTAATCTCAACAATAGAGTAATTATTTTTAAATTCTTCAACAATTGAACATTAATTATGAAGTTACTTGAATAAACAAGAATAAATTAGATTCCTTTCCTTTAACATTTTTAACACTTCATTAGCAAACACTTCATTGCACGGGGTGTAATCATGTTAATATTGGCTCACAAAAACACATTATTGCACGGGGTGCAACCCACACTATTAATTGTCCAAACTTATTTGATTTGGAACATACAATGTAAGACCCCAACTTTTATGAATAAAGATTAATGTTCTCTAAATATTATTTTGAATATTATGGTGTGGATTTGATATAATGTTATAGTTGTGGGTAATATTTTGCAAAGTAAGCAAGTTGTCATAAAATATTCATTTGCTCGGGGAATATTCGTTTTATCACGGAATATTAAATGCGACGACCTAATCATTAATGGACCACACAACGGAATTCTTCATTTGAGTTAGAAAATGACAAAAATAACTTTTTATAAAAATAAAGGCGAAAGTTTTACCATTAGCTGTTGAAATACCTGGTGATAAAAGTACAGTAATACATGTGGTTGCATAGTAGCACGCGATATTGTACATTATCTTTGATTATTGATGCTTACGTGAGAAGTCACACTGTTTATTTCAATTATTGCCATAATAATTGCTGCATTGTATCTCACGTTATTGATTCAATTATTGTCACAATATTTTATATTATTAAATCAATAATTGAGACGACAAAGTTATTCATATTATTATTTGCATTATTGACGATGTCTAGAAAGTTCTGTCAAGGAAAGAGGTTTTGTCACCTAATTGCGCGTCAATAAGGAGAAATTCTTATCGGAAAGCCCCCTCTTTCCTGGGAATGATTTGGTTGTTAATATTGCGAGTTATAATAATGATGAATAAATATTATTAAAAATGTGTTTTGTAAAGCCAAGTGAATTGAGATAAATATAAGAGATTTTTATGAAGTATTTGTTGTAAATTTGGTTTATTACATGGACCCCCACTTACCCATTTTTTAAAACTATCGGTAGAAAGTTATCTCAGTTTTGTTTTATATATATATATATATATATATATAAGTATTATATATATATATATATATATATTTAATTAAGGGGGGGGAACCATAAGTCACTGGGGGGGGACAATTTTTTTTATTATATATATATATATATTATAATAAGTTTGTTTTTTAATATAAAATAGAATATATTATATTTTATTATTTACATAGTACTGCATAGTGTTTGCATAGTACTGCATAGTGCAGCATAGTAAAATCAATTTTTTTTCCAGAAAATTCAACCGAATGCCCGTGATTGCATTTCTCTATTCACCCGTGATTTCTAATTTAAATAGCGCCCTGCCATTCTCTTATAAATAGGATACTTAGTTTAGGATTGAAAATCACACCAGAATCAGAAAATTAATCTTCTATAATATTGAGCATATTTCTTTAGAGTTTAAGGAAGCTTTAAGTGTAGAAAACAGTATAAGTTTTCTTTAAGAATATCTCCGTTATACCAGTCGAAATTGCTCTCTTTTTAAGGTAAGAGGTATTATTTATTTCATATTCGCTTACGATATTATTTTTCATATTCGTAAGGAATATTATCTTCGTTTAATATTCGTAGGAATATTATTTTCGTTCAACAGTTGTAAGGGGTATTATTTATTTCATATTCACTTACGATATTTTTTTTGTATTCGTAAGAAATTTTATTTTCGTTCAATATTCGTAAGTAATATTATTTTTGTTCAATATTCGTAAGGAATATTATCTTCGTTAAATATTCGTAAGTAATATTATTTTCGCTCAACAGTCGTAAAGGATATTATTTTTGTTCAATATTCGTAAGAAATAATATTTTCTTTCATTCTCTGTAGTACGTAAGTAATATTATTTCGTTTCAGATTCCGAATTCTACACTCATTTAGTTAAGTATTGCTTCTATACTCCTTGAAATTAGTAGAATATCCTTAAAATTTGCGTTTCATCTAGTATCGTTTCATAAGAATATTTTTCTGGACATTCTTGTTAAATTTTAAACTTTTCATGCTCGGGTACTATTCACGGGGTACTATTCATGAAGTACTATTCACGGGATACTATTCGCTTAGGTACTATTCACCCGAGGTACTATTCATGACAAAAATTGATTTCTTTTCTGTCAAAATTATTTTCGAAATATTATTCTTGAATTTTACTCCACAAAGTAGTTATCATGTTAATAATTTGGACATTTTTAAACTCTGGATAAATTTAAAGTCTTTAATATTTATCCTTGATTTCGTTTGATTGAATTCTTATATCATTGTCATCATCCTCATGCTTATATTATGATGAAGGTCATGTTTGGCCCGTAATGCATAAATGGAATGTTGATTGGTATAATTATGACCAGAGATTATTCGGTATAATCATAACTTGTAATGTTATAAATGATGTGGTAAAAGTCTTCATTGGCCCGTAGTGCATTGATGGGCAGTTGTTGGTATGATCATGACCATGGGTTCACTTCGGCCAATGGTGCAAAGATGAATTGTTGTTTGTCATGATCATGACTATTGGTGATAACACGAATATCCTTGGCCCGTAGTGCATGGATAATTCGTGGATGTGATACTAATGAATATCCTTGGCCTGTAATGCATGGATAATTTAGTGATGTGGATTATTTATTAAGCTGAGTCTCAGCGATAAAATTTATGATAAACTTTTAAATCATAGAAGATAGTAGATATTTTGTTCTACTTGACTCTTCTAATGGATTGTTTGTTTCGCTGCAGTTAAACTTGTTGTCTATTGTATTCTATCAGTTTAACACTATTGAAAACTAATGATAATTTATTCTGCATTATCTTTGTCATAATATTCTTTACTGGGCTAGTTGAGCTCACCCTTTGTTTTCATTGTTCTCTTCAGGAAATGAGAATATAGCTGGGACTAGTCGGAGAATGGAGTGATGGTCCAGATGGTTGCTTTAGTAGTCCTCACTATATCTTTCAAATAGTGTGATAATAAATATAATGAGGATTTCATTTGAGTTTGGATATTGCATGTCTAGAAGACAATATTCGTGTTAAAACTCTCAGTTTATGTTACACGACAGTTGTATGATTAAGTTTGTATTTGTATTCTGTACCATATATTTGGTGACTCAGAATGGGTGATGTATACCTATTTTGGGGGCGTCACATACAACTTCTCACAAATAAATAATTTATCAACATTTAATATCTTAACAATAAACATTTTGACTGAAATAGCTCAACAAATTGAGTTAAACCGAATCAAATGGCCGAACTCATTTTTCATAGCTTATATCACATCATACGATGAATTTTATATATCAAATAAAATTCCACAGTTTAATCTCATGTCTTGTACATAACAATAGATATACAAGATTATACAATACTTGCATTTATGAATACGTAATCAAATGAAAGTAGAAAACTCACTCAATTATAAAATTTGAGTAAGTTTAGAAAACTTACCTTAACACTTTATAGTTTATGCTACATTGCTCTTCAAACGACCTACATATATCATTAATGTCGAACATACCAATTAGTCAAGTATTGACCCCAAATAGTGGTTTACTTTAGCTTATCTTAGCTTATTTCATAATTCACAATGTTAGGGTTTTATAACTCGAAACAACGTACTTAACTTTATACACCCCGGTATATTTCTCTTTTAACTTCGTTCATAGTTTAGACTTTAATTCAAAAGTCTCATGATGCTTATATTTCATAATTTAAGACATATTAAATCATTCTTTAATTAATCTTTATTACGCTCGTCTTATATAGTTCGGAACAACGTAGCATAACATTGTCTGACTATTCGGCTTTTGAAAATCAATACACTTTGTTTATTTCCCGCTTAGCCTAAATCATAATTTAGAATTACATATTAAAGTCCCTCCATGACTTTATTAATTTCATTCCATCTCTTATATTCGCATTTTATGATTTAATCAATACGCCCAACTTTTATTCTTCATTTTATGTTACAGGTATAAAATTGACAGCTTAACCTGTCTACTTTATCTTTAAACTCCATGTATGACCATCCAGACAGCAAAAATCCGTCCGTTTTAGCACAAAACTCCATGTCTGTAAATCCGGACAGGCTAACCTTTCTGCATTAGTACAAAACTACCCGTCTCCAGAAACGAAAACATGCAGTTTTTCGTTATCGTCGCACCTACTTTACAACGTCATAACTTGACCCGCCGTTATCGTAATGGGTCCGTTCTTGTATTATTTTCTTCCTTATTGCATCTACTACAAATCCTCACGAGTGGAAATTTTTTCAGGTTCATTCTTTGGCCCAAACAGTGGCACAAAAGTCCCTACCCGAAATAATTTTACAGTTTTTGACAGTTTTGACTAGTCTCCTTCCGAAGGGCATATCTCCCACCTCGGGACTCGAAATGAAGTCATTCTTACATCCACGGACTTGTTACTTAATTAACGTAATACTCAACCCTCAAAGCGGAAAATTTTTCTAGCAAACCATTTAGAACAGAAAACTGTTCAAGAGTCTGGGTTTACACTAATTTCGTTTTTAACTTTTTAACTAGTACTCTTACTTAAAAATTCGTCATGGCTTCGTTATACAAGTTTTTGCCTCCGTTCCAATTGGGTTATGTTCATAACTCATAAGGGTATAAAATAACACCCCAAAACTTAATTTTTAGATTTGGTACATAATAGCAAAATGGTCCCAAAATCGCCCACTATTTATTTTTTTCCATCCTTTATGCTTGGGTTCATTTTCTTTCTTTTGTTCCATTTTTCATGCATTTACCGGGTAGATTACAAGCATACCTATATATACCATATTCAACCACCATCAAAACTAAAATAAACATGAAAAGATGGAGAAATGGTTTAAGGTTTTAAGATTACCTCTTGAAGATCTTTTTCTTCTTACTTAGCTAGATGATCAAAGCTTAAAGCTTGCTAGATGATTGCTTCTTCTCTTTGCTCCTTAACTCATCCATGAGTTTCTCTCTCTTTCTCTCTATTCTCTCTCTTGCTTTCTATTTTCTCGAACGATATAAATGAAAAATGAAGGAAGGATAATGAATTTTCGAAGTCTTAAAGGCTAAGGAAGTTAAGGTTAGACAAGTGACTAGAACTTAACATAATGGTAAGTTCCTGTCTCACTTTCCCTTCTTCTTTTTAGCTTCCTTTATCCCATGTGTTTAATCTCTAACACTTGACACTTGCCCCTCCACTTGTTATTCATCCTTTTAATCTCATATGCTTAATTAGTTAGTAAGTGACACATGACCCCTTTGGTCTTTCTTTTATTTTACTTTGCTTGTTAATAGCTTTAATTCCCATGTGGGAAATTCTTGAGGTCCCACCCTCCTCCTCCATCCGGATATACATTCCCTCCATGTTCCTCATTTTCTTTTTTCCTTTTTTTTTCTTTTATCATTGTATTCCTCTACCACTTTGACCCAATTTTGACTTTTTCAATTGGGCTTGATTTATTAATTAGAAATTCATTTAGACATTTATTAGACTACTAATTTAATTCTTTATTAGATTCATTTAATTGGATTAACTATTTACTAACCAATTAAATTATCACATTCATACAGATAAATATACATTTTTCCCACTTATATTTAGTTAGCATATTTACACCAAATAAATTCTTTCCATAATAATCTCCATCAAAATATTTATTCCATTAATAACTTTATAATTAAATCTTCTTGCTTCCTTCCATAAATTATTTTTTTAAACAATTTATTTAATGTATAATATATATATATATAAATATATATATATATATATATATATATATTATTCATTAATCAAACAATTAATTTGATTTACATTAAATTGACATATTTACTTTTGTCATAATCAACATTACATAATACAAATTACTTCCTCATACAATTAAATAATTTCTTACTTAATAATTAGTCTAACAAATACATTGTTTTATAAAACTTAATCTTTTACTACATTTAATATTTATTGATCAACTAATATAAGTTGATTAATTTAATATAATATGAATTTAATCTCAATTAATTAATATTAATTAATTAATTTTCTTCATTTCCATATTTCACTTAATAATTAACTCAAGCTAACTAATTCGATAGTTTGGTATTAACTCTTTCATTTCAAACATATGTATATATTTCACACTTATATATACATATGTTTTCACCACATAAATCACACACACACACACACACACACACACACACACACACACACACACACACATATATATATATATAGAAGCGAGGATCAGTAGTGTATCTCCTTATCTTATTTACAGTCTCACCCTCTTTAGTAATAATTCGTGACGGTTTTATTATATCATCTGTTGCCTATACTACTTTTAGCAACGAACAACATATATAGCGTCGCTAAAAGTATAGGCATTTACTTATTAGATGATCAATCGTCGCCAATCCGTCAAGAAAGGGGGAGAGACAATGAGAGTAAGATAAGGAGTATGATTTTCTATCAACTCACTCGAAACTCACCCCTCCTTTATCGACGGACGGCATGACGGTTGATCATCTACAACCGTCGTCTCATATTTTTAGCGACGGACAACATATATAGCGTCGCTAAAAAGTATAGACGACGGTTGTATAACATGATGTATCACCAATCCCGTCGCTACAAAAAGGGGTGAGCTTCAGTGAATGAGTTGGATAAGTGAAACTTAAGATCCGGATTATATATATATATATATATATATATATATATATATACACACATTCAAACACGACACATTCCACAATAAAAAATTTATTTATTAAATTTTTATTTTAATTTTATTTCCGAAAAATATGAGTTGTCCCACATATATTTCAAATGATTACGTACCATAAAGTACTTAAATTTTCACCATCCACACTACGTGATGAATTAATTTAAGTAATACGTACCAAGCCATTTATACGGATTAAGAAAATTGAGTCAAGGGATAAACTTTATTATTGACCATTAAGTTAAAAATTCTTAAAAAAATAAAATAAAATAATTTTGCATTAATTCATGGCTTATGGCTATGTATCAATATTCCTTTGGTTGACTTGAAATGATTAACAATTAATATCAAATTTCTTCTGTTAAATAAGAGAACTATTTATAAATTAAATAAAAGAAAATACCAGAGGTATTCAATTATTTGTGTTGAAGTGTTTCAAATGACTTGTTATCAATATATTGATTGAGCAGATCTCATATAACTGATTATGTCACAAAATATTATTTAATTATTCATTAATATCATGTCATTTGAGATCAAAAAAATAAAAATTGAGAACCCTAACATTATTCTAAAATAATATAAGAGAGACCTAGCTAATAAGGGAAAGAGGTAAAATAGAATAGAAATAATTTTAAAAAAAAATGTTTAATGAAAGATAGCTAGGTAGATAGCTAGCCAATCATAAACATAATTTTAGTTAATTCCACAAAACAAACATATATGTTTGATCATCTCAGTTTATTATAATGATTTTTAGAAGATCCACTACAAGAAAAAGACTTATTTACGATCATATTATTTGCGATCGCACTCGATCGCATATTCGTATTTGTGACCGCTTGCTGTCGCTAAAATCAATCGTACATAATCTGGTTACTGTGTGGACACCAGCAACCACTATTATATCGCCTTTAGTCTTAACAACTTAATATACAAAATTTTGATGCAGTTGAATTAAGACAAAGAATATGAGAAATTTTTTTCTATAGGCCTCTAGCTATATATCGTCTTTAGTCTTAAGAAATTCTTTGTGTCAATGAAAATACATATTATTAGTATAATTCTTAATCAATAAATAAATTAGATAAATATAGATTTGGTTGATGCGTCCCTAGTTTTAGTATGTTAAGAAATATCAAAATATCAAAATATACAGTTCATTATAGTATTCAATAAATGCAATTATTTTTTTTTAAAAAAAATCTTATGATTATCAAAATAAATTTAAAACACCCTTATAAATCAATACCAGACAAAACTTCTTTACCAACTTATTTATCTTGTTTTTTTTTTGGATTTAAATGGAGAAGCTTGTATAAATAAAATTTATGTTCTCATTTATAATTACATCATGTAGCTTGGTTGAATAGTTGTAGTTGCTTAAAGTTATGCGGCTGAAGTTTTTTTGAATCTTAATTTGGCTTACTTTACATGTCATCATTATCACATAGGATAGTCAATACCCAGCTGTCACATAAAGATTTATTATCCAATTTTTTTATAGTAGAGAGTGTTTTGCATTGACCAACAAAAAGGGACACAATATCCAAATATACTAAAAGTACAATAGTTACTTTTGCATTTTACTCCAAATCAACACTGATGTGATAAAAATATTTAACTACAAGTGCATAGTGTCAAATTGAAGAATTGACAAGTACAAGTCGAACTCACAGAGACTGGATTAATTTTAATGTATCCTTAATATCTATTTTAGGCGAATTAGAAATAAAGATTGAAAATTGATTACTTAGAATATGAAAACTAATAATGAGGAAGCAATCTAGGAATCCGAATTCATTAAATAATAAACATAACATATAATTCAATCTCTTCTATTTGTATAACTCAACTATGATTTTGATCTTCATTCCCTTTAATTTAATAATTTTATAATTAATGTGTGCAAGCATAGACTATGAAAATTTAGGGATTAATTATAATCCATTAAAATTTCTTCGAGTAAACATGGATTATAAAAAACTCATATATTAACAATAATCTATCAAAACCTCTTTATTAATTTAAAATCACATAAGAACTATAAAACGAAGGTATTTCAATAACGAAACATGAAGGCAAAATCAGTTAAACATAAAAGCATAAATAATAGACGAAATAAAAAATATTATCATGAACAATTATTTAATTTCATCTTCATCCTAGATTAAAGAAAATAGCTAGACATGGAAAATAATTAAACTAACTAAAATAAAGAAAAGAATAAAATTAAGAATAAATAAGAAAACTCCCTTTAATTAACGATCATCCAACGAACGTGCAATGAAAAAGTAATCTAATCTACTCTTACTCCTAACCTAAACTAATACAATCTCTTCTTCTCTCTAAAACAAAAGACCTATTTATAAGAAAAATAAATTTGTGCCCTAATTTAGATACATTGAACTTAGTCTTTTTTGTTCCCTCTCCATGTAGGGTTTAACTTCATAGTAACAATCAACTTCTAAAAGAGATATTCTAGATAAAGAGATCTTCTAGATATACTTTCTTTTCTCTTGTTGGATTTGACTTGCACACCAAGATTGCTCCACATTTTTCCTTCTGTTGTAGGATTCTTCTTAGATATTTCCTTATATGAATAAGAGTATTAAATATCGTTTGATCACCAAGATTTTGACTTTATTACAATAAATATTAAATCCTACAAAATAAAATAAAAATATTTTAATTAAATAAACTAATATAATTAAAAGGACAAAATTAGGGATAATAAAATGTATGAATTATGTGTCTATCAAATACCCCCATACCTAGCTTTTGCTCATTCTCGAGTAAAATAAGAAAATAAAAATAAAAACTATACTACCCCATTTTTGTAGGAAACACGATTACACTTAGCATGTGCAACAAGCATTTAAACCCCAAGATTACCCCAAATGGACGAGTTGTGTCTCGTGAAGGTTTGCCGTGAATATACCCACAAATTTAAAAATATTTTTGGGTTCAGTAAGTTATAAAATTGAAAGAAAACTTCTAAATATCCATGGGCATTATATATAAACAAGATTAAATTCAAAATCACATTTCACCTTATCAAAAATACTCAATCTTTATTTTAGACACCATCCTTCTAAAAATTAATTCCATGTAATGCATGCATGTGTATATGATGTAACTCTTAATTATTATGCATTTTCCCATGAAAATCAAACAAACTCATTTTTCTTTTTCTTCTTTCTTTTTTTCTTCCATTTTTTCCATTTTTTTGATTTTTTTTCTTGACTTATGCAGTGTCTTGTTTTTTTTAGGCTTTTCAAATTTACTCATGTAGCGAGTGTTAGACCAATGACTCCCAAACCACTTGACTTTAGGACACTAGGTGTAAAGACACCCCTAAGGGTTTATTCACTCGAGTAACAAACGCCACAAAATTAGACTAGTCAAACTGCTTTTATCCATCACACTTTTTAGCGTGAATATCATGCTTCCTGAGGCTTGGATACCCAGTTATTTTGTTCAATTGACATTGAAGCAATTATTTATTTCTTTTTCTTTTTTAACTTTTTTTCTTTTTTTTTATTTCAATTTTTTTTTTGAAATTACTCGAATTATAGTTTATATATACCCCACAACTAAGAATTAGCATAAATGTAAAGTGCAAAAATTCTTATGAAATCAATTTTATTCCAGACGGTATTTCAAACTAAGATTTCGTATTTAATAAAAGGTTCAAGAGTTCTAAATCTTTTAACTTTATTCATGAATTTTTACTTCACAAACACTTATTAGAGTTAATCCAACTCATAAAAAGAAAAGAAAATTTCATTTTTTTCATGTTTTTTTACTATATTTTCCAAAAAAAAGAAAAATATAATAATACAATAATACAAACAATCTCCCACATACCTAAATCATGCACTATCCTCAATGTATACAAATAAAAAATAGATAACAAAGAAATGAAAGAATTGTACCTTACGAATTTCATATATCCTAAAAAGTATGTGACTAAAAATGAATGCTACAAATGGGTAAGTGAGTGACAACTTTTTATTATTTTCAGGAGGTCTAGGAAATTGAAAATAGTCAAAATCTCATCAGAATTATGCTTAAAGTCTACCTCAAGAAAACTTTCATTAACATGTTCAAAGGATGGAAGAATTGGTTCAAATACATGATCTAGTTTAGTTGACTTATTTGTAGTGGATCTCAACAACTCATTGACCTTATCTAAATATTCAGATTCATTCCAATTTTGGTCAAAATGATTTAAGAAAAAATTAATTGGATCTTTTTCAATCAAGAGTCTATTTTCAGTTATTTGTTGGGTCATTGACAACTCTTGGATTATGTTTACTTTAATGGGTTGGTCCAAAAAATCACTAGGTAGTTTTTAGGAATAAGTCTTTCAGGGTATGGAGCTTTAGGCTTATAGACTTTTTCAACCAACTTATTAAATGTGGCATGATCAATTTTAAGCATAGACTCGTAATTTTTAGACTCCTCAAATTCGCTTGACTCAAACAGTGTAGAATTGAATACAAAATTTTCATTTTTCTCATTATTTCCACAATCATCAATATTTTCAAAATTAAACTCAGAGTTACTAGAAAATTCAACCATATCTTGTTCATTTACTATGGTGGCTAATCGACTCATTTGAATTTCTAGACGAGATATAGCTTGGTTTGTGTTTTGCATGAAAGCTTCCATAGTTTTCTCTAAGGTATTGAATCTTTCTTCTTCTTTATTTGAAAATTCTTGTGGATATTGAGGTTCTAGATCCGAATCTAGATATGACTATGAACATGGATATGAACTTATATAAGTATTTTCATAAGTTGAAAAAAATTGATTTACTTGGTGTGCATTAAAATAAAGAATGAAAAAAATTGATTTACTTGATTTTCATAAGATCTTGAATGATTAAAATAAAGGTTAAAGAATAAAACCTACATTTAAAAATAGATGATTTATTTAAAATTTTTAAGAAAAACATGTATGGTTTAATATTCGAAAGAATGTAAATAATTTTTTTTATGCTATATGTGGAAAAATTTATCAAAGAAATAAATTTCAAATGAAGAGATATTATAAGATTAAATTGAAAATGTATATGTATAGATCGGTCCGAATATTAAGCTTACCCCTTATCTAACATACCTTTCATACCCCCCTTTAGCGACGGACCGAGCGACGATTCGGTCCGTTGCTATAGGTTCGGTCCATCGCTAAAAGCTAAGACGACGATTTTATATATAGCGACGACCAATCGTCGCACTGATGCACGTCGCTAAAGGGGGGTATGCAAGTTATGTTAGATAAATAACGAGTAAGTTTAAGATACTGAATAGATGTATATATATATATATATATATATATATATATATATATATATATATATATACTTATAGAGGTGCTATATATATTTTAGCCAAACAATATGAATGCTTAATTAAATTATTCATACAAGAATAGTAGGTCACATTAATTATTTATTCATGTATTAAATACTTTGTGACTTATGAATGATGTGTATGTGATTAAATGAATATATATATATATATATATATATATATATATATATAAATATGTGTATATTTATTTTATAATAAAAAGAAGGTTATATAACCTAATTATATATTCTAGATAAGGATTAAATAACCTAAGGGTTATAATTATTGAAAAATCACAGTGTTTAATCTATGTACTAGTAGATTAACACTAAGAGATTTATTTTAATATCTGAATCTATTTATTTTATTAAACATAATTATTAGAAAGTCTAATTAGGTTATAAAATTAAATCTATTTGAGTAATCATTTAAAGTCCAAAATGAGTGTACTAGAAACCATAATTAAATAATTAGGGTAATATAAATTTAATGTGTTGGGATTTTGTTATTTTACATGGCCCAAGAAATTTATTAGAAAGCCCAAACAATTAAGAGATGGCCCAAAACTTAGTCCAATTTGAGAGGAAATATCTAGATCTCTTAAATTAGCAAATTTATCAAATAAACAAAAAGATCAAAAATGGGCTAAAGGATGGGGAAGTATTCCGCACATGAAGAGAAATAGCACATGTTTATTTATTTTGATAAATTTTCTAAGATTTGGAAGGTTTAGTAAGATATTGGAAAGATTTGTAAAGATATTGGAGAGAGAGAGAGAGAGAGAAAAGATTTAGAAAGATAGGAAAGAGAAATAGAAGATTTCAAGAGATTTTTGGAAGATATGTTAGGAGATTTGTGTTTATATATACATATATCTATACATTTTAAGTAAGGGTGAGCATGGTGCGGTTTGGTATGGCTTGAAGCTCAAACCGCACTCGAAACCGCTTATGTGCGGTTTGAAAAATACAAAACTGCACATGAAACCATTTATGATTGGTGCGATGCGGTTTTGAACTGTGCAGTTTGGTTTCATTTGGTGCGGTTTCAGTTCCAAAATCAATTGAAATAACAAACCCGTAAAATAGTTAGCAAAATCATTCACGCAAACGTATTACGCAGTGAACACAATCATGGAGCTAATTTAACAAAATAATTCCAGGCATCAACAATTATATGGTTAATTAATACTATGTTATCAAATTTGATTTAGGAAATACCAAGCCACTCTTGATTTGAAAACATAATTGAGATTATTTATTCTTCATTCAATCCTGAAATATCTGTCTTCTAAAATAAAATGAGGAGAATATTTTATAGTAGAGAAATTGTATATACTTGTAGCCAATTTGAGAAAACATGATGATTATTTGGTGTGGTTTTGGTTTTATGTGTGCGGTTTTGACTAGTAACCAAACCGAAACCGTAAATTTAATTTTTCAACCCACTTAAAACCGCCACATACGCCGGAACCGTTGTTGCGATTTTAATTGGTGCGGTTTGTACGGTTTTTGGTGTGGTTTCGGTTCTAATTTTGTTCCTTGCTCAGCCCTAATTTTAAGGCCTATAAATATAGCTCCTCTCATTTGCTAACAACAGTTAATCTTCATTTCCACTTTATAAGTTCCTAAAAGAAAGAGAAAATAATAGAGAGAGATGGAGGAAACAAAGGGCAACCATGGACTTGAGGGGGAGAAGGAGAAGAGAGATCTTGTCATGCCATCAAGCTTCACCCACCTAGCAAGAAGAAGAGGAAAAGCCTTAAAGGTTTAAAAGTCTCCCTTACCTAAAATCTATCTTAGATCTATGTTTACTCTTATGGTTGTTTTAGATCTAGTGATGAACTTTTGTTCTTAAACTCTAGAGTATTAGATCTACATATTTTTATGAATTTTCATGCTTGGATATTACTAGTTTATGTGTTAATGAGCTTTAAAAAGGAAGAAGATGAAAAGCTATTTTTGGGTATAAAAACCCCAAATATTAGTCCACTATGAGGCTTTACCATTTAAAATATACAAATTATTTGTGTGATCCATCAAAGAGGTGTGTTATATCTATGAGTTGTCTATTAAGCCCAAGGAGTAAAACTCAAAAATATTAAACTAGCAAACTGTGGCGACAGTTTTGGCAAAACAGTCCCTACCGACCAAAAATCTAGAAAAAATAGAAAAGTTTCTTGCCTGTTTTGGCGTGAACTGTTTTGGCCACTTGTGTTGCTCTAAAATTCCTGATCTTTTGTGGTATAATAAAACGTTAAGTTAACTAGGTCTTGTCCAAAGATGAGAATTTTTGGATGTATAGAATGGGAGATATGGCTTTTACAAGAAAGTGTGATTTTAAAAGTAAACTATTTGAACTCGAGTAACTTAGAAAAATGTGAAATTTTTACAAGAGCTTTTGTATAATAACAGGAGTCAACCGTGTAAATTTCAAATGTTTTGAACAAAGGGATAATATATGATAAATGTTGTTATTTTAGACTGTTTTAGCTTATTTAAAAATAGCAAACGAATTTGGAAAATTACAAGAAAATTATTTGGTAACTAAAATATCATATACTGATATTCCCCAAAATATAAAAAAATAATACGTTGGTTCGGTATTTTTCATGCCTATGAATGAGTTAAGAATAAATAAGAAAATTAAGTTATATTGAGTTATAAAACTTGGAAATGTGATTTTAATGATTAAATGATCATTATATGATATAATAAGACTTTATGAGGGTATTTTGGTCATTTTATTTTAAAAAATTATGAATGACATGTTATGTGTGTTAAATAAATTAAATAGTAAAGAGATAAACAATTAAAAATAAATTGTTTATAAATGAATAAAATATTATTAAATAATTAATAATATTACTAAGTGATTGAAATATTATTAAAGGATTAATAATATTTATAAATGATTAAGATATTATTAAATGATTAATAATATTAGATGAGAGTTTTAAGAAAATGATTAAATAATTAAAATATTATCAAAAAATGATAATATTACTAATAAGTTAAGGAATTATCTAATGGTTAATTATGTGACTAAATGTTAGATAATTTATTTTAAGAATAGTTGAGTTAAGATATGTTATGCTGATTGAAAGATCAATCTTATTAATGATAGGTCTTTTATAAGAGATTAAAATTAGATTGCATAGCAGTAATCGATGGGCAAGGCAAGTTCCCTAACTCAAACTCGAGTTATTATTTCAAATTATGTTAGTGGATAATTATTGTTTATTATTTCACATCTATGATTATTGATTCACAATTAGTGCATGTTGGATATGTTCATCAGGTATGAAAGGCTGATCACCTTGATTACATAAGGTTCAGTTAAATTTGTTCATAGTCATTATTGACCAATCCGCATTATTGATTCAGTCAATTCAATCATTGAAATTGATTCATGCTCTTTTTCACAATTATATTACATTGTTGAAAATTTGAAAGCTTATTTCTTTTCAATCATGATATATATATATATATATATATATATATATATATATATATATATATATATATATATATCCTTCATATATTTAAACTTGTTGGGCAAAGTAGTTGCTCACTCTTGCTATATTATGATAACATTTTCAGATTAAGACGAAGGTTCAAGGAAAGACAGAGACATGGATAAATTCCAAGAGTAGCTTATTATGCAATTAACTATTATGTTACCTTAAATAGGTTGATTATGTAAACCTTTTTAATTGTTTAAGGTGTGTAATGAGTTAAGGTTGTAGATCTTTGAGAAATGTTATAGAATTATTTGAAATGAACAATGTATGTTTATATATTGCGCATTAGTTATAAAATGTGTAATAAGATGTTGTACCTTAACGTATCAGGTCCGAGGTTAAAGGGGCCCGGATTTGGGGGCGCTACAGATGGTATCAAAGTTTTAGGTTATAAACCTTAGGTAGGGGTACCTTAGGTTATAACCGCAGAGATAAGGATAAGGAATAAACTCAAATAATGTTTAAAGTGTAAAGAGATGAATTTAGGAAATTCATTATTAAGTAAAGGAGAAGATAAATAAGATTCAAAGAAGAATGTTGAAAAGTTATAAATATAAGAATCTAGAGTTACCCAACTCTGATAATGAAGATGAAAAGTAATAATGAATAGATAGAGTCTATAAAACTAAAAGTATAAAAGAAATCATAATATAATATGATTAAAGGAAAAGATAAGAAGATCGTAAAACAAAATGATCATAAGATAGAAAATAATCGTAATATAACACGATTATAAGAAGAGATCACAACATGATCTGATGAGGTCATAGAAGGAAAGATGATTAATCGAATGATTGAAAACTTTATTGCAGAATTGTTGTATGAAATTTATACTACGAAATTGTACTATGTAAACTCATAAAAGAGTTATAAATGGTGAGATACGGATTAAATGAAATTCGTATTGAGTAAAGAGGAAGCTAGAATTGTGTGGTATTTTAATTGAGGACTTATGTGATAGCTGAGTTGTACAAACCTTTGTATGGGCAGGAGTTTTGTGCTTGATCTAACGACTACTTAGTTTATCATATTGATAATCATTGGAAGCTGGTGTCTCATTATTCGCTATATGCATGTTGAGAAGGTGATTCTTTTCTCATGTGTATAATAGATAGGTAGAGAATATAAGGTAAGGAGCGAGTTCTTAAAACTCATACTTATAGTAAATTTGTGACTAATAATCGTATGGTATGTTTTTGAACTCCTAAGCATATGGACAGTCCCTGATTGGTTCTTGGACTACGTATTGTTAGGATAAGTTCCTAAACCCATATTATTATGGAATGTTCTTGAACTTGTGACAACCGGAAATTTTATAAGATCTTGAATGATTAAATTAAAGGTTAAAGTTTGAAATCTAGAGTGCAAATAGAGCATTTATTTAAAAATTTTAAGAAAAACCTATACGGTTTAATAATTGAAAGAGAATTGAGAAAATATGGGTTGTGAAAATTCAAAACCCTAGAAAGAATTTATATGTACTTTTGGTATATACAATAGCGATTCCAGGGACGGAATCCTTATAAGGGGGAAAGAATGTGATAATCCAAAAATTTTGCTTAATTTATGAATGAAGTATAATCAAGTATTTAGGTCACAAGGTAGATGAGGATATTTTTTTAAATACTTTGTGACTTATGTGAAAGATATATGTGATTAAATAAATAAATATATTAAGTATATATATTTATTTATTATATAAAGAAAAATTAAATAAAAAGTTACATAACCTAATTATACATTAGGTATATGAATTAAATAACTTAAAGGTTATAATATGGAAGAATGTTAGTATCTAAAATTTATACTAACCTAAGAGATTACTTTTATTATCTCAATTTATTATTTATTTTAAACCTAATTAAAGTAAGTCTAATTAGGTTATATAATTTAATTTATGTAATTGATTATTAAAATTCCAAATAAGTGAAATACAAACCCTAAATAAATGATTAGGGCAAGATAAAATTTGTGTATTGGACACATGCTAATTTACATGGTCCAAATATTTTTAATTAGAGAGCCCAAACTATTTAAATGGGAGCCCAACCTTTGACCCAATTTACATAGATTATCTAAAAGCTAAATAACCCAAAATTATCAATTAAAATAAATCAAAAAGGGGGCTAAAGGAGGAGGGATGCACTCGGTATTGAAAGGAGAATAAGGCATGTGTTGGAATTTTTTTTCAAAGCTTCAGTTACACTCAAGTCATGTGTCTCCATACCACTTGGCCACATTTTGCCCAAGATTTTTCATGGGATTAGAGAGAGAATGGAAGATTGTGGGAGATATTATATACATACATATGATATATATCTATACATATTACCCAACTATTATTACTTCTTCTCTTTAGTAGAAATAATTTTTTTTTTCATTTCATTCTCTTACTTCCAAAAGAGAGAAAGAAAATAAAATAGAAAGAGAAAGAGAAAGGAAGAAATTCAGCAGCCTAAGGAGAGGGAGAAGAGAGGGGTTTGATCCTTGCATATCCCAAGTTCAATTCATATTATAGAAGAAGAAGGAAAGCTCTAAAGGTATAAAACCTAAACTTTAACTTGGTTTAATTATTTTGGTTGTTTTTAATCAAACCATGGGTTGTGATCTTAAACTCTAAAAACCTTAGATCTATAAATGTTATATAGTGTATTATGTATGGATCTAACCATTTTTGGTGTTGAGAAAACATGATCAATGAAGAAAGAAGCAAAATAGTTTTTACAAAATAGAAAAACTAGTAGACAGCTGCCCCTAAATAGAAAATTTGGGGGATAACTAGAGGTTCTAGAAAATTTTGGGCTTTTGGTATGTTGTAGTACACTGAATAAGCTTTCCATAGACTCCAAAACAGACTAATTCCGACTTCAGAGCAAAGAGTTATGACCATTCAAAGTAGTCGCGTCAAAACTGTCTAACCAACTCGGGGTAGTCACCTTGCACGAATTTTTTGAAATCCTGTGTTTAGAATTTGAAAAAAGTCAAAGAATAAAAGTTGTAGTCTCGAAAGTTAGCTTCGTGTGGGCTCAAGAATCGCTCAAAAATATTTTGATATGAAAAAGTTATGACTATTTTAGCGAGAGAGGGCTAAAGGAGGGGGAAGTATTCCACACATGAAGAGAAATAGCACATGTTTATTTATTTTGATAGATTTGCTAAGATTTGGAAGATTTAGTAAGATATTGGAAAGATTTGTAAAGATATTGGAGAGAGAAAGAAAAGATTTGGAAAGATAGGAAAGAGAAAGAGAAGATTTCATGAGATTTTTGGAAGATATGTTAAGAGATTTGTGTTTATATATACAAGATATATCTATACATTTTAAGGCCTATAAATATAGCTCCTCTCATTTGCTAGCAAAAGTTAATCTTCATTTCCACTTTCTAAGTTCCTAAAAGAGAGAAAATAATAGAGAGAGAGAGGAGAAAACAAAGGGCAGTCGTGGGCTTGAGGGAGAGAATGAGAAGAGAAATCTTGTCATGCCATCAAGCTTCACCCACATAGCAATTAAGAAGAAGAGGAAAAAGCCTTAAATGTTTGAAAGTCTCCCTAACCTAAAACCTATTTTAGATCTATGTTTACTCTTATGGTTGTTTTAGATCTAGTGATGAACTTATGTTCTTAAACTCTAGAGTATTAGATCTACATGTTTTATGAATTTTCATGCTTGGATCTTACTATTTTATGTGTTGCTGAGCTTTAAAAAGGAAGAAGATGAAAAACAATTTTTGGGTATAAAACCCCCAAAAATCACTCCACTTTGAGGCTTTACCATTTAAAATGTACAAATTATTTGTGTGATCCATCAAAGAGGTGTGTTAGATCTATGATTTATCTGCTAAATCAAAATGGTAGAACTCAAAAATATTAAACGAGCAAGTTGTGGCGTTAGTTTTGGCAAAACAGTCCCTACCGACCAAAAATCTGGAAAAATGGAAAAGTTTTGGCCTGTTTTGACGTGCACTGTTTTGGCCACTTGTGTTGCTCTAATAATCCTGATCTTTTGTGGTATGATAAAATGTTAAGTTGACTATGTCCTATCCAAAGATGAGAATTTTTGGATGTCTAGAATGGGAGATATGTGTTTTACAAGAAAGTGTGATTTTAAAAGTAAACTGTTAGAACTCAAGTTGTATAACTCAGAAAAGTGTGAAATGTTTACAAGAGCTTGTGTATAATAACAGGAGTCTACCGTGTCAATTTCAAATGTTTTGAACAAAGGGATAATATATGATAAATATTGCTATTTTGGACTGTTTTAGCCTATTTAAAAATAGCAAACGAATTTAGAAAATTACATGAAAAATATTTGGTAACTAAAATATCATATACTGATTTTCCCCAGAATATTAAAAAATAATAAGTTGGTTTGATTTTTTTCATGCCTATGAATGAGTTAAGAATAAATGAGAAAATGAGAAAATTAAGTTATATTGAGTTATAAAACTTGGAAATATGATTTTAATGATTAAATGATCATTATATGATATAATAAGACTTTATGAGGGTATTTTGGTCATTTTTAATAAAATGTTATATGAATGACATGTTATATGTGTTAAATAAATTAAATAGTAAGAGATATATAATTAAATTAAATTATTTATAAATAAATAAAATATTATTAAATGATTAATATTATTACTAAGTGATTGAATTATTATTAATCTTGAAATATTATTATATGATTAATAATAGTTATAAATGATTAAAATATTAGTAAGTAATTAAATATTGTTAAATGAATAATAATATTTGTAAATGATCAAAATATTATTAATTAAATGATATTAAGAAGTGATTAAGATATTATTAAATGATTAATAATATTAAGAAGTAAACAAAATATTATTAAATGATTAATAATATTTGGCGAGAGTTTTAAGATAATGATTAAATAATTAAAATATTATCAAAAATGATAATATTACTAATAAGTTAAGGAATTATCTAATGTTTGATTATGTGATTAAATGTTAGATAATTTATTTTAAGAATAGTTGAGTTAAGATATGTTATGCTGATTGAAAGATCAATCTTATTAATGATAGGTCTTTTCTAAGAGATTAAAATTAGATTGCGTAGCAGTAATCGATGGGCAAGGCAAGTTTCCTAACTCAAACTTGAGTTATTATTTCAAAGCATGTTAGTGGATAAGTATTGTTGATTATTCCACATCTATGCGATTATTGATTCGCACTTAGTGCATGTTGGATATGTTCATCAGGTATGAAAGGCTGATCGTCTTGATTACCATAAGGTTCAGTTAAATTTGTTCATGGTCATTTTGACCACTCCGCATTATTGATTCAGTCATTCAATCATTGAAATTGATTCATACTCTTTCACAATTATATTACATTGTTGAAAATTTGAAAGCTTATTCCTTTTCAATCATGATATATCCTTCTTATATTTAAACTTGCTGGGCAAAGTAGTTGCTCACTCTTGCTATATCATGATAACATTTTCAGATTAAGACGAAGGTTTGAGGAAAGACAAAGACATTGATAAATTTCAAGAGTAGTTTATTATGTGATTACTCATTATGTTACCTTAAATAAGTTGATTGTGTAAATCTTTTTAATTGTTTAAGGTATGTAATGAGTTAAGTTTGTAGACCTTGAAAAAATATTGTAGAATCATTTGAAATGAACAATGTATGTTTATATATATTCTATATTAGTTATAGAATGTGTAAGAAGATTGTACTGTGACGCACCAGGTCCGAGGTTAATGAGGCCCGGATTTGGGGTCGCTACAACAGCTCCTAATGTTCCAAGTTACACTTTAAGATCCACCAAATTCAAAATTAATCATATCACTAACCAGGTAAATGTAAGAAAGGTGGGAGTCTCTTCGTTGGTACGATGACTAATTTAATAACCACAAGATCTATAGGCGTTTACTTTTTGAACCACTTGCCTTGACACCAGTAGTTTGATTAATTTAAAATTTAGTCTCCCCTTGAAGTTTCTTGTCCTAATTGAACTCGAGAGTCCTATGGGCCAATTAACGTCTACTTTATTTTTATTAGGGCAATGTTATGCAAAATGCAAGTTGGGTTGTTTGTGGGCCAAGAAAGGGTGATGAAATTCCCACCTTATCTTTTTACAGATTGTGCTTTTAATGTTAGATTAAATATGAAAATGCACAAATAAAAAAAAACTAGCTATAAACAAATAAAATGTCCTAAAATTATATGACTTACGTCAAAAGGAGAAATTTTTGACGTACCTCAATTCTTCAACAATCATCACAGTTTATATTTGACAAAAAAATCTATACGGGATGTGCTTTACGTGAGTGAATACATGAATGCGACAATTAGTATTCTAACTAACAATAAAAACTAAAAAAAAAACAAGTTACTATTTTTTTTAGTTAATAAAAATAATATCAGGAAAAGGACAATAATAATCTTGTCTTTCTGCACCGTTGATCCGCCTTGATAATCCTGAAAAAAATAATAATATTAGAAATTAAAAAAACTAATTCGAATAAATAAAAATTTAGGAATATAAAATTAAGTTTAGTCCCCAGCAACAGCGCTAAAACTTGACGTAATAATCATATTTAACTTTAACTGCACAGTGTCAAATTGAAGAACTGATAAGTACAGGTCAAACCCACAGAGACTAAATTAATTTTAATGTATCATTAATATCTATTTTAGGCGAATAAGAAATAAAAATTAAAAATTGATTATCTAGAATATAAAAACTAATAACGAGGTAGCAATCTAGGAATCTGAATTCATTAAATAATAACATAACATATAATTCAATCTCTTCTATTTTTATAACTAACTATGATTTTGATCTCCCTTCCCTTTAATTAATTGAATAATTTTAAAATTAACGTGGGTAATCATATACTATGAAAATTTAAGAATTAGCTATGACCCATCAAAACTTCTTCGAGTAAGCATGTATTATGAAAAAATCATATCTTAACTTAATAATCTATCAAAACCTCTTAATTAATTTAAAATCACATAAGAACTATAAAATGAAGGTATTTCAATAACAAAATATGAAGGCAAAATTAATTAAACATAAAAACATAAATAATAGAAGAGATGAAAAATATTACCATGAATAATTATTAATTTTATTTTTATTCTAGATTAAAGAAATTAGTTAGACATGGAAAATAATTAAACTAACTAAAATAAAGAGAAGAAGAAGATTAAAAATAAATAAGAAAACTCTCTTTAATTAAAGATCATCCAACGAACGTGTAATGAATAAGTAATTTAATCTACTCATACTCCTACTCCTGACCTAAATTAATACAATCTTCTCTTCTCTAAAGCAATAGATCTATTTATAAGGAAAATAAATTTGTGCTTTAATTTAGATACATTGAACTTAGTCTCTTTTGTTCCATTTCTATGTAAGTTTCAACTTTCTAGTGACAATCAACTTCTCACAGAGATCTTCTATATAAATAGATCTTCTAGATAGTCTTTTTCTCTTTTGTTGTATTTGACTTGAACACCAAGATTTTTCACCTCTTTTCTTCTGTTGTAGGATTCTTCTTGGATATTTCCTTATATGAATGAGAACATTAAATATCGCTTGATCACCAAGATTTTGACTTTATTACAACAAATATTAAATCCTACAAAATAAAATAAAAACATTAATTAAATAAATTAATATAATTAAAAAGACAAAATTAGGGATAATAAAATGTATGAATTATGTGTACCTATCAAGCACAACCTAAACAAATTCTCATGCTAAATTAAAAAGAAGTAAAAACTTATTATAATTCGAAAACATTACCGAATCGCATTGCATAATTCTAAAACGCTATAATTCCCTCCAACAGATTAATAATGCAGTTCAGTTCGATACATTTATTATAAACAAAGATGCAAGATTCTTCCATTTCTTTTATTAAAAAAATTTGAATATTATATGGTTAAATAATTTCCATGCATTATAAGGGTTGATTTTATCTCATGAAACATTGCAGACCTTGGCCTTCTACAACTCGAACAATATAATTGTGACTGGATTAACCTCTCATTAAACAGTCAAATGTTCCACAGAGTGGTCTATGGCTACCGGAATCTCAAACTAAAAGGAATAAAGATCTCAGCTCCGGGCAACAGCCCAAATACTGATGGAATTCACGTGCAATCCTCATCGGGAGTCGGCATATATATTTATCTATCAAATTGGTACCGGAGATGATTGTATCTCATTAAGCCCCGGCACTACTAACACATGGATTGAAAGCGTTTTCTGCGGCACCGGTCACGGCATAAGGTTTATATTAATTAATTATTTTCATTAGCAAAACCAGCTACTTAGTTAATCATGTACGGATTATCTAAGTAGTTGAATATTTTATATTTTCTTTTTTATTATGTTCCAAAACTAAAAGTACATTTTTTTAGTTTCTTTCAGAATTAGGTATACATTTTTAGTTTTAAACTATAAATTAAGTATATCAAGTTTTTAATATATCATTACCTATACGTACATATGATATATATATAATGATATATATATATATATATATATATATATATATATATATATATATATCATATATCATTCGAAAAATTATAATGCTAAGGTAGCATTTGGATTTAAGGATATGAAAGGAAGAGATTTGGTATTGGCCTAGTGAAGTACATAAGTTTGATTTATATGTAATTTTGTAAATGTGGATTTCGAATAACAAAATGAGCTGATGTGAGACTTGTAATGGATGAGTTCGAAAATTCCATCGTATATTTGAAAGCTGAGTTTTTTTGTTTTGTTTACATCCTCACTTTTGGAGCAATGCAATTACAAATAAAGAAATTAATATCAATAATAAAATATTAATTCGTAATAATATTATAAGCGTTAATGTCATAATCTGTTTGCTTGCCAAATCATCAGATAACGAGCCAAAATCTGCACATAAAAGGAAACAAGCACACTGAAAAACTTGACGACCGAGGCCGTCAAGAGATAGCTCCGGTATAAGAGTAAGTTCATGCCACAAAACGTCAATAATGGAGACATGTAATTATTTGTGTAAAGTAGATAAAATGTCATTACGTGTAACCTAAATTATGGTAGTGTATTTATAGCTACTCACACCGCTTTGTGTTATTTTTTATACAAAATAATATATTACAAAGTTAAATAAAAATAAATATATTTATATATTTTGGTGATGTATCATTAAAAGAGTTTAATGTGTAAATTAAATGAGTTATAATTAATATATTTATGGAGATTTTGTAACCGCTAATATATATTAATACCTATTAAAAAGATATTACCGTTGCATGTTTAATATTACCATTACTATATATATAAAGATATGTTACCGTTGCAACACACACACACACACACACATATATATATATATATATATATATATATATATATATATATATATATATATATATATATATATATATATATATATATATATATACGTTAGCTGCTATTATGATATGGAGAAGGAAGGCTCATATATATATATATATATATATATATATATATATATATATATATATATATACTGTACTTGGTGCTAATATATATATAATATTCTATTCTTCTTCATATATATAATATTATTTATATATATATATATATATATATGTGGTAATTTTTGAGTTTGAGTAAGGAAAAATAGAACTTGTTCATGGGTCATTCAACTATTTCAATTGTTGGTTAGTAGCCGTTGAATCCTGGAGTAGGATTTCGTCAGTGACCTTAGCACCGAGAAAAGTTTTCCGAGGGGCGAAATTTTTATTTAAGGACAGTGTACTGCACGCCTCTGCTCAACATAATCGATAAGTCAAATTTTTGCCATTCGTTTATTTGATAGTTAAATTCTATTTTATTCGTATTTTTCCAAAAATCTTAACTAGAAATTATACTTTTACAAGACCTTATTTATATGAATAATGTTTTATTATTCATGTGAGGCGAGTTTTGTGAAACAAACAAATAAACATAATGAAAATAATTTTTTTTAGTACAATATTTCACCAACAAATTTTCCTAATGTTGTACGAAAGACGTTTCTGTAGCAGTGATATGAGATTGTTCCTTAGAGCTCATTATTCATATTTCATTCAGTTCCTCGACCAGTTAGATGAACCTCTTCTCCACCTGTCCTCTCTTCCCATCAACTGTGTGGATAAGAAAAAGTCTAAAGTTCCTTTTTGACATTAATTTTAATAATTTGATTTAATTTTTATTGTTTTAGCATTTTAGCATTTTAGCATTATATCTTAGAAAGTCATACGGGACATATGTGACTTGTTATGCATGTTTGTACGTATTCCTAAACTAAACCCGGTATGCATGTTTTAATATTCTTGAAAGTTTTATGAGTCATTTAAACTTAATGAGGCATTGTATATGTTACTAGACGTTAGCTAATGATAGTAAGTTGGAAAGGGTGTTTTACTTCATTATGCAATTTAACGGTAGCAGCGATTGTATTATGGCTTAATAAGACATCTTGTCTCCTTAGTGTCAAATATTTATTCTGACATTCCAGAATCTACTTACTGAAAATGTCAAAGTGTGTACCAATTTCTTTATAGCTTATATTCATAATTTGTTTTCCCTGATTGAATATCATCGGAATCCTCTTCAAGCTCCTTTAGTCCTTTCTTGGTCTGGCAATGCCGATTTTTGAAGGGGAAAATGTTTCGCCTATATATAGATATTTGAAAGTTCAAAATTTCAATTCCCAATATGAATAGTCAAGTTTGAATACTCGTATAATATGTATATAAAGTTACATGTTGGTGAAAACTAGAAAAACACCTTTTGAGCTTTGGAAAAATCATTTACCTAATTTGAAATACCTTAAAATGTGGGGGTGTCTTGCTAAGGTAATGTTAATCCTGTTAGGATTCCGTATGATTCTTGTTTACATTTAAAAAAAACATGAGGGACCTAGTGTATCTCAATCTGAGTATGCCCAAATCATAAGTTGCTTAATGTATCTTACTAATTGCACAAGACCTGATATATCTTATGCAGTTAATAGACTCAGCAGATACACTCATAATCCTAATAAGGATCATTGGACTGCTTTATGTAGAATACTCAAGTATCTGTGAGGTACTATTGGATTTGGTTTGTATTACTGCGGTTATCCTGCAGTTCTTGCTATAATGATGACAACTGAATCTCTGATTCAGATGAAATCAAATCCACGAGTGGCTACATATTTACCTTAGGAAGAGGAGCAGTTTCTTGGAAGTCTACAAAACAGACTTGTATAGCTCGCTCTACTATGGAGTCTGAGTTTATTGCCTTAGAGAAGGCAGGTTCTGAAGTAGAGTGGCTCAAAAATCTTTTGGGAAATATTCCTTTGTGGGCGAGACCAGTTCCATCTGTATCTCTACATTGTGATTGCCAAGCTGCTATAGGCAAGCTAAAAATAAGAGCTATAATAGCAAGAGTAGGCATATACGGCTAAGACATAATATTGTGAGACAGCTGTTATGTGATGGGATTATATCCCTTAACTTTGTAAGATCAGAGTTAAATCTTGCGGATCCTCTGACAAAGCTACTAAGCAAGAGGCTAGTGAGCAATACATCGAGGGGGGTGGGACTACTGTCTATTACAAAAATTAACAGTGATGGTAACCCAACCTATATGAATGGTAATCCCAGGAAGTAGGTTCATATGGGTAACAACAAGTCATTGGTTGATTGCTTGAGACACTATCCATTTGATACATATTTGAATTCATCCCTATGGTGTAGGATAGTGTAATTCTACAGTGTTAGAGGTTGAGTTATATACTCTTAATGTTTTTCATAGTCCTGTTGGGTGATGTGTTTAACTGTAGAACACATTTAATGGAAACTGTGACGCCCCCAAAATAGGAATACATCACCCATCTTGAGTCGCCAAATACATGGTACAAAATTCAAATACAACTTAATTATACAACAGTCGTGTAAAATACGACAAAACATAATCTAATAGTTTCAATAAGAATATTGTCATCTAGACAATATCCACACTCAATGGAGTCTTCATTACATTTATTGTCACACTATTTTATACAATAGTGAGGACTACTAAAACAATCATCTGGACCGTCAATCCGTTCCCCGACTCGTCCTAGCTATATTCTCATTTCCTGAAGAGAACAGTGAAAGAAAGGGTGAGCTCAACTAGCACAGTAAGAAATATTATGACTAAGATAATGCAGAATAAATTATCCTTAGCCTTCAACAGTATAACAACTGATAGAATACAATAGACAACAAGTTTTATATCAACAACTGTAGCGGAAATAAGCAATCCATTACAAGAGTCAAGTAGAGCATAAAATCTACTATCTTCTATGATTTAAAAAGTTTTTCATCAACTTTATCGCTGAGACTCAGCTTAATAAATAAAATCAAATCATCCCTGTACCACGACCAAGGATATTCATGTAATCATCAATGGTCATGATTATACCGAATAATCCCTAGTCATAATCATACCAACAACTGTCCATCAATGAACTACAAGCCAATGAGGACTTTTACCACATCATTCGTCACATTATGGTCATGATTACACCGAATAATCCCTGGTCATAATCATACCAAGTCCATCTATGCACGTAAGCCAAAGATGACTTTAATCACAATATAAGCATGAGGATGATGACAATAACATAATAATTCAATAAAACAAGTTCAAGGATAAATTTTAAAGATTTATAATTTAAAATATCCAGCAATCAATAACGTCCAACGTGACGCCCCCAAAACAGGTATACATCACCCATCTTGAGTCGCCAGATACATGATACATAAATCCAAATAAAACTTAATTATACAACAATCGTGTAAAATACAACAAAACATAACTGAGAGTTTAAACAAGAATATTGTCATCTAGACAATATCCACACTTAATGGTGTCCTCATTACAATTATTATCACATTATTCCGTAGAATAGTAAGGACTACTAAAGCCATTTATCCTGGACCATCACTCCATTCCCCGACTCGTCCCAACTATATTCTCATTTCCTGAAGAGAACAATGAAAGAAAAGGGTGAGCTCAACTAG
This sequence comes from Panax ginseng, assembly GCA_020205605.1. Classification (NCBI taxonomy): domain Eukaryota; kingdom Viridiplantae; phylum Streptophyta; class Magnoliopsida; order Apiales; family Araliaceae; genus Panax; species Panax ginseng. The sequence goes on from CM035135.1 coordinate 32,872,023, forward strand.
CCCAGTAAGAATTATTATGACTAAGATAATGCAGAATAAATTATCCTTAGCCTTCAACAGTATAACAACTGATGGAATATAATAGACAATAAGTTTTAGATCAACAACTGCAGCGGAATAAGCAATCCATTAGAAGAGTCAAGTAGAACATAATGTCTACTATCTCTTTTAGATTAAAAGTCCATCGTTAATATTTCATTCCTGTAATACTCAACAACAGTTCTTTGTTACACCCAAAACAAAAAGAACTATCATCACCCGTCTTCACCTAAACCACCAAAGATTATAGTTAAATCCACAATTCATATTTATAATCATATAACTCAACAGTTTCTCCTTGCCACAAAGGCTTAATAGAACGTTTACTCAATATCCTTACCCCAAAGGCTAAAGATATTCAAATATAATAACAATGATCATACCAATCAGTTGTTTACCTTTGCACTATGGGCCAAAGATATTCAATTATAAAATCAATGGTCATGATCATACCAATCAATTATCATGTCGATTACACTACTGACCAAAGACATTCAACTGTTAACTAATGGTCATGATCCTCGCTTGATCACATCATCGAATTATCCATGCACTACAGGCCAAGGATATTCGTTATTATCACTAGTGGTTATGATCATGTCATACACCTGTCCATCTTTGCACGTAAACCAAAGATATATAACTATAAAACCAATAATCAACAGTCCATTTTTTCACGTAAGCCAAAAAATATACAACTGTAAAACCAATAATCATCAGTTCATCTATGCACATAAGCCACAGATGACTTGCATCACAATATAAGCATGAGGATGATGACAATTATATAGGCATTAATCAAACGAAATCAAGGATAAATATTAAAGATTTTAAATTTATCCAGAGTTTAAAAATATCCAAATTGTCAACATGATACAGCTTTGTGGAGTAAAATTCAAGAATAATATTCATGTACCAAAAATAATTTGGACAAAAAAGAAATATATTTTTCGGGTGAATAGTACCCCGTGAATAGTAACTTGTAACAGAAAAATACCAAAGAAAACGATATTTCACGACGAGCACAAAAGAAATGATATCCCAGATGAGTATAATAGAATATACTGAAACTATGATGGATTTTCACTCGGTCATGCAGTAATCCACGTAGACAGATCATTTCCACAATTTAATAAAGAATGAATACAAACGATCATTCACCATGCATGCGGTAATCCACATAGACAGGTTATTCCAATAGAATAAAAAGAATGGAATAATAGAAGAATTCACCATGCATGCGATAGACCGCATAGACAGGTTATTCCTAACAGAATAATAAAGAATGGAACCAGGTCACGCGTAATACTCACGAATGAGGATATTCCAATGAATAATAAAGAATGGAACCGGTCATGCGTAATTACGCGCGATGTGGGATATTCCAACGAAATAATAAAGAACGGAATAACAACAGAATTCACGAGAATGCGATAGACCGCACGCATACGGGTTATTCCAATGTAATAATAAAGAATAGAATAACGAAGAATTTCACCATGTATGCGGTACTTCCACATGTACGAGTTATTCCAACATAATAATAAAGAATGGAATAACAATAGCTCTCTTCATGAATACGAAAGAATAATACCCTTACCTCAAAAGAAGGCTGGATCTTTGGAATAGTGAGGTAGTAGACTTCTCTTCTTCTTTCTCTCTATAATTTCTCTCTATAATAATTGTTCTATAGCATTAGTGAATCGGTGAAAAATAATGAAGGAATGAGCTTCTATTTAAAGGAAAATATAAACCCGATAATTTACACGTTTGGGGCTCAAATATTATAGTATAATACCTTCCTCTTTTCCTTCATTTTTAATTTAGTCCTGCAAGTATTATCAAACTTGCACCACCTCCCCTAATAGTAAATCAGGTGAATCAATAGTAAATCATGTGACTCAATAGTTCTAGACATGTGAAAATATGAATTGCGATATAATACCTCCATCTATACCTCCATTTTTAACTTAGTCATTACAAGTATTATCAATCTTTTTCAACTCCCCTAATAGTAAATGAATGTGAATCAATAGTACACACATGTGAATAAATAGTTATAATCATGTGAATTAATAACAATTAATTGCTCATTTATCTGGTTAATTACCCGATTGGTCAATATAACCTCCAGACATCAATTATTATCGAAATAAATGTCAATTTTCACTAACACTAATAATTCCAACACAATGGAACTATCAATTTCATCTTTAATCAACACAAAATTATTCATCATTAATATTATAATTCACAATATTTAACAACCAGGTCGTTCCTAAGAAAGAGGGGGCTTTTCGATAAGGATTTCTCCTTATTGGCGCGCAATTAGGTGACCAAACCTCTCCTTGACAGAACTTCTAGACATTGTCAATATTACAAATAATAATATAAATAACATTGCCGTCTCAATTATTCATTTAATAATATAAAATATTGTGACAATAATTGAATAAAATCGAGTGACTTCTCACGTAAGCACCAATAATCAATACCGTGTGCTACTATGCAACCACGCCAGATTCTTTGTACTTTATCACCGATTATTTTATGACAACTTGCTTACTTTGAAAAAATTTCAAATATCACCCTTAACTTTAACCTTTTGTCAATTTAACCATTTACTAAATAGAATAATTATAAGAAAATTGAATACTTTTATTTCATAAAATTCGGGGTCTCACATCCAAATTGTCAACATGATACTGCTTTGTAGAGTAAAAATTCAAGAATAATATTCATGTACCAAAAATAATTTGGACAGAAAAGAAATATATTTTTTGGGTGAATAATACCCCGTGAATAGTATTTTGGGAATAGTACCCCGACCGAAAAAAGTGTCCCGAATACCCGAGTGAATAATCTACTAGAGTGAATAGTAATCGGGTGAATAGTAACTCATGAATAGTACTCCGGCACGAAAAGTGCCCCGAATACCCGAGTGAATAATACTAGAGTGAATAGTAACCAGGTGAATAGTAACCCGTGAATAGTAACTCGTAACAGAAAAATACCAAAGAAAACGATATTTTATGACGAGTACAAAAGAAATGACATCCAAGATGAGTATAATAGAATATACGAAACTGCAAATGGATTTTCACCGGCCATGCGGTAATTCACGTAGACAGATCATTTCCACAATTTAATAAAGAATGAATACGCATGATCTTTCACCATGCATGCAGTAGTCCACACATACAGGTTATTCCAACAGAATAATAGAGAATGGAATAACAAAAGAATTCACCAGGCATGCGATAGACCGCACAGACAGGTTATTCTAACAGAATAATAAAGAATGGAATAACAACAGAATTCACCGAGCATGCAATAGACCGCACAGACAGGTTATTCCAACAAAATAATAAAGAATGGAATAACAACATAATTCACCAGGCATGCGATAGATTGCACAGACAGGTTATTCCAACAGAATAATAAAGAATCGAATAACAGAAGAATTTCACCATGTATGCGGTACTTCGTATAGACAGGTTATTCCAACATAATAATAAAGAATGGAATAACAACTCTTACGAGTATTGAAAGAAAATAACTTCTCTTCATGAAGAAATAATACCCCTTACCTTAAAAAGAAGAAGAATCTTTGGAATAGTGAGGTAGCAGACTTCTTCTTCTTCTTCTATAATTCTCTCTAATAATTGCTCTATAGCTTTAGTGAATTGGTGAGAAATGAAGGAAGAATGAGCTTCTATTTATAGGAAAATATAGTTTCGATAATTGCACATTTTGGGGCTCGAAATATTATAATATAATACCTTTCTCTTTTTCTTCATTTTTAATTTAGTCCTGCAAGTATTATGAAACTTGCACCACCTCCCCTAATAGTAAATAATGTGAATCAATAGTTCAATCATGTGAATCAATAGTTATAATCATGTGAAAATACGAATTACAGTATAGTACCTCCATCTATACCTCCATTTTTAACTTAATCATGCAAGTATTATCAATCTTGCACCAACTCCCCTAATAATACAAGAATGTGAATCAATAGTAAACACATGTGAACAAATAGTTATAATCATGTGAATCAATAGCAATTAATTGCTCATTTATCCGGTTAATTACCCGATTAGTAAATATAACTTCCAGACATCAATTTTTATCGAAATAAATGTCGATTTTTACTAACACTAATAATTCCAACACAATGGAACTATCAATTTCATCTTTAATCAACACGAACTTATTCATCATTAATATTATAATTCACAATATTTAACAACCAGGTTGTTCCCAGGAAAGAGGGGGCTTTCCGATAAGGATTTCTCCTTATTGGCGCGCAATTAGGTGACCAAACCTCTCCTTGACAGAACTTCTAGACATTGTCAATATTGCAAATAATAATATGAATAACTTTGTCGTCTCAATTATTCATTTAATAATATAAAATATTATGCAAATGATACTGTGACAATAATTGAATCAATAATATGAGAGATATGATGTAGCAATTCTTGTAGCAATAATTGAGTATAAGCGGTGACTTTTCACGTAAGCATCAATAATCAATCTGGTGTGCTACTTATGCAACCACAGCGTATTCTTTGTACTTTTACTATCGGGTAGTTCAACGGTTTTAACGGTAACACTTTTTCATTAGTTATTTTATATAAAAGATAATTCTATCTTTTTCCTACTACGACAATACTTCCGTTGTGGGGTCCACCAACGATTGTGTCATCGTACGGATATTCCCCGACAAAAAGAATATTTCCCGACCAATTGAATATTATATAACAACTTGCATACTTTGCAAAATTTATAAATATTACCCATAACTATAACATTATATCAAATCCACACCATAATATTCAAAAAAATATTTTAAGAAATTTAAATCTTTATTCATAAAATTTGGGGTCTCACAATCTCTCCTCCTTATGAAATTTCTCCCTCAAAATTTACGTACGTACCTGGTATGCCGAAAAGGTGAGGATACCTTGGCTTCATTTTAGATTCTAACTCTTGAGGTATAACCTTTGAGTGTCGAATACGATCCTTCTTATCCAAGATTTTAACACGTATCTCCTCATACGTTAAATCTTCTGCTATCTCGTCTAGTTTTAATTCAATAATGTGGTTCGGGTTGTCCACATATTTATGTAACATCGATACATAAAAAAAATGTTATGAACACGCGACATACTTAGCGGTAAAACGAGTCTATAGGCCACAGTTCCTACTCGATCGAGGATTTCAAATAGACCAATAAAATCAAGGGTTGAGATTTCCTCTCTTCATCGAGTCTTGCTTCTAGAATAACGCCCTCTTGAGCCTTCTTCTTCACATTCATCAGCTCCAGGTGTGTAGCTTGAGTGGCCTTTAACTTTATTGATTAAAGTCGATTCTACTCGTATAGTTGATATCACCACGTGGGTCCCTAGAGTCTTTAACTCTATCTTCATCATTTGTAAATTATACGAAATGGGTTTTTGTGTTAACAACATCGCACTCGTAAATGCATACGATCTTCTACTCAATGCGTCAGCTACCATGTTCGCTCTTCCACGATGATATTGAATGATATGGTTGTAATCTTCAACAGCTCGAGCCAACGTCTTTGGCGCATTATACGTTCATTTTGGTTGAAGAAATATTTAAGGGTTTTAGAAATGGGTTTTGTACTGGGGTCAATACAAAATTCGATTTCACGCTCTGGGGGTAGGCCAAGAAGTCTTCAAGAATACGCCAGGAAATTTATTAATAATAGAAATATCATTCAAAATTGTGACTCTCATCCAAGACTTGGATAGTACGTCACATTGATACCTATTAACTTGTCATCGTCATTCATGACTGGCTTCGGTGCATTCCATACAAGGAAGTCAACAACAAAAGGCTCGGGGCTCTTTACTTATGGCTTGATATGACAATGATTGACTTTAGTGGTTTGGTTGCTTGAATTCGCATAATAGGTTGGTTAGGAATATGAAAGCTAACAACCTTACGAAAAGCTTGATGAGTAGTTAACCAATCGATTCCTAAAATCACATCAAAGGCAAGTATTTTCAAAGAAGATAAGATTGATAGGTAATGTGAAAGTGTCGATTTGAATCAAAAAGATTTATAAACAGTGGAGGTAATAAAGGTTTCTACTAACGAAGTTTCAACCAATAAGTCAAAGTCTAACTTCTCTGGGTCAAATTTAAACGTTGAGCGCAAGCAAGAGAGATAAAAGAATGGGTAGAACCGGTATCTAATAAGGTATAGAATTCGCAAGAATTTATAATTAACTAACCCGTACTAACTTCGTTTGGGTTACTCGCTTTTTGAGAAGTCACAAAAAACGCTCTTCCTGAAACCACCAACTTTATTTTGTTCGTATCCGCCTTTGGTGCCACTGTCCCAGTTGGACTTGACTTTGGTGCAAGACAAAATCGGGTTAGGTGACCTTCTTTTCCATAATTGTAACATGCTTTGGACTACATCACGCAGTTTGGACTGATATGTCCCTCCCCTCCGCATTTGAAGCATACAATTGGTGGTCGTTCTCCTTCCTTGAAAAGCGGGTTGTTGGTCTTTGCTTTATCTTTCCATCATTGTTGAACCTTCTCTTCTTGAAATTTCCACTCCTATTATCTTGGCCATGATTACCACCGAAGTGGTTACCATTCTTGGCATGATAATTTCCTCCACGATGGTTATCATTGTTCTGATGACCGTTGCCACCGGTATGATTATTATCGTGTTGTTGGTCGTTATCCTTTGGTTGGGCTGGCTCATTATCGCGCTCCAATAACTGAGCCCTATTCACTACATCTGAATACAAACACAATTTATGAGAAATGAGGTATTGACGTATTTCGGGTTTTAAACCTCTTAGAAACATTCGCGTCATTCACTCCTCATTATCGACCAAATGGGACGCAAACCGGGATACTCCTTAAATTTAGCCTCGTACTGCGACACAGTCATATTATTTTGTTCCAGCTTGATGAATTCCACCTCCTTCATGTGACGAATACTTTCGGGAAAGTACTTGTCGTTGAACAGTTCTTGGAACTTCTCCCAAGACATCTTGAGTACGTCAGGCTGGGTACGCTTTACAGATTCCCACCAATAATCTGCCTCTTCACGCAATATAAAGGTGGCGAAGGGAACCTTTTGCTCCTCGGAGCATCCCAAGACATCAAATATCTTGGTAATCTGCTTTAACCACGTCTCCGCCTTAAGTGGTTCTGGCTTTCCCAAAAACTCCGGTGGTCCCAGCTCCTTCAACTGCTTAGCGGTGACCAACCGTGGGTTGCCATTATTTCCACCTATATTTTGAACAGGAGTCTCTCTTACCTGATGTTGCATGAATTGCATAAAGCCTCTGATCATCCCATCGTTCATCATCTGATTGGTGTTGTTATTTACCTGAGGATTATTGTCTTCCTGTTGCACATTATCCTAGGTATTGATCGTTGGTGACTCAACGGTCTCATGTGCTTCATTCTTGATCTCAACATTTTGGATGTCATTTTCAAACAACATCACAAAACAAGGGTTAATTAACATATCACATATTATCCTATACTCTGTGAGCCAATTAAATACCAAATAAACTTAGGTAGGTCATATTAGCGAAGAAATTCCCGTCTCTCCCTCCTAGTTCTTGTCTCACATCTCATACCATGGATCATATCCTAAGCTTTGATACCAAGCGCATGGCGCCCCAAAATAGGTATACATCACCCATCTTGAGTCGCCAAATACATGGTACAAAAAATTCAAATACAACTTAATTATACAACATCGTTTAAAATACGACAAAACATAATCTAAGAGTTTAAATAAGAATATTGTCATCTAGACAATATCCACACTCAATGGAGTCCTCATTACATTTATTGTCACACTATTTTATACAATAGTGAGGACTACTAAAACAACCATCTGGACCGTCAATCCGCTTTCCAGACTCGTCCCGGCTATATTCTCATTTTCACGAAGAGAACGGTGAAAGAAAGAAAGGTGAGCTCAACTAGCCCGATGAAATATTATGACCAAGATAATGCGAATAAATTATCCTTAGCCTTCAACGATATAACAACGATAGAATACAATAGACAACAAGTTTTATATCAACAATTGCTGCGGTGAAAATAAGCAATCCATTAGAAGAGTCAGAGTAGAGCATAAAATCTACTATCTTCTATAATTTAAAAAGTTTTCATCAACTTTATCATTGAGACTCGACAATAAATAAAATTGAATCATCCACGCACTACGACCACCAGGATATTCATGTAATCATCAATGGTCATGATTATCTTAGAATAATCCACGGTCATAATCATACCAACAATCGTCCATCAATGAACTACTACAAGCTAATTAGGACTTTTACCACATCATTACGTCACATTACGGTCATGATTATCTTAAAATAATCCACAGTCATAATCATACCAAGTCCATCTATGCATCGTAAGTCAAAAATGACTTTAATCACAATATAAGCATGAGGATGATGACAATGACATAATAATTAAATAAAACAAGTTCAAGGATAAATTTTAAAGATTTATAATTTAATTTATCCGAAGAAATTAATAACGTCAAATTGTCAACATAATCTTTGCTTTGTAGAGTAAAATTCAAGAATAATATTCATGTACCAAAATAATTTGACGGAAAAAAAATATATTTCGGAATGAATAGTACCACGTGAATAGTATTTAAAGAATAGTACCCAAACCGAAATAGTGCCCCGAATTACCCAATAATACCAGTGAATGATACTAGAGTGAATAGTAATCGGTGAATAGTAACTTAAGTGAATAGTAACTCATAAATAGTACTCTCAGCACGAAAAGTGCCCCGAATACCCGTGAATAATACTAGAGTAAATAGTAACTAGGTGAATAGTAACTTTGAATGAATAGTAACTATGTAAAAAATACCAAAGAAAATGATATTTCATTACGAGTACAAAAGAAATGATATCCCGATGAGTATAATAGAATATACTGAAGCTATGCAAATAGATTTTCACCGCCATGTGCGGTAATCCACGTAAGCGGATCATTTCCACAATTTAATAAAGATGAATACGAATGATCTTTCACCATGCATGCGGTAGTCCACAGAATAATAAAGAGTTATTCCAGCATAATAAATAATAAAGAATGGAATAACAAAAGAATTCACGGGCATGCATGACCAATAGAATAATAAAGAATGGAACGAAGTCATTACGTTATTCTAACGAGAATAACAAAGAATGGAATAACAACATAATTCACCGGGCATGCGATGATAGATATTACAGACGAGGTTATTCCAACAGAATAATAAAGAATGGAATAACAGAAGAATTTCACCATGTATGCGGTACTTCGGATAAACAGGTTATTCCAACATAATAATAAAGAATGGAATAACAACTCTTACGAGTATTGAAAGAAAATAACTTCTCTTCATGAATACGAAAGAAATAATACCCTTTGCCTCAAAAGAAGACTGGATACTGGAATAGTGAGATAACAGACTTCTCTTCTTCTTTCACTCTATAATAATTGCTCTATAGCTTTAGTGAATTGGTGAGAAATGAAGGAAGAATGAGCTTCTATTTATAGGAAAATATAGTTTCGATAATTGCACATTTTGGGGCTCAAAATATTACAGTATAATACCTTCCTCTTTTCTTCATTTTTAATTTAGTCCTGCAAGTATTATCAAACTTGCACCACCTCCCCTAATAGTAAATAATGTGAATCAATAGTTCAATCATGTGAATCAATAGTTATAATCATGTGAAAATAAAAATTACAGATATAGTACCTCCATCTATACCTCCATTTTTAACTTAGTCATTACAAGTATTATCAATCTTGTACCAACTCCCTAATAGTACAAGAATGTGAATCAATAGTACACACATGTGAACAAATAGTTATAATCATGTGAATCAATAGCAATTAATTGCTCATTTATCCGGTTAATTACCCGATTGGTCAATATAACTTCCAGACATCAATTTTTATCGAAATAAATGTCGATTTTCACTAACACTAATAATTCCAACACAATAGAACTATCAATTTCATCTTGAATCAACACGAACTTATTCATCATTAATATTATAATTCACAATATTTAACAATCAGGTCATTCCCAGGAAAGAAGGGGCTTTACGATAAGGATTTCTCCTTATTGGCGCGTAATTAGGTGACCAAACCTCTCCTTGACAGAACTTCTAGACATTGTCAATATTGAAAATAATAATATGAATAACTTTGTCGTCTGAATTATTGATTTAATAATATAACATATTATCACGAGATGATCTTGTGACAATAATTGAATCAATAATATGAGAGAGATATGATGCGTGAAATTATTCTTTGTAGCAATAATTGAGTATAAGCGAGTGACTTTTCACGTAAACATCAATAATCAATACCGGTATGCTACTTATGCAACCACGCCATTCTTTGTACTTTTACTACTAGGGTAGTTCAACGGTTTTAACGGTAACACTTTCGTAGTTATTTTTATAAAGAGATAATTACATCATTTTCTTACTACGACGATAATACTTCCGTTGTGGGGTCCACCAATGATTGTGTCGTCGTATGGATATTCTCCGACCAATCGAATATTATATAACAACTTGCATACTTTGCAAAATTTATAAATATTAACCACAACTATAACATTATATCAAATCCACACTATAATATTCAAAAAAAATATTTTGAGAAATTTAAATATTTATTCATAAAATTTGGGGTCTCACAGAAACACCTATATGAGTGTAGAGGTGGGGCCGCCTCTTATGAAAATAATACAGATTTTCTAGAGCGCTCATGAATTCTAGGTATGGCGCAAGGCCAAAATGTGCCAAATCGCGTAGAACAACTTCTATTAAAATTTGTAGTGTGAGTAATATGATTACTGATTCATAATAAGGAAGATGGTTCATAGAAATTTTTATTTCACCAATTTTTTGTGAATCAAGTCTTATTTACTCTATATGTGACGCCCCCAAAATAGGTATACATCACATATTCTGAGTCGCCAAATACATGGTACAGATATAAATATAATCTTAATTATACAACAAGAGAGCTGTGAGTTTTAATACAAATACTGTCTTTTAGACAATATCCACTCTCAGAATAAGTCCTCATTATATTTATTTTCACACTATTTAACAGAATAGTGAGGACTACTAGCTAATACTATCATTCGGACCATCACTCCGCTTCCCAGGCTAAATCCCATTCGTTCTCATTTCACAAGAGAATAGTGAAAGAAAGGATGAGCTCAACTAGTTCAATGAAAATATTATGACTAAGATAATGCGAATAAATTATCATTAGCCTTAAAACAATGTTAAACCGATACAATATAAACAAACATCAAGTTTAAGCTGCGGTGGAACAAGCAATGCATTAAAAGAGTCAAGTAGAGAATAAAATCTACTATCTTTTATGATTTAAAAGGTTTTCATCATTTTATCATTTGAGATTGACAAATAAATAATCCACATCATCGAATCACCCCTGCACTACGGCCAAGGATATTCTTTAGTATCACGACCATAAATTATTCATACACTACGGACCAAGGACATTCGTGTATTCATCAATGGTCATGATCATGCCAACAACTGTCCATCAATGCACTACGGGAAAATGAGGACCTTTACCACATCATTTGTAACATTACGGTCATGATTATACCGAATAATCCCTAATCATAATCATACCAAGTCCATCTATGCACTACAGGCCACAGATGACTTTCAACATAATATAAACATGAGGATGATGACAATGATATAAGAATTCAATAAAACAAGTTCAAGAATTAATTTATTCAGGAACTAATAACGAACAAATTGTCAACATGATATTTCTTTGTAGAGTAAAATTCAAGAATGCTCAGAAGAATATTTCCATGTAAAGATACTAGATGAAGCACAAATATCAAGGATATTCCACTAATTTTATGGAGTATAGAAGTTAAAACTTTAACCAACTGAGTATAATAAAGAATAGAATAACAAAAGAAATCACCATGCATGCGGTACTTTGCATAGACAGGTTTTTCCAATGTAGAATAATAAATAATGGAACCGGTCAAAGAAATTACGCCGCAAGCGGGGATGTTCCAATGAGAATAATAAAGACGGAACCAAGTCCGGCGTAAAATGCACAGACAGGATGTTCCAACAGAATAATAAAGACGGAACCAGGTCCGGTGTAAAACGCACAGACATGATGTTCCAACAGAATAATAAAGAAAGGCGAGCCAGTCCGTATAACCTAAAAAGCAGAGCAGATATTTCAACAAAGTAATAACGAATGAAATAACAGAAGAATTTCACCAAGTATAGGGTAGCCCACGTATACAGGTTATTCCAACAGAATAATAAAGAATGGAATAACATAAGTTCTCTTCATGAATACAAAAGAAATAATACCCCTTACCGTAAAAGAAACTGGATATAAGAAAAGAAAGGTAGCAGACTTCTCTTCTTCTTTCTCTCTATTATTTTCTCTCTCTAGAATTTTAGTGAATTCGTAAGAAAATAATGAAGGAATGAGCTTCTATTTATAGAAGAATGGATGGCATAGTAACTCATTCATGAACGGTCCAGATTGATTTACTTTTAATCGGACGGTCCATACTTAAAGCAAAATCTTTTAAATAATATATATTATATAAATATATATAATATATAACATGTGTAGACAATATCAAGGCCCGTGACTTCAATTGATTTTATCAGCCAAGTTTTTCAATCTTGCATATATTTAATAATGCAATAATGCACCATTATGTAATCTAGCCAAATTTCCCCCACTTTGTCAACAAAGGTATATATATATATATATATATATATATATATATATATATATATATATATATATAATAATAATAATAATAATAATAATAATAATTGTACTCCCCCACGTGAATAACAATTTTCCAATCCCACCCACTTGATAAAAATCTCCCATCCCTTGACTAATTATCACCCCTATTCCCACGTCACACCCATTTTCTTCCCACCCCACCTGTCAACTTTACATATATATAATATATATAAATATCAATCATATATATATATATATATATAATGAAACAAAACTGAGATAACTTTTCTCGTAAGCATCAATAATCAATACCGTGTGCTACTATGCAACCACACGTATTACTGTACTTTTAACACCGGGTGTTTCAACAGTTAACGGTAAAACTCCCGCCGTTATTTCATAAAATATTTTTGTCGTTTCCTCAATTCGACAATAATTCTGTTGTGGGGTCCACCAATGATTGTGCTGTTGTACGAATATTTCCTGTTAAAACGAATATTCCCCGACCAATCGAATATTATATAACAACTTGTGTACTTTGCAAAATTTATAAATATTATCCAAATTATATCAATTTCACTCCACATTACTCAAAAATGATATTTATAGAAAATTCATCTTTATTCAAAAAGTTGGGGTCTTACAACCTCCCCTTCTTATGAAATTTTGCCCTCGAAATTAAGGTACGTACCTGGTATATCGAAGAGGTAAGGATACCTTAACTTCATTTCAGATTCTAACTCCCAAGTCATTTCCTCAACATCGTGGTTTCTCCACAAAACTTTGACTTGAGGTATAACCTTGGAGCGTAGAATATGTTCCTTCTTATCCAAGATTTGAACAGGAACCTCTTCATATGTTCAATCTTCCGCTATTTCATCTGGTTCTAACTCAATAATGTGTTTCGGGTCTACCATATATTTACGTAACATGGATATATGAAAAACTTTATGAACACGAGACATACTTGGCAGTAAAGCGAGTTTATAAGCCACAGTTCTTACTCGATCGAGGATTAAAAATGGGCCAATGAATCGAGGATTGAGCTTTCCTCTCTTTTCAAATCTCGTAACTCCTTTCCATGGAGTAACACATATCAACACATGATCTCCAATATCAAATTCTACGTCCTTTCGATGAAGATCAGCATAACTCTTTTGTCGATCTTGTGAGGTTTTTATACGTTGTCGAATCGTTTGAATCTTTTCTGTAGTCATACGTACCAACTCCAGTCCCAACAACGTTGCTTCACCCACCTCATCCTAGCATACTGGAGAACGACACTTTCTTCCATACAACGCCTCGAATGGAGCCATGCCAATACTTTCTTGATAACTGTTGTTGTAGGAAAACTCTACCAATGGTAAGAACTTATCCCAACTTCCCTTGAAGTCAAGGACACAGAGTCTTAATAAATCTTCCAGAGTTTGAATAGTCCTCTCGATTGTCCATCCATGCGAGGATGATATCTTAAACTAAATCGTAAATCCGTGCCCATAGCTTTTTGCAAACTAACCCAAAATCGTGAAGTGAGTCTTGGGTCACGATCAGAAACTATGGATACTGGCATACCATGCAGTCTTACAATCTCATTTATGTACATACGAGCAAGACGTTCAAGTGTATAAGTTTCTCGTATTGGTAAGAAGTGAGCAGACTTGGTAAATCTATCAACAATGACCCAAATTGCATCAATGCCTTGAGAAACCTCGGGAAGACCAGTAACGAAATCCATGGTAATGTGTTCCCACTTCCATTCTGGAATTTTAAGTGGTTGCAATGGACCTTTTGGTACTTGATGCTCTGCCTTGACTCGTTGACAAGTTAGACACCTTGAGATAAATAGTGCTATCTCTCTCTTCATATTGCTCCACTAAAATGTATAACGAAGATCACGATACATTTTGGTACTCCCAGGATGGATTACAAACGGTGTGTTGTGCGCCTCCATCATGATTTTATACTTTAACTCAGGATTGTTAGGAACACAAAGTCTGGAGTTGACTCGAAGTATTCCTTCATCATCGATTCTTGCTTTCGGAATAACACCTTCTTGTACTTTCTTCCTCATACGCATCAGCTCCAGGTCTGTAGTTTGAGCAGCTTTAACTTCATCAATTAAAGTCGGTTCTACTCGTATGTTCGTCATCATCACATGGGTTTCTAGAGTCTTTAACTCTATCTCCATCCTTTGCAAGTCACACAAAATGGGCCTTTGTGTTGACAATATCGCACTCGTACCCGTATATGATCTTCTACTCAATCGTCACCACTACGCGTTAAACTTTTTCAGGATGGTATTGGATGGTATGATCATAATCTTTCAACAGTTCAAGCCAACGTCGTTGTCGCATGTTGAGTTCCTTTTGAGTGAAAAAATATTTGAGGCTTTTATGATCCGTAAAGATACTTCCATGACTTGATACCACGTGCCCAAGGAATGCTACTTCTTCAAGCCAGAACTCGCATTTCTTCAACTTGGCATAAAGATTATATTCACGAAGCTTTTGGAGTATCAGCCTCAAGTGTTGCTCATGATCTTCACGGGTTTTGGAATATATGAGGATGTCATCAATAAAGACGACCACAAAGTGATCCAAATATTCCTTGAATACTCGGTTCATCATATCCATGAATGCAGCAGGAGCATTAGTCAATCCAAAGGACATGACTAGGAATTCATAATGCCCGCATCTGGGGAGTTAAAAGCCGTCTTTGGAATGTCATCGGTTTTAATCTTCAATTGGTGATATCCAGAACGAAGATCAATCTTTGAAAAGAATTTGGCTCCTTGCAACTAGTCAAATAGGTCATCAATACGTGGCAATGGGTACCTATTTTTGATGGTAACATGATTTAACTCCTGATAATCAATACAAAGTCGCATACTCCCATCTTTCTTCTTCACAAATAGAACAGGAGCACCCCATGGTGAAGTACTAAGACGAATAAAGCCAATGTCTAACAATTCCTGCAGTTGGGTCTTTAATTCCTGAAGTTCAATAGAAGCCATTCGATATGGGGCTTTGGAAATGGGTTTTGTACCGGGTTCAAGGTTGATACAAAATTCAATTTCACGACCGGGGTAGGCCAGAAGTTCTTCGAGAATACGTTAGGAAATTCATTAACAATAGAAATATCATTCAAAACTGACGTATTTTTGTTTAGATCCGTGACATGAGCTAGGAAAGCTTGACATCCGTTTTTCAATAACCGAATAGCTTTATGGCTTGAGATGACAGTGATTGATTTTAATGGTTTGGTTGCTTGAATTCTCATAATAGGTTGATTAGGAATATGAAAGCTAACAACCTTACGAAAATAATCAATTTTTGCATGATGAGTAGTTAACCAATCAATCCCTAGAATCACATCAAATGCAAGTATTTTCAAAGAAATAAGATCAACAGGTAACGTGCGGGTGCCGATTTGAACTAAACAAGACTTATAAATAGTGGATGTAATGAAGGTTTCTCCCAACGGAGTTTTAACAGATAAGTCAAAGTCCAATTTCTCCGGAGTCAAATTTAAACGTTGGCGCAAGTAGGAGAAATAAAAGAATGGGTAAACCGTATCAAATAAGGTATAAACTTAAGCTAGAGTTTATGATAAGCTTACCCGTGATGACCTCGTTTGGGTTCCTTGCTTTACGGGAGGTCACAACAAGCTCTCTCCTTGCCTTCTGGCTTTGACTTTTTACAGGGGCGGACCTTTGGTGCCTCCATCCTAGTTGAACTTTTCTTTGGTGAACGCGACAAAATCGGGCTAGGTGACCTTCTCTTCCACAATTATAACATGCTTTAGACGGCATTGCGCAGTTTGGACTGATGTGTCCCTTTCCTCCACATTTGAAGCATATAATAGGTGGTCGTTCTCCTTCCTTTACAACGGGTGCTGGTGCTGACGTCTTTCCATCATTTTTGAATCTCCTCTTCTTGAAATGTCCATTCTTATTGTTTTGGCCCTGATTACCACCGAAGTAGTTACCATTTCTGGCCTGTTGATTTCCTCCACGCTTGTTGTCACCGCTTCGATGACTACTCTCACTAGTATTATCATTTTGTCGGTTGCTCTCTTTTGGTTGGGATGACTCATTATCACGCTCCAATAACTGAGCCCTATTAACAACATCTGAATACAAACACAGTTTATGAGAGATAAGATATTGACGTATCTCAGGTTTTAAACATCTTGAAAACATTCGCGTCATTCTCTCCTCATTATCAACCAAATGGGACACAAACCGGGACAACTCGGCAAACTTGGCTTCGTACTGCGATACGGTCATGTTATTTTGTTCCAGCTTGATGAACTCTACCTCTTTCATGTGATGAATACTTTCGGGAAAGTACTTGTCGTTGAATGGTTCTGGAACTTCTCCCAAGACATCTTCATGCAAGGCGGGTTGAGTCGTTTTGATTCCCACCAAGAATGTCTTTCTCTGCATGCAATATGAAGGTGGCAAAAGGAACCTTTTGCTCCTCGGAGCATCCCAAGACATCAAATATCTTGTTGATTTCTGCTTAATCCACGTCTCTGCCTTAAGTGGTTTTGGCTCTCCAAAAACTTCTGGTGGTCCCGCCCTTGAATCGCTTAATGCGGTGACTGTTCGAGAGTTGCCGGTGTTTCCACATATTTTGGACAAGAGCTCTCTTTTGATGTTGCATGAATTGTATAAAGCCTCTGAACATTCCATCGTTCATCATCTGGTCCGTGTTGTTGTTTGCCTGAGGATTGTCGCCTTCCTGATGCACATTATCCTGATTATTGATCTGTGGAGACTCAACGGTCTCCTGTGCTCCATTGCTAATCTCAACATTCTCGGATGCCATTTTCAAATACTGCTTCAAAACAAGGATTAAATAACATATCACATATTATCCCTATACTCTGACCGACTAATTAAATATCAAATAAACTTAAGTAGGTCATACTAGCGAAAGAATTCCCCGTCTCTCCCCTTCTAGTTCTTATCTCGCATCTCAGCCAGGGATCATATCCCTAAGCTTTAATACCAACTGTGACACCCCCAAAATAGGTATACATCACCTATTCTGAGTCGCCAAATACATGGTACAGATACAAATATAATCTTAATTATACAACAAGAGAGCTATGAGTTTTAATACAAATACTGTCTTTTAGACAATATCCACTCTCAGAATAAGTCCTCATTACATTTATTTTCACACTATTTAACAGAATAGTGAGGACTACTAGCTAATACTATCATCCGGACCATCACTCCGTTCCCCAGGCTAAGTCCCAACCTACGTTCTCATTTCACAAGAGAACAAAGAAAGAAAGGGTGAGCTCAACTAGCCCGAAGAAATATTATGACTAAGATAATGCGAGAATAAATTATCATTAGCCTTAAATGATTGTTAAACCGATACAATATAACAAACATCAAGTTTAAGCGCAGCATGAACAAAGCAATGCATTAAAAGAGTCAAGTAGAGAATAAAATCTACTATCTTTTATGATTTAAAAGGTTTTCATCATTTTTATCATTTGAGACTCGACAATAAATAATCCACATCATCGAATCACCCCTACACTACAGTCAAGGATATTCTTTAGTATCACGACCACAAATTATCCATGCACTACGGGCCATGGACATTCGTGTATTCATCAATGGTCATGATCATGCCAACAACTGTCCATCAATGCACTACGGGCCAATGAGGACCTTTACCACATCATTTGTAACATTACGGTCATGATTATACCGAATAATCCCTGGTCATAATCATACCAAGTCCATCTATGCACTACAGGCCACAGATGACTTTAAACATAATATAAACATGAGGACGATGACAATGATATAAGAATTCAATAAAACAAGTTCAATAATTAATTTATTCAGGAACTAATAACGTCCAAATTGTCAACATGATATTTCTTTGTAGAGTAAAATTCAAGAATGCTCAGAAGAATATTTCCATGTAAAGATACTGGATGAAGCGCAAATATCAAGGATATTCCACTAATTTCATGGAGTATAGAAGTTAAAACTTTAACCAACTGAGTATAATAAAGAATAGAATAACAAAAGAAATCACCATGCATGCGGTACTTTGCATGAGAGGTTTTTAACGAATATAATAAGTAATCGGAACCGAATTCAAAGCGAAATTATGCCAAGCGTAATGTTCCAACGTAATAATAAAGAACGAAACCAACGGTCCCACGTAAAATGCACGAACAAAGATGTTCCAACGAATAATAAAGAGCGGAACCAGTCCTGTAAAAAGCATGCATGGATGTTCCAACGAGAATAATTAAGATTTTAACCAGTCCCACCGTAACACTTACGCATGACGTGATATTCCAACAAAGTAATAACGAATTGAATAACGTAAGAATTTCACCAAGTATAGGGTAGCTCATGCGTGCTCTGAGTTATTCCAACAGAATAATAAAGAATGGAATAACATAAGTTCTCTTCATGAATACAAAAGAAATAATACCCCTTACCGTAAAAGAAACTGGATATAGGAAAAGAAAGGTAGCAGACTTCTCTTTTTCTTTCTCTCTATTATTTTCTCTCTCTAGAGTTTCAGTGAATTCGTAAGAAAATAATGAAGGAATGAACTTCTATTTATAGAAGAATGGATGACATAGTAACTAATTCATGAACAGTCCAGATTGATTTACTTTTAATCGGACGGTCCATACTTAAAGCAAAATCTTTTAAATAATATATATTATATAAATATATATAATATATAACATGTGTAGACAATATCAAGGCCCGTGACTTCAATTGATTTTATCAGCCAAAATTTTCAATCTTGCATATATTTAATAATGCAATAATGCACCATTATGTAATCTAGCCAAATTCCCCCCCCCCCACTTTGCCAACAAAGGTATACACACACACACACACACACACACATATATATATATATATATATACCCCCCCCCGTGAATAACAATTTTCCAATCCCACTTGATAAAAATCTCTCATCCCTCGACTAATTATCACCCCCATTCCCACGTCACACCCATTTTCTTCCCACCCCACCTATCAACTTTACATATATATAATATATATAAATAATGAAACAAAACTGAGATAATTTTTCTCGTAAGCATCAATAATCAATATTGTGTGCTACTATGCAACCACGCATATTATCGTACTTTTTTAACAAGATTGTGTTTCAACAGACTAATTAACAGTAAAACCGCCGTTATTTCATAAAATATTTTGTCGTTTCCTCAATCCGGCAATAATTACATTGTGGGTTCCACCAATGATTGTGCCGTAGTACGAATATTTACTATTATAATAATAAGAATAATAATAATTATTATTATTAAAATAATTATAATTATATTTATAATTATAATTATAACTATATTTATAATTATAATTATAATTATAATTATAAATATTAATAATTAGTTATAATTATAATAATTATTATTTTAATTATTATAATTATAATAATTATAGTAATAATAATAATAGTGGTAATAATAATAATAATAATAATAATAAGAAAAATAATAATTATAATAAAAATAATAATAATAATAATAATAATAATAATTATTATTATTATAATATTACTAATAATAATTATTATAATTATTATAATAATAGTAATAATTATAATAATTATAATAATAATTGTAATAATAATAATAATAATAATAATCTATATAATAAAATAGAACCCATTTTGAATCTTTCTTTTATTATTATTAGGATTATTATTTTTATTATAATTATTATTATTCTTCTTCTTCTTCTTCTTCTTCTTCTTATTATTATTATTATTATTATTATTATTATTATTATTATTATTATTATTATTATTATAATAATCTAAATGCTCACATATTTCATCTAACACTAAAAATTCCTGTCTAAATCAAATTCACCCCTAAAAATTCCCGCCCAAATCAAATAGCAAAAATAATAAAAATAATGATACTAATAATAATTATAATAATAGTAATATTAAATATAAAAATAATAATAACAATAATAATTATTATAATTATAATTGTAATAATAATAATTACTAGTATTATAATAATAATAATAATAATTATTATAGTAGTAGTAGTAGTAGTAGTAGTAGTAGTAATAATAATAATAATAATAATAGTACTAATAATAGTTATTATTATTTAAATAATAATACTAATAATAATACTAATAATAATAGTAGTAATAATAATAATAATTAATAATAATAATAGTAGTAATAATAATAATAATAGCAATAATAATAATAATAATTAATACTATTATTATAATAATTATAATTATATTTATATTTATAATTATAATTATAATTATATTTATAAATATTAATAATTAGAATAATTATTATTATAATTATAATAATTATTATTTTAATTATTATAATTATAATAATTATAGTAATAATAATAATAGTGGTAATAATAATAATAATAATAAGAAGAAAATAATAATTATAATGAAAATAATAATACTAATAATAATAATAACAATAATAATTATTATTATTATATTACTAATAATAATTATTATAATTATT
Organism: Panax ginseng; assembly: GCA_020205605.1. NCBI lineage: Eukaryota > Viridiplantae > Streptophyta > Magnoliopsida > Apiales > Araliaceae > Panax > Panax ginseng. Next base: position 32,893,459 of record CM035135.1, read on the forward strand.
ATAATAATAGTAATAATTATAATAATAATAATAATAATAAAATAATAATAATAATAATAATCTATATAATAAAATAGAACCCATTTTGAATCTTTCTTTTATTATTATTAGGATTATTATTTTTATTATAATTATAATTATTTTTGTTCTTCTTCTTCTTCTTCTTCTTCTTCTTATTATTATTATATAATCTAAATGCTCACATATTTCATCTAACACTAAAAAATTCCTACCAAATCAAATAGCAAAAATAATAACAATAATAATACTAATAATAATTATAATAATAAATATAAAATAATAATAACAATAATAATTATTATAATTATAATAGTAATTATTATTATTATTATAATTATAATAGTAATAATAATAATTACTAGTATTATAATAATAATAATAATAATAATTATAATTATAATAATAATTATTATTATTATACTAATAATAGTTATTATTATTATAATAATAATAGTAAGAATAATAGTAATTATAATAATAATAATAATAATAATAATAATAATATTTATAATAATAGTAATAAAATTTTAACTTAATCTAAATGCTCACATTTCATCTAACACTAAAAATTGTTGTCTAAATCAAATTCACCCCAAAATTTCCTCCAAATCAAATAGCAATAATAATAACAGTAATGATACTAATAATAATAATAATAATTATTAAAAATAATAGTAATAATAAAAATAATAATAATAATAACAATAATAATTATTATAATTATAAAAGTAATAATAATAATTACTACTATAATAATAATAATATTAATTATTATTATCATTATAGTAGTAGTAGTAGTAGTAAAGTAGAAGTATTAATAATAATAATAGTAATAATTATAATAATAATAACTATAATAATTATAATTATAATTATAATAACAATAATAATAATAATAATTATTATTATTATTATTATTATAATAGTACTAATAATAGTTATTATTATTATTATAATAATACTTATAATAATAGTAATAATAATAATAATAATAGTAATTATAATAATAATAATAATAATAATAATAATAAATAATAATAGTAATAATAATAGTAATTATAATAATAATAATAATAATAATAATAATAATAATAATAATTATTATTATTATTATTATTATTATTAGTATTATTATTTTTATTATAATTATAATTATTATTGTTCTTTGTGACACCCCCAAAACTGGTATGCATCACCTATCTTGGGTCGCCAAATACATGGTACATAAATCAAATATAAACTTCTTTTATACAATACGACAACAACGTAGCTGAGTTTTTACACGAATATTGTCTCATAGACAGTTCTCAAACTCAAATAAAGTCCTTATTATATTTATTATTATATTATTTCATATAATAGTGAGGACTACTATAGCCACCATCTCGGACCGTCACTCTATTCCCCGACTAGTCTCGGCTACGTTTTTATTTCTGAAGAGAACAATGAAAGCAAAAGGGTGAGCTCAACTAGCCCAGTAAAAAATATTATGACTAAGATAATGCATAATAAATTATCATTAGCCTTCAACAGTGTTAAACTGATAAAATACAATAAACATTAAGTTTAACTGCAACGGAACAAACAATCCATTAGAAGAGACAGGTAGAGCATGATATCTACTATCTTCTATGATTTAAAAAGTTTTTCATCCACTTTATCGCTGAGACTCAGCTTAATAAATAAACCACATCATCGAATCATCCCTGCACTATGGGCCAAAGATATTCATGTAATCATCAATGGTCATGATTATACCTAATAATCCTTGGTAATAATCATACCAACAACTGTCCATCAATGCACTACGGGCCAATGAGAACTTTTACCACATCATTTGTAACATTACGGGTCATGATTATACCGAATGATCCCTGGTCATAATCATACCAATCAACAGTCCATCTATGTACGTAAGCCAAAGATGACTTTTATCACAATATAAGCATGAAAATGATGACAATGATATAAGCATTAATCAAACGAAATCAAGGATAAATATTAAAGACTTTAAATTTATCCAGAATTTAAAAATATCTAAATTATCAACATGATACTACTTTGTGGAGTAAAATTCAAGAATAGTATTCATGTATCAAAAATAATTTGGATAGAAAAGAAATATATTTTTTTGGTGAATAGTACCTCATAAATAGTATACCCTATAAACAGTACTTCGGGAATAGTATCCCGGCATGAAAAGTGCTCCAAATACCCAAGTGAATAATATTCGAGTGAATAGTAATCGGGTGAATATTAACCCGTGAATAGTACTCCGACATGAAAAGTGCCCCGAATACCTGAGTGAATAATATTCAAGTGAATAGTAATCGGGTGAATAGCAACCCGTAAATAATAACTCATGAATAGTAGTATTTTGATATAAAAAGATCAATAATTATCAAGAAAGCTCAGAATAATATTTCTATGAAAAGATATTGGATGAAGCGCAAATATCAAGGATATTCTACTAATTTCACGAAGTATAGAAGCAATACTTTAACATAATGAGGGTATAATCAGGAATATGAGACGAAATAATATTACTCACATACTATAGAGTATGGAAGAAAATTGTGACGCCCCCAAAATAGGTATACATCACCCATTCTGAGTTGTCAATACATGGTACAGAAACAACTACAACTTTATTATTACAACAGTAAAACTGTGAGTTTGAATACAAATATTATCTTCTAGACAATATCTATACTAAAATAAATCCTCATCACATTTATTGATACATTATTTTAAAAAAATGGTGAGGACTACTAAACAACTTTCTCTAGAACCTTCATTCCATACCCCGACTCGTACTCGCTATATTCTCGTCTCCTGAGAAGAAAAATGGAACAAAAAGGAAAAGGGTGAGCTCAACTAGCCCAGTAAAGAATATTATGACTAAGATAATATACAACAAATTATCGTTACTCTTCAACAGGGAAAAATCTAATAGAATACAATAGACAACAAGTTTTAAATCAATATTCGCAGCGGAAATAATAATTCATTAGAAGAGTTAAGTAGAGAATGCAAACTACTATCTTCTATGTATTGTATGAATTTAAAAGTTCATCGTCTATCTTTTATCCCTGTAACATCAATCAATATATATCTGGAATTAAATATTCATCTTTGCACTACAGGCCAAAGATATTCATCAGTTGGTCATGTTCATCTAAACACTGCTCATCTTTGCTACTGGGCCAAAGATATTCATCGAAATCATTCATCTTTGCACTACGAACCAAAGATATTCAATAATATCATCATTTAAGATGAGGATGATGAAAAATATTTTAAAAAACGAATCCAAAGGAAACAAAATGACAAGAATTAAGGATTAAGGATTCGTACTTTTTTTTATCCATGTCCGAAATACCTCAAAAATAATCATAGTGGTGTAAAATTCAAGAATGATCAAAACATGGATACAATCAAAGCTAGTATCTACAATAGATATTTTAGAGCGAAAAGGAAAATTTTCATTTTTCGATGAATAGTGTCGTGATTCGTGAATAGTGTCATATACGTGAATAAAGGCCAGTATCGTGAATAGTAACTCAGACACCAAAAAAGTTCCAAATTTGATAAAAACTTCAGATCAATATTTCAATATAATGATATTGAAGAAATAATATCATTACTGAAAAAAAATATCCCTTACCTCGAAAGATCGATTTCTTAATTTGAAACACCTGATATAAAGCTATGACTTGAACTTGCAATCAGTATAGCAATACTCAAAATATACTCAAAATACTCACAAGAATAAACTCGATAATATAGAGAGAAAAAACTTTAGTTTACGGTGTAATTTTCAATTCTAACCTAAGCACCCTATTTATAGGAAAATGCTTAGAACACCAAAGCAGAAAATTTAATATAATATTAATATATAAATTAAATTTTCCTACGCCAACCTTCCAAGAACTGAATTCAGCTCATTCAACACACATGTGTAACACACCATAATGAAAAAAACGTTTTTGTTATTTAAAATATTTTAAACTTCCAAAAATTAATTATTTCGGAGCTTTGGAACTTCAATAATTCACAATAAATAGCCATTTTGTCAGAAAATTCAAAACTCGCGACTTTTTATAGGAAATTCAATTCTCTACAACTTTATAGAAGAAAGTTTTTCCAAATTCCAAACAGAAATTGACCAAAATCTACAAACGTACGATTTTACAGGCTATAATCAAATTTCAGTCAAGAAATGGGGTCCACCGACACATAAAACATGCTTTAAATATTTTTAGTAACAAAAATACTCCTCCACATATACTCATATATCCCACATTCATTGTAAAAATATCATCATTATTATATTATTAAAATATAATAATATATTTAAATGAATTATTTTATCAGAAAAAGATAAAATTTCAATTTTCAACAATTGTCACATTAAAAATTTTCTCCATCTATATCCACATAAAATCAATATTTTTCTCATCATATGAATCAATAATTAATTATTCACAAATAATATTACGTAATCACAATATTGACAACCGAGTGCGGTCCGGAAAGAGGGGCTTTCCAATAAGAATTTCTCCTTACTGGCGCGCAATTAGGTGACCAAACCTCTCATTAGACAGAACTTTCTAGACATTGTCAATAATGTTATCTAATAATACTATTCAGATAATATGAATTATTGCTTCGATGATGAAAAATCTTGTAATAATGACAATTATTGAAACAACAACAATATAAAATATTAACGCAAAGATTTATTAAATTAATAAAATATCTGAGCGAGAATTATCGTAACCATTATTGAGTAGTGCCTTCTTACGTAATAATCAATAATTGGTGCAATACCGTGTGTTACTGTGTTTTAACCACCGAGTATTTTTAACAGTATTAACGGTAACAACTACGCCGTTATTTTTAAACAACTTATATTTGTCATTTTCTTCATCCAATCGCTTTTCCGTTATAGGGCCCACAAAAAGATCGCAGGCTAGTCGTCATTTAATATTCTCCAAACAAAGAAAAATATTCCACGACCAAACGAATATTCCCCAACAACAATGAATATTTTATAACCACTTGCTTATTTTGAAATATTTGCGTATTTTACCCATAACTATCCACATTAATCAAATCAACCCTTACTATTTCAAAATAATAAATAGAGAAAATTAAATTTCATTAATAATAAGTTGGGGTCTTACAAAAATATTATTCCTTATGAATACTGAACAAAAATAATATCCCCTACGAATACGAAAGAAATAATACCCTTTACTTTAGAAGAAGACTGGATACTGGAATAGTGAAATAGAAGAATACACTTCTTCTTTCTCTCTATAGTTTCTCTCTCTATAATTGCTCTTGTGAGTCTTAGTGAATTGGTGAGAATGAAAGAAGAATGAGCTTTTATTTATAGGAAAATATAGTTTCGATAATTGCACGTTTTGGGGCTCAAAATATTACAGTATAATACCTTCATCTTTTTTTTTTCATTTTTAATCTAGTCCTGCAAGTATTATCAAACTTATACCACCCCTCCTAATAGTACATCATGTGAATCAATAGTTTCATACATGTGAAAAAATAGTTACAGTATAGTACATTCATCTATACCTCTATTTTTAATTTAGTCATGCAAGTATTATCAATCTTGCACCATCTCCCCTAATAGTACATGCATGTGAATCAATAGTGCATACATGTGAACAAATAGTTATAAGAATGTGAATTAATAGTAATTAATTGCTCATTTATCCGATTAATTATCCGATTAGTCAATATAACCTCCAGAAATCAAATAATAATATGAATAACTTTGTCGTCTAAATTATTGATTTAATAATAATAAATATTATGACAATAATTGAATAAAACTGAGTGACTTCTCATGTAAGCATCAATAATCAAAATATCAGACAATACCGGTGTGCTACTATGTAACCAATGCCAGACATTCTTGTACTTTATCACCGATTATTTTATGACAACTTGCTTACTTTGAATTTTTTTTAAATATCACTCTTAACTTTAACCTTTTATGAATTTAACCATTTACTAAATAGAATAATAATTATAAGAAAATTGAATACTTTCATTTCATAAAATTCGGGATCTCACATTCTTATTATTATTATAATTATAATTATAATTATTATTATTATTATTATTATTATAATAGTAGTAATTATTATTATTACTATTATAATAATAATTATTATTGTTATTATTATTATTACTATTATTATAATTATTATTATTATCAGTATCATGATTGTTATTATTATTGCTATTTGATTTGGGTGAGAATTTTTAGGGGTGAATTTGATTTAGGCGGGAATTTTTAGTATTAGATGAAATGTGAGCATTTAGATTAAGTTGGAAGAATTGAGATGAAATCTGAACCATTCTTGTGCTTTGTCAAATGAAAGATTCAATATGGGTTCTGTTTTATAATAATAATAATAATAATAATAATAATAATAATAATAATAATAATAATAATAATTGTTATTGTGGTGGTGTGGTGAATTATAAAAATTGTTATTGATGATTTGTAAGTTTTGTTAACAGGTTTAGATTTTATTTGATATATATTTTTAAAGGAAAATTAATTATTGTGGGGGTGTGGTGAATTTTGATAATTGTTTTGTGTGATTGTAAAATAGTTTAGGTTGCAAATAGTCTTTAGGTAATGTAGTATTTTTTGAATTTTTATCTAATTTTTCATTACGTCGTGCCTTCAGGTACGAACAATTACTAGTAAATAGATATGACTCAACGTTGACAATTAAACGTGAAATTTAGAGGTATCAGACTTTCCTAATCTCACTCCTAACCATTAAAGACCTCTTAGCGGAAAAGTAAGTGTTAAACACGAAGTAAATATTATTTAGTCAAATTTTAGTCAAATTCACTCCATCATTTTACCACATATATATATATATATATATATACCCTTCTTCCACATGATTTGTAGGCAAAACAATTTGTACGTAAGCCAGCAAGTGTTGAAAATACAGGAAATGAACTGATAAAAATATTTCTTTATATTTGTAAACTCGCAAATAGGACGGATGGAGTACTAGTTGTCCTTTGTTCTTTCTTTCGGGTCGACCAAATGCTGAAACGCACCAACTTTTTCCTTTCATTTAATTTCCACTTGTATTGGTTCTAAAGTAAAAAAAGGGGCTAAAACATGAAAAGTTCCCCTTTTGTTTGATTAGTCAGAAATCTGAGGTAAGATATTCACCTTTTTTTTTCTTTTGATAGCAATATTAACGTCGTAAATAAGCTTTATTTGTTTAAAGGAGGGGGTCCGGGTCATGCAAGTCACAAATGAAAGGGATTAAATTCACGTTTCTCCACTGTAATCGATCTACATTTATAAATATATTAATGTACTGAAATTTTTAACGGTCAACTCATTATGCTGTTTTTTTTATAAGCTGTCACAAATTTAGTCTAAACAAGTTGACTTTTAACCAAAAAATTAAAAAAAAAAAATTATTTAATTGCCCATGTGGACACACCAAATAATAGTCAAGTAACATCTGGGTCTACAAATTGTTCATATATATACATTTGTTTAATTATTAATTTTAAAATTAGTCAATCTTACCTTAAAAAAATAATTAAAACAAATAAAATTGGATAAAGGGTGGAGGGAGTACTAAACTTGAATTGTAATAATATGGGATCTAAAGTACTCAGGTGGACAAAGAATATTTATTAATGTACGCAACATAATAACAAACCTAGATAGATATGGTTAAGGGTATGTGGCGAAGTGGTGGCCATAGTAGGCGAATGGATGCATTAATCTTGTGCGCTTAAAGCAACAAATTAAAGAGCCAAACTTACGTACATACTATACCCTAAATTCCCATAAATTAAGGCTATATTGCATGTCACGCAAACTAACTAGCTAGCTAGTCTTCTTCTGCACACTAAGAAAATCGTCTAATTCTAACACAATTATTTTCAAAGGAATACATTTTGTCGAACTTAAATTAATTTCGACAAAATATTCTGTCAAGCATAATTCTCTCGGAATTAATTTAATTTCGACATAATTCTATCGAAATTAAGGAACCCCAAGACCATGAACTTTTGGCGCCAGCACGAATAATATTTTCGACAAAAGCTTATATATATTTTTGACAAAATTTCTATTAAAAATAATATAATTCCGATGAAAATTCCGTCGAAAATACGCTTTTAATTGGTCAGATCATGTCTTATCCTCTCATTTCCTCATTTTCTCCTTATCTCAGCGGCGGCACCTCTCATTTCCTCTGTCCCCTCCTCTCGCTGGCAACCTCCCTCCCTTCGTTCGTTCTCTTTTCGCCGGCAACCACCCTAGCTCCCTTCCTCTGCTTCTCACTCACACAACCCCCAGCTAGATTGAAGCTCTAGTGACACGGGGAGAGTTATCTGCTAAGATTCGATATAATTTATATTTTGATATTTATGAAAAATTTAAAAATTTGATATATTTTTATTTATTAATTAGTAGTCAAGTAGTTTTAATTTTTAATTAGTAATTTTACGTAGTTTTTAAATTCTATTGTAATTAGGAAGCTTTTAGGTAGGTTTTTGATTCCAAATTAGTTTGTTATTTCCTTATAGGATTAGGGTTCCTTTTAGTAGTATAAATATGGTGCAAGACTGATGTAATTAGGAACAGCTTATTATTTTTACTCTGGTTTATGAAATACTTGGCTATTTAGTCAATTTTATCCCAAACTTTGTGAATTTCTATGATTGCAAAGTACGTAGATTCAATTCATGTGATTGTTTCTATTATCTTTATCGTCTTCCACTATGTCAGAGCAAGGATTCAAGCTTGTGAATTTATGGCGGCAGAATGTGTGCAAAACAACCCACCTTCTTGTAAAGACAAGGGGATGACGGTCATCTGGACTACGTTGTAGAATCTAGAGGCCGCAACTGGGACCCTAATCGGAATCAATAGGTTGGACGTTAGTTCCAAAAATTTAGCAGTGAAATTCAACGAAAGGTTCGACAAGATCGAAAGGGCGCTATTCGGTAGGGTCGACATGCGTCAAGGTGATGATCGTCACTACAAGAATAAGGCCTATCTGCGACCAATAATATCAGCGACCGGATATCCAGTCGCTGATAATAGTGTTAGCGATCGCTATCTGCGACCGGGATAAATTTTAGTCGCTAGTAAATATCAGCGACCGCATGCGGTCGCTGATTGGTCGCTGATATGAATTTTCCCCCCAAAAATTTGGTACGAAACCCTGGCACGATTTTTTGTTGCGATTAATCTTTATCAGCGACCGCATGTGATCGCTGAAATTGTCCACGTCATTAAAAATCAGCGACCGCAGGCGGTCGCTGATCTTCTTAAACAGATTTAGGTTCGGCGTTCTATCGACTCAGCAGAAAGAAAAAAAAAGAGGGCGACAGAAGAGGGAGAAGAGGGAGAAGGGGGAGAAGAGAAGAAAAGAGCTCGCTACTCCTCGCGCGATTGGTGTTGCTACTCCTTCAATTGGTTGCTACTACTCCTTCAATTGGTGTTCGCTACTCCTCGCGCGACCGATGGGTTTTTCTTCTTCATAGCCGATCTCATCCACGTATTTTCTGTCTCTCCTCTCATACATACTGATAATTCTCTACTTACAATTCATATATGTATTTCCAAATGGGATTTGAGTTATGCTCATCTGTATAATGTCTCTCAAACATTAGGCATTTACTTGTATTTGGGTGTGGATTGAATTTCAGTTCTAATATAAACAAGGGACAAGTAAGGAAGATGAAAACAAACCCTTTTGTTTCTTCAGTTTAGGGCTAAATTTACTTAAATGTGAATTTTGTGTTTTGTTAATTTTTATTTTGGTTTAAATTGACAATGGCGTTGACTTTTTATTTGAATGTTGACTTTTTTCTTTTCTTCGGGTCTAATTTTCTTAACTGAACTGATTTTTTACATATGTCTATCGTCATTACTTTTTGCTTGCATACTGCTTGGCATGGAATTATATATATGCTATATGTGCATAGATGAAGGCATAAATACCTTCATTGGACATAAATTATATGGTATGTATTACGAGAGGATTGAGTTTAATATCTAATTTGTAATGTGTGATTGAAATATTGAATCTTTGATGCAAATGTTAATTTTGTTGAAGTTGGATTACATGTAAAGCTGGGTAGATTTTTACATGAGATAGGGATTTTGGGAAGAGACCCTTTTATGGTTTGTAGGATTTTGAAGAATACCAGCTGGGTAATTTTAGTAGTCTTATCAACTGTTGTTCCTCCTTACCCAAAATGGTGTTGGTTTATTGATTTACTAGGCTTTTTAGTATTATTTCTGAATGAACTACTTTATTTCATCCTGTAAAATGGCAGTTGCAAGCGTAACAAATCAAGGATTGAGATTTGGCAGTTTATGCTAATCGTTAGGCTATCAGGATTGAGATTTGGACAGTTAGACAGTTGTAAAGAAAAAAATGATCCAAACTGATCAAAACATTCATTTGGACAGTTGTATAAATTGGTTGCATTGTACAGGAGAGTTTTTTTTTGTATAACAAAAGTTATCTGGAATGCAAACTATTAAAATACAACTAAATTCTATAAATTGCTCAATTAGACCACCTGCCCATTTTGAACAGCTTAAAATCAATATCTCTATCCCGTTTAAATTGAATAAATTTAATTGAGGAAGGAATGAAATGATCTTCAATGTCTTTGGTGATCATTTTAGAAAATAAACAACCACACATTCCAATGGAATAAAGAACTAAGAGATAAGTGCCCTAATCAGAAGTAAGTTAATTATTGCGCTCATGTGTAAAGTAAAGATAGAAGCTTGCAAAAATGAAAGCACGAGTTTTTGGAACTCTGAATTTGTAGTATACTCCTGAACTTTTTACTGCTTTAATTTGCATTCAATCGTTATTGTTTTGGTCTTATTATATTGGGAATTTGTATATTTATCTTGGTTTGTGTCTTGGGTGCCTAGAAATGACCTTATATACATGCCGTCGTGCATGTGGCTAGTCCATATTATTAGGTAAAATCTGGCGAAATTTTTTTTATTGGTCGGGTAGTTGCGAACATTTATAATATTAACGAGCTCTTTATGTGCTTACTAGTATGCTCAAGTCATATGCTTACTGGCTAGTATGCTCTAGTCATATGCTTACAAGTATGCTTAAATGTTATAATCATATGCTTACAAGTATGCTCAAGTCATATGGTTACAAGTATGCTCAAGTCATATGCTTATAAGTATGCTTAAATGTTAATCATATGGTTACAAGTATGCTCAAGTCATATGGTTACAAGTATTCTCAAGTCATATGGTAAGTCGCAGATACGATGTCCATGTTTGAAGTGTAAGAATGTAAATTATATGGACAGAGACATGGTAAACTATCATTTACTTGTTTCTGGGTTCATGAGAAATTACGAAGAATGCTGGTGGACACATGGGCAGAGAAGAGATGGTGGCATCACACAAGTACACAATTCGGGCAGTAGTACTCATCGTATGAATGAAATGGTTCATGATATTGTAGGGCCAGATTTTGATTGGGAGCAAGGCAGAGAGCAACCTATGAATTTTGATGCCAAAGACTTCTTTAAGTTGTTAGACGAGGGTAGCGAGCCATTGTGGCATGGTTGCACCAAACACACTACATTGTCTGCAGTGGCGATATTACTTAACATCAAGGCTGATCACAACATGAGCCATGAGTGTTTTGAGTCGCTCTTGAAGGCCATTAAAAGTATATTGCCTGACGGTGAGAAATTACCTGGTAACTATTACTTTTGTAAGAAAATGGTGAAGAAGTTGGGTCTTGGATACCAAAAGATCGATGCATGTCCCAACGATTGTATGTTGTTTTATAAGGAAAATGAACAGATGACAAGGTGCACGTTTTGCAGTCATGATCGATTTAGGCCTAATAAAGAGGGTGTGATTTAAGATTCTAAGGTATTTTCCAATAACACATCGGCTAAAAAGATTGTACATGTCTTCAAGAATAGCTGAACATATGAGTTGGCATGCGAAATCTCCAGCTAAAGATGGAGAACTAAATCATCCATGCAGATGGGCGGGGCTTGGAAAGATTTCAACTTAGCACATCTTGGATTTGCATTAGAACCTAGAAATGTGAGGCTTGGATTGTCCACCAGATGGTTTTAATCCGTTTGGCCACTCAAATTGCTTCATTACACTCATGTTGGCTTTGTGATTGTTACTCCGTACAACTTGCCTCCTTGGATGTGTATAAAGCACCATACTTGTTTCTTTCACTCGTGGTTCCCAGGTCCTAAGAGTCCTGGAAAGAACTTAGATTTTTACTTGAGACCTCTTATAGACGAGTTGAAGGTATTGTGGGAGGATGAAGTACAGACTTGGGATGTTGCAACGAAAATAAATTTCAACCTTAGGGCAGCGGTTATGTGGACTATAAGTGACTTCCCAGCTTATGGTATGTTAGCTGGATGGAGTACACACGGAAGTCGGCTTTGTCCGTATTGTATGGAGCATACAAAGTCGTTTAATCTATCAAAAGGTCGAAAGCCTTGTTGGTTTGATCATCATCGTCGGCTTCTTCTTAAGCAGATCACCCGTTTCAAGAAATAGAGAACACTTCAGGAAAGGGAAAGTAGACAATGATATGCCTGCACCGCTATTTTCGGGAACGGAGATGCGAGATCGTGTGATGAGATTGCTGGTTATCCCATTTGGTAAGGTTGATGCCACAAACATAATCAATGGGTTTGGCGAATCTCATAACTAGGTTCGGAGAAACATCTTTTGGGAACTGCCTTATTGGTCTACAAATTTGATTCGTCATAATCTAGATGTGATTCATATTGAGAAGAATGTGTTTGACAATGTGTTTAACACTGTGATGAATGTTACGGGGAAGACAAAAGATAACGATAAGGCACGTTTGGACATGAAAGATATTTGTAAGCGTCCCGGATTAGAACTTTATGAATCTCCTAATGGTAAGATTGTCAAACCGCATGCAAGGTACACATTGTCCAAAAAGCAAGTTGAAGATGTGTGCACATGGGTTAAGTCTCTGAAACTACCAGATGGATATGCGTCAAACATTGCAAGGTGTGTTACGGGTGGGAAATTGCAAGGGATGAAGAGTCATGACTGTCATGTGTTCATGGAGAGACTCATGCCTATAGCATTTCGGGATCTGCTTGATAAACCAATATGGGATGCTTTGACGGATCTTATTCGTTTCTTCAAAAACTTATGTTCAAAATCATTAAATGAGAAGGACATGTCTGTACTTGAGAAGAACATCATAGAGATCACATGTAAACTAGAAAAAATATTCCCACCTGGTTTTTTTGACTCCATGGAGCATTTGCAAATCCATCTTCCCTATGAAGCTCGTGTTGGGGGTCCAGTTCAATATAGATGGATGTACCCTTTCGAGAGGGTGATGGGAAACCTTAAGAGGAAGGTGAAGAATAGAGTTTATGTCGAGGGGTCGATATGTGAGGCATATTAATATTAATATAATATTAATATATGACAGATAATATTAATATAATATTAATATAATATTCAAAAGATAATTATTTAGTAATGTTATTATTATTGTTTTATTTGCAGAAACGGTATAGATGGGAGGACGCGCAGGCTTCATTGATACAGACATTATTCTGGCAGAAGTGCGTGATCCGCACCAAAGACAATTTGAACAAAAAAAGACAAAAAGCCCTTCACAATGCCGAGATCGACCATCCAGGCCAGGGAGAAGATTACATGCACGAGCATAGCCCCTGGTGGTGCACCTAGTCCATATGGGCTGAGATGTGTGCCCAATGAAGAGCTGAGAGCTGGGTGAAAAGACGAAAGATTGCCGCCACCAATGGATCCTCGGGTGTGCAGATGGCGAAAAAAGGCTAAAGGGACATACAAGGGCGGTAGTATTTCACAGTTGCAATATATCACTGCCAGGGTACGTATTTACAAGTTTTAATATGTTTACAATCATGAATTATAGAAAATATATCACATTTTTACTTAGTAATATTATGTTATTTTTTGTATAGAGTCTCGATCTCAAGGTCACCTATCCATTGATCGGATGTATGCGTACACCCGTGATGGTTCCGCCTAGAGGCTATCCAGGATAAGCGGTAATAAATTTTAATAACTTGATCTTATTTATCAATGCTTACAGATTTAATTTATTTTTAACTATTTAATTGTTAACATGAAGACAGGATACTTATAAGAGTTTATTGAATGAGCGTTATCCTGAAGGCACTCCATGTCCGACTATTGATCAAGAGTTGTGGGAGAGGGCGTCTGTTGTGAAGAAGAACTACATTAAAGGTCAAGGACAACGACGACGCCCATCCTTGATAGCTCAGTTTCTTCTCTACCCGATCAAGCCACATCCATCGAGCCATCCAGTTGTTCATACTCCAGCTGACTGTGTGAGAGCTATATGTTGAGATCGCGATCTTCTTAAGATATTGGGAGGGCATCTGGGGGCTCTGAGTCTTTGAGGAGTTAGTCAAAGCGATGGCGGCATGCAAGACATCACAACATGGGGATGACGACGAGGTATAAAATCAATTTGTTGTATATATTGTTGTAATATACCAATATTAACATAGTTAGTATATATTTGTAACTTGTTTTATTATTTTTTTAATTACAGGGTGATCAAGGAGGCGATGATGCTTGACGTACCTACTTTAGATCAGTTTTGTACTTATAGTAAGCTTGTACTTGTATATTCATTCTTTGGATGTTTGTATGTTACTTAAACAAGTTTTGAAATGTTCATATGTATTTATTCAAATCATATTGGTTTTTAAAGGTTTATATACTAGTTTGATGTATGTGTTGGTGGACGATGGATGTTTATATTGTTGTGTATGCTGTTTGTCTTGTTGTGTATGTGTGTTGGGATAAAGCAGGTACAAAAGTACAGGTTTTTGGGAATTCTGCAAAACAGTAAAAATCTGGTTTTTAATAGTACTGAAATTAACTACTACCTTCAGATCTGATGTCTATAGCAAGAATTCAGGTAAATGATCAATAAATCACACAGATCACTTAAAATTGATCTCAAGTACAACACATTAGAGGACTAAATAGTATTAAACACATTAGAGGACTAAATAGTCCAAACACATTGATGTCTAAACATTTGAGGGTATCAGCGACGGCTAAACATTTGAGGGTATCAACGACCGCATGCGGTCGCTGATAGTGGTCGCTGACACGTGGACCATGTCAGCTTTGTTCCTCGACCATACTGACTCAGCTTAGCGATCGAATTTGTCATTTCGGTCGCTCATATCGATCGCAGATGAGGCGGTCGCTAATAGTGGTCGCTGATGTGCATCCCAGTGACTAGATTTAATGCGACGACTATCAGCGACCGCGTGCAGTCGCTGATATCTATCTGCGACCAGCTGCGGTCGCTGATAGGCGGTCGCTAATGAACCTTTTTCTTGTAGTGCGTGGCACTGGCGGCGATAAAAAGCTAAATATCAACCATCGGGGGCATAGACAGGAACGTCGGAGAGATGAATTTAATTATGATGAGAAGGATGAGTTTGGTACATATGGTGTATCAAAAATGTCTAAAACTACAAAGGCACAGATTGAACAATTATGGGATTATATTGACTTCCTTAAGAGTGAATGTGATTGGTTCGATTATGATATCTATGTTCATCATCGTAAAAAATTGTTACCCAAATATGATGATATTTTGGAGGAATTAGAAGAAACACAATACAGACTTGTCGGATTGAAACATCAGTATCAAGTTGAGAAAAGAAGAGCTAGAGAAGTGCGTTAAAATAATATTTCTTTTTTTTAATGAAGTTAGTAGGTGTTGCAAGAATATCATAGCTAGAAGAAAACATCTTCAAGAAGTTGTAGTGTCATCAATCCTATTTCTAATAGAAAGTGTGATTTTTTCGTTCCATGTGATTTGTCAGTTCTAATAGAGAGTGTGGAAGACAAGAAGGAGGAAGTTAAGGAAGAGATTATAGTTAAAGACGAATCAAGTTTAGTGATTGAAGAGGATCATGATTTGGAGTCAACGCGACATAAGGATACGAACATCGTAAAAATTAAGATTGATCATGAAACTGTTCATAATTCTGTGTTCGACAAGTTGGAAAATTTTGATTTCATCGTTCCTAATCATTTGTTGCAAGTGCACGTTAATATGAAGGCTTTGATTGTTTCAAAATTATTTTCAAAATTTTTCCTTGAAAAACAACATCATGACTACATGCATGGTACAAAAGAAGAGGGTGGATATCTAATTGTTGGTGCTTGATATTACTTCATTTTAAAATTCGAGGTCGAATTTTCTCCAAGAAAATGGGAATGACACGGGAAGAGTTATCTGTCAAGATTCGATATAATTTATGTTTTGGTATTATGGAAAATTTAAATATTTGATGTTTTTTTATTTATTAACTAGTAGTCAGATTGTTTTAATTTTTAATTAGTAATTTTAGGAAGTTTTTCAATTCTATTGTAATTGGGAAGTTTTTTAGGTAGGTTTTTGATTCCAAATCAATTTATTATTTCCTTATAGGATTAGGGTTCCTTTTAGTAGTATAAACTAGATATAAACTCGCGCATTGCGGCAGGATTATTCATTTTGTTAATAATAAATTTATACTAATAAATTAAAATATAATAAAAAATGGTAAAAATGTTAATAATAGTAGCATATGTTATATAGTGTTGGATAAAAATTTTGTGCGCAAATACATATCCAAGTATATAATTAATCTGATCACTAAACCCCAGAATATTATATAACAGTTGTGTGTGTGTGTGTGTGTATGTATATATATATATAGATATAGATAAATATTTTTTGATAAAAATGTTTACAATGTAACCAATAGGGTTAAAAATGGGTACTTCTTTCATTCTAAATCACTAACAAATATTTAGAAAGTGTAATGCACAATGTCATTGAGTTGTTATATTGATATGATTGCTAGTGGTATATTTGAAGTCTATTACACATTACACAAACCTCATCAAGCCTCAAATATCTGACACATGTACTTGATGCATTTTGAACAGTCTATATCTCGTATAACTTGCACTAGAATTCTAACATCCAAACGAAAGGGAAAACATCGAAAGAATGTCCCAATTTCAGTCATCGGACATGAAGGGAAAACATATGTTACATGCGAAAACTAAAAAGTACGAGAATTAATAATTATGTTGGATCTTCATGTCAAACAAACACCATGTCCAAAAACATTGCAGTATAGCACCGTGTCATACATAACACAATGTTATAGTTAGAGAACGAATACATTGCCTCATTAGTTTTTTTTTTATCAATTTTTGACAATTGTATAGGCACTCACAATATTACCATAATGCCAAAAAATATTAATGATGATGAAAATAATTTAGATTTGTAGTGATTTAGGGGATTATAAAATCAAAATATTAATTTGGGATTAAAAAATAATAATTTTAGGATAAAATAATTAAATTAAAAAGGAACAGTCGACATTACCAAAATCATTTAGATTTGTAGTGATTTAGTTGATTATAAATTCAAAATATTAATTTGGAATAAAAAGTAGATATTTTAGGAGATAATAATTAATTTAGTAATGATAATATTAAAACATTTAACATTATCATAATAATTTAATTTTGTAGTGATTTAGGGATTATAAAATCAAAATATTAATTTAGGATTAAAAAATAGTGATTTTAGGATATAATAATTAAATTAAAAAGAATAATATAAGAACAGTCGACATTACCAAAATAATTTAGATTTGTAGTGATTTAGTTGATTATAAATTCAAAATATTAATTTGGGATTAAAAAAGTAGTGATGTTAGGAGATAATAATTAATTTAATAATGATAATATTAAAGCAGTTAACATTATTAGAACAATTTAGATTTGTAGTCATTTAGGGGATTATAAAATTAAAATATTAATTTGGGATTAAAAAAATAGTGATTTTAGGAGATAATAATTAAATTAGAAAGGATAATATCAGATCAGTTGACATTACTAAAACAGATTAGATTTGTAGTGATTTAGTGGATTATAAATTCAAAATATTAATTTGGGATTAGAAAAATAGTGATTTTAGGAGATAATAATCAATTTAGTAATGATAATATTAGAACAGTTAACATTATCAGAAAAATTTAGATTTGTAGTGATTTAGGGGATTATAAAAACAAAATAATAATAATAATAATAATAATAATAATAATAATAATAATAATAATAATATAAAAACCTTTTAAATTGAGAAAATAGTGATTTAGTGGATTATAAAATCAACATAGTAAGTTATGATTGATATTATTTGTTATTTTAATATTGTTTTAAATGTTTAAAAAAATAATATTATGTTGTAATATAATTATAAATGGTATAATATTATGTTGTAATATAATTAAATTAGTAATGATAATATCCACACAGTTTAGATAAATAGTTACATGCATGATATAATGTATGGTATAATTATAAATGATATAATATTAAAAAAGTAATAACTTTAGAATATAATTGTTTTAAATGTTTTAAACTGTATAATATTATATTGTAATTTAATTATAAATAGTATAATATTATGTTGTAATATAATTAAATTAGTGTGGGGGTGCACATTAATTATATAGGAAATGTGTTACAACGTGAGAAAGACACATGTCATGCAATGGTGTTATGTACTGCAATTTAGTATATATAATAGATATGGCACAAGGCTGATGTAATTAGGAACAACTTATTATTATTACTCTGATTTATGAAATACTTAGCTATTTAGTCAATTTTATCCTAAACTTTGTGAATTCATGTAATTGTAAAGTACGTAGAATCAATTCATGTGATTGTTTATATTCTCTTTACTGTCTTCCGTTGTCACCTAGATTTTGAAAAAGAAAAAAAAGCTTGGTGGCCCAGTAGCGGGGTGACGTCTAGTAGCGACAACTGCAGCTGTGGCAACGACATAAGTTAGGGTTCAGGTGAATAAAGGTCAATCATTCCCTCATTTCTCTTGATGTTTTTAACATTACATTAGAGGTTGATTTATGTGTTTGTATAATATGAAATAAAATATGTTTTTGTTGGTTTGTATAATATGAAATCTGATTAGGGATTAGGGTTTGATGTGGGTTTTGATTGCTAATTCTAAGTTAAAGTTTAATTTCAAATGTGGCTACGAGATTTGATTTGGGCAAAATGAGATTGCTGGTTGCTTATTATAATATGTTGCTGATTGGGATAAGATTTTCGGTTGTTGGTTGCGTATTATAGTATATGAGATTGCTGATTTTTTGTTTGATTTATTTCATTTTCCTCGATAATGGTAGCAATTGTTCTTATCTAGAGCATGTTTATAGATTTTTATTGGAAACAAATTTTGTTATCTGTAATATATAGTATTATTTAATATATATATAAATATAATAAAACAGAACATAATTTTAATTATATAACACAGAAAATATTAATAAACAAATCCGAGTCCTTTGAATTCACAAAGTCTCCTTAAAGCAAATTTATTCCCTCATAGGTGCTAAGGATTAAATGAATAATTGCTTCCTAAGATAAAACGAATTTTCAGTTCTTAATTAGAAGTACTTCAAAATTAAGAACACTTCGAACCAAATTATATGTTATGTACTAAACTTACATGAATAATAATAATGATGACGCATGCAAAAAATAAACTGAAAAGGAAGAAAATTCTTACTTTTGTTTGTCTGTCAAAAAAGTAAATTAGAAGCACTATGTTGTCTGTCAAAAGTGTGCCTATGTTGTCTGTCAAAAGTGCACACTACACTATGTTATTTTTTTGTCTATCAAAATTTAGTAGAAAAACAGTGTATAGAACGAGAAAAAATAAGAACAGGAACAGGAAGGAGAAACAAGTCTATCTCTTAATGCGCACCCATATTCGTTAATTTATAGAATAATTACACGGTTTATTACCGTTGGCTGATGCACAAACCGTTAGTATTGATAATAAATTTTGTTCAAAAACAAATATATATCAAGACCCGACCTGAACCCGGCCCGCCCACTTTGGAGTCAATTTTCTCGTTCAATTCTTAATGGATTCGAACACATAAATATACCAAGTTATACTCCTCATGAAGGAGAACACATTGGTGCAAAGACCCGACATTTTTGGAATGTGGGTCCCTCATTTAATTGAGCCTCAAAATGCTCTAATATTTCATATTTCAAATTCCATTTCCAACAATTCCCCACATGAATGTAAAATTGGCTTTTCATCGGAATAGATGTCGATTTCTACTAACACTTATAATCCCAACACAATGGAACTATCAAATTCATCTTTAATCAACACGAACTTATTCATCATTAATATTATAACTCACAATATTTTACAACCAGGTCGTTCCCAAGAAAGATGGGGTTTTCCAATAAGGATTTCTCCCTATTGGCGCGTAATTAAGTGACCAAACCTCTCCTTGATAGAACTTCTAGACATTGTAAATATGACAATTTAATAATATGAATAACTTTGTCGTCTCAATTATTGATTTAACAATATATTATATAATGCAGAGGACACTGTGACAATAATCGAATCAATAATATGAGAGATATGATGCAACAATTACTGTAGTAATAATTGAGTATAACTGAGTGACTTATCACGTAAGCATCGATCAATAACCAATCTTGCAGCATTGCCACTATGCAACCACACGACATTCTTGTACTTTTACCACCGAGTAGTTCAACAGTTTTAATGGTAAAACTTCCGCCGTTATTTTCATAAAATATTTTTGTCGCTTTCTCAATCCGACAGTAATTCCGTTGTGGGGTCCACCAATGATTGTACCGTCTTACGGATATTCCCCGACACAAAGAATATTCCCCGACCAATCGAATATAATATAACAACTTTTATACTTTGCAAAATTTATAAATACTACCCACAACTATAACATTATCTCAAATTCACACCATAATATTAAAAAAAATATTTTTAGAAATTTAAATCTTTATTCGTAAAATTTGGGATTTTACAAATAATCATAGTGAAGTAAAATTCAA
This sequence comes from Panax ginseng, assembly GCA_020205605.1. Classification (NCBI taxonomy): domain Eukaryota; kingdom Viridiplantae; phylum Streptophyta; class Magnoliopsida; order Apiales; family Araliaceae; genus Panax; species Panax ginseng. The sequence goes on from CM035135.1 coordinate 32,914,583, forward strand.
GAATGATCAAAACATGGATACAATCAAAGCTAGTATCCATAATAGATATTTTGGATAAAAAACAAAAATTTAATTTTTCTGTGATTAGTGCCGTATTTATGAATAGTGTCGTATACGTGAAGTGCTCAGTATCGTGAATAAGAACCCCCGACACTAAAAGACAAGAATTTCACAAGAAAAATCTTACCAATACTCGGCAAGATAATGATATTAGAAGAAATAATATCATTTAAAAAAAATAACATCCCTTACCTCGAAAAGAATAAGATTACATTTGAATATCGATATAACGTTGAAGGAACTTGCACCGTATAGCAACAGTTAAAGTATCAAAATACTCACAAGAATACGCTCGATAATATAGAGAGAGAAAACTTCAATTTTTGGTATGATTTTCAATTCTAACCTAAGCACCTTATTTATAGGAAAATGGTTAGAACACCAAAGCAGAAAATTTAATAAAATAATATTATTTATTAAAATTTTCCTATGCCCACTTTTGAAGATCTAAATTCAGCCATTAACATGTGCAAGTGGGGCCCACAAAAGTGTAAAAAATGTTTTTATTAAAAAAAATATTTAAAACTTCAAAAATCAATTATTCTAGAACTTCAGAACTTCAATAATTCATAATAAATTGCCCTTTTATCAGAAAAATTCGAACCTTATGTCTTTTCCATAGGAAATTCTATTCTCTACAACTTTATAAGTTTATTTTTTTTAAATTTCAAACAGAAATTGACCGAAATCCACAAACGGGCGATTTTACTGGCTAAAATTAAATTTCAGTCAAGAAATGGGGTCCACAAACATGAAAAACATGTTTTAAATATTTTTAGTAACAAAAATAATCATCCTCCTCATATACTCATATATCCCACATTCATTGTAAAAATATCACCATTATTATATTAATATAATAATATTTTTAAATGAATTATTTTATCAGAAAAGGTAAAATATCAATTTTCAACAATTGTCACATTAAAAATTTTCTCCATCTATATCCACATAAAATGAATATTTTCTTTATCATATAAATTAATAATTAATTATTCACAAATAATATTACGTAATCACAATATCGACAACCGGTAGCTCCTCAGAAAGAGGGGGGGCTTTCCAATAAGGATTTCTCCTTCTTGCGCGCAATTAGGTGACCAAACCTCTCCTTGAAGCGGAACTTTCTAGACATTGCCAATAATGTTATCTAATAATATTATTCAAATAATATGAATTATTGATCCGATAATGGAAAATACTCGTAGTGACAATTATTGAAACAACAATAATATAAAATATCAACGCATGAAATTATTGAATAAAATAAAATATTGAATAAGAATTCTCAGTAACAATTATTGAGTAGTGCCTTCTTACGTAAGAATCAATAATTGGTGCAATACCGTGTTCTACTGTATTTTAACCACCAGGTATTCCAATAGTATTAACGGTAACAACTACGCCGTTATTTATAAATAACTTATATTTGTCATTTTCCTTCATCCAATCGCTTTCTGTTATGGGGCCCACACAAGGTTGCGCCATCGTACGAATATTCCCCGACAGTAAGAATATTCCACGACCAAACTAATATTCCCCAACAACAATGAATATTTTATAACCACTTGCTTATTTGAAATATTTGCGCATTTTACCCATAACTAACCACATTAATCAAATCAACCCTTACTATTTGAAAATAATAAATAGAGGAAATTCAATTTCATTAATAATAAGTTGGGGTCTTACAACCTCCCCTCCTTATGAAATTTTGTCCTCGAAATTGACATACGTACCTGGTGTTTTGAAAAGGTGAGGATACCTCGCTTTCATTTCTGTTTCCAATTCCCAGGTCATTTCCTCAATAGCATGGTTCTTCCACAAAACTTTGACTTGTGGTATGACCTTTGTACGTAAGACATGCTCCTTCCTATCCAAGATCTTGACAGGTACCTCCTCGTACGTTAAGTCTTCGGCTATCTTATCCGGTTCTAACTCAATAACGTGGTTCGGGTCTTTCACATATTTACGAAGCACAGATATATGAAAAACATTATGAACACGAGACATACTCGGAGGTAATGCGAGTCTATAGGCTAAATTTCCTACTCGGTCAAGAATTTGAAATGGACCAATAAATCGTGGATTGAGCTTTCCTCTCTTCCCAAATCTTGTAACTCCCTTCCATGGAGCAACTCGCAACAATACATGATCCCCTATACTAAATTCCACGTCCTTTCGATGAAGATCCGCATAACTCTTTTGTCGATCTTGTGCCATTTGTATACGTTGTCGAATCATTTGGATCTTTTCTGTAGTCATACGTACCAACTCGGGTCCCAACAATGTTGCTTCACCCATCTCATCCCAATATATTGGAGAGCGACACTTTCGTCCATACAATGCTTCGAATGGAGCTACCCCTATACTTGCTCGATAACTGTTGTTGTAAGAGAATTCCACCAATGGTAAATACTTATCCCAAAGTCGTTAGGAACACAAAGTCTGGAGTGTACTCGAAGTATTCCTTCTTCATTGATTCTAGCTTCTGGAATAACACCTTCTTATACTTTCTTCTTCATACGCATTAGCTCCGGGTCTGTGGCTTGAGCAACTTTAACTTTATCGATTAAAGTTGGTTCTATGCGTATATCTGACATCATTGCACTCGTTCCTGCATATGATCTTCTACTCAACGCGTCCGCACTACCATTTGCTTTTCCGGGATGGTATTGAATGGTGTGGTCATAATCTTTTAACATCGAGCCAGCGTCGTTGCTTGCATGTCGAGTTCCTTTTGGGTGAAGAAATATTTGAGGCTTTTATGGTCCGAATATATCTCCACTTTCTCTCCATATAGATAGTGCCTCCGGATCTTTAAGCGGCTTGAAAACGATCGCACGCTAACTCTAGATCATGAGTAGGATAATTCCTCTCATATTCTTTAAGTTGTCACGAGGCATAGGCTATGACTTTCCCATGTTGCATGAGAACACATCCTAACCCTTTGCCCGAAGCATCGCTGTAGATAACAAATCCATCTGAACTAGATGGTATTGTCAGAACAGGTGCCGAAATGAGTCTCCTTTTAAGCTCTTGGAAACTCTTTTCGCATTCCTCGCTCCATACGAATTTTGTATCTTTTCGAGTTAGTTGAGTTAACGGGGTAGCGATTCGAGAAAATCGATCCTTCCACAAATCTTTGATAATAACCAGCTAGGCCCAGAAAGCTACGTACTTCGGTTGCTCCCAACTTTGTATTGCTTCAATCTTCACCGGGTCAACAGATACTCCATGTTTTGACACCACGTGCCCAAGGAATGCTACTTCCTCAAGCCAGAACTCGCATTTCTTCAACTTAGCGTATAGCTTGTTTTCATGAAGCCTTTGGAGTACCAGCTTCAAATGGTGCTCATGATCTTCACGGCTTTTGGAATATATGAGGATGTCATCAATAAAGACAACAACAAATTGATCTAAATATTCCTTGAATACTCGGTTCATCATATCCATGAAAGCCGTAGGAGCATTACTCAATCCAAAAGACATGACTAAGAATTCATAATGCCCGTACTAAGTTCTGAAGGCAGTCTTTGGAATATCCTCAGTTCTAATCTTTAACTGATGATATCCAGAATGAAGATCGATCTTTGAAAAGAATTATGCTCCTTGCAACTTGTCAAATAGGTCATCAATGCGAGGTAGCGGATACCTATTCTTGATAGTGACATGGTTTAATTCTCAGTAGTCAATACAAAGTCGCATACTCCCGTCTTTCTTCTTTACAAATAAAATAGGAGCACCCCAAGGAGATGTATTAGGACGAATGAAACCGATGTCCAACAACTCCTGTAGTTTGACCTTTAAATCTTGAAGTTCAATAGGAGCCATTCGACATGGGGTTTTAGAAATGGGCTTTGTACCAGGTTCAAGGTCAATAAAGAATTCAACTTCACGTTCTGGGGGTAGACCGAGAAGTTCTTCAGGAAATACGTCAGGAAATTTACTAACAACAAGAATATTATTCAAATCTAACGTGTCTTTATTCAAATCCATAACATGGGCTAAGAAAGCTTGACATCCATTTTTCAATAAACGAATAACTTTATGACTTGATATGACTGTTATTGATTTTAATGGTTTAGTTGCTTGAATTCGTACAATAGGTTGGTTAGGAATATGAAAACTAACAACCTTACGAAAACAATCAATTTTGGTATGATGAGTAGTTAACCAATCAATCCCTAAAATCACATCAAAAGCAAGTATCTTTAAAGAGATAAGGTCAACAGGTAATACGATGGTGCCAACTTAGATCAAACAAGATTTATAAACAATGGATGTGATGAAAGTTTCTCTAACGGAGTTTCCACGAGATAAATCAAAGTCTAATTTCTCCGAGTCAAGTTTAAACGTTGAGCACAAGCGGAGAGATAAATGAATGGGTAGCACCCCAGATATCTAGTAAGGTATAAACTTCGCAAGAATTTATGATTAGCTTACCCGTGATCACCTCGTTTGGGTTCTCGCATTTTGACCGATCACGACAAACGCTTCTTCCAAGAACCGCTGACTTTGACTTTTACGGATAGCCTTTGAGCCACCATCCCAAATTTGGACTTGGTTTCGCTCATCGCATAATCTCGAAGCGATATGTCCTTCTTTTCCACAATTATAACATACCTTGAACTATTGTGGGCAGTTTGGGCTGATATGTCCTTTTTTTCCCGCATTTATAGCATATGACCGGTGGTTGTTCTCCTCCCTTAGAACCAGTTGCTGCTGGTGCTGACGTCTTCACATGGTCATTGTTGAATCTCCTCTTTTTATAATCTCCCCCCGACTCGCTTCTTCTATTTTCATGGCCATGATTGCCACCAGAGTGGTTACCACCTTTGTCCATATTTTTCTTTCTCCGCTGGTTATAGTTGTTCTGATGACTGCTGTCACCGGTATGATCCTGGTTGTGATCCCTTGGTTGAACGTACTCGTTATCTTTCTCTAATAATTGATCCCTGTTGACAACATCTGAATAGAGAGAAAATTTATGAGAAATGAGATATTGGCGTATGCCGGGTTTCAAACCTCTCGAAACATCTCGTCATCGTTCCTCATTCTCCATCAAATGAGGTGTAAAAACCTTGGATAACTCTGTGAACTTCGCCTCATCATCCGAACACCGCCATGTTGTTTTGTTCCAATCTAATAAACTCCACTTCCTTCATATGACAAATACTTTCGTGAAAGTACTTATCATTGAACAGTTTCAAACGCCTCCCAAGACATCTTTGAGTGCGGTTTGGATGGAGTACGCTTCACGATTCCCACCAATGAATCGCCTTATTACGGAACATAAAAAGTGGCGAATGGAACCTTCGTTTCTCCGCATCCCAAGACATCGAATATCTTGGTAATTTATTTGACCCGTTTACTTTTAATCTTTAATCGAATCCGCTTTCCCCATAATTACGGTGGTCCCAACTCTTTGAACTGGCTTGGTGTGACAAACCGCAAGTTGTTATTATTTCCATCTCAGATTTTGTGCACGAGCCTCCTCATCGTCGATTTTGCATGAACTGCAAAAAGCTTCTAAACATCCCGCCATTCATCATCATCGCCAGGTGGTGTTGTTCACGGAGGAACATTGCCACTGTTTCACGTTCTCCTCATTGGTGAGTAAAAAGTGTCTCCACTGTCTCATTTACTCCATCATTAATATTTTCAATGACATTCTCAATTCTTGCGCTTATAAAACAAGGGTTAATTAAAGAAATTAACATATTACATAATATCCCTATATACTAACCAACCAACAAATAAGCTTAGGTAAGACACACTAGCGAAGGTTTTACTTGTCTCTCTTCTTCTAGTTCTATTCTTCGATCTCCGCCAGAGATCATATCCCTAAGCTCTGATACCAACTGTGACGCCCCCAAAATAGGTATACAACACCCAATCTGAGTCGTCAATAACATGGTACAGAAACAACTACAACTTTATTAATACAACATAAAAACTGTGAGTTTAAATACAAATATTGTCTTCTAGACAATATCAACACTCAAATAAGTCCTCATTACAATTATTGATATATTATTTTACAAAAATGGTGAGGACTACTAAAACAACTTTCCAAGACCTTCATTCTATACCCCGATTAGTACTCGCTACATTCTCGCCTCCTGAGAAAAAAAATGGAACAAAAAGGAAAACGGTGAGCTTAACTAGCCCAGTAAAGAATATTATGACTAAGATAATATAGAACCAATTATCGTTAGTCTTCAACAGGAAAAAATCTGATAGAATATAATAGACAACAAGTTTCAGATCAATATTTGCAGCGAAAATAATAATTCATAGAAGAGTTACGTAGAGAATGAAATCTATTAATATCTATGAATTTAAAAGTCCATCATCAATATTTTATCCCTGTAACATCAATCAATATACATCTTGAATCAAATATTCATCTTTGCACTACAGGCCAAAGATATTCATTAGTCGGTCATGTTTATCGCATGACTTTTTGTACATCTTTTTACAAACCAAAGATATTCATAAGAAAATTAACCATCTTTGCACAACAGGCCAAAGATATTCAGTAATACCATCATTTAGGACTGAGGATGATGAAACATATTTTAAAGAAAACGAATCCAGTGAAACAAAAGAACAAATATTAAGGATTCATACTTTAAACAATCCGAGTTCAAAAATACATCATTAATAATCATAGTGAAGTAAAATTCTAGAATGATCAAAACATGGATACAATCAAAGCTAGTATCCATAACAAATATTTTGGACAAAAAATAAAAATTTAATTTTTCTGTGAATAGTGCCGTATTTGTGAATAGTTTCGTATACGTGAATAGTATCGTATACGTGAATAGTAACCCCGACACTAAAAGACGAGAATTTCACAAGAAAAATCTTACCAATACTCCGGCATAATGATATTAGAAGAAATAATATTATTTAAAAAAAAATAACATCCCTTACCTCAAAAAGAATAAGATTTTACCATTTGGAATATCGATATAACGTGAAGAAACTTGCAATATATATAGAAACACTCAAAGTATCAAAATACTCACAAGAATAAGCTCGATAATATAGAGAGAGAAAACTTTAGTTTTTGGTGTGATTTTCAATTATAACCTAAGCACCCTATTTATAGGAAAATGCTTAGAACACCAAAGTAGAAAATTTAATAAAATAATATTATTTATTAAATTTTTCCTATGCCCACTTTTGAAGATCTGAATTCAGCCATTAACATGTGCAAGTGGGGCCCAACAAAGTGTAAAAAACGTTTTTATTAAAAAAAATATTTAAAACTTCAAAAATCAATTATTCTGGAACTTCAAAACTTCAATAATTCATAATAAATTGCCCTTTTATCAGAAAAATTTGAACCTTATGTCTTTTCCATAGGAAATTCCATTCTCTACAACTTTGTAAGTTTAAGTTTTTCCAAATTTCAAACAGAAATTGACCGAAATCCACAAACGGGCGATTTTACTGGCTAAAATCAAATTTCAGTCAAGAAATGGGGTCCACAAACATGAAAAACATGTTTTAAATATTTTTAGTAACAAAAATACTCCTCCTCCTCATATATTCATATATCCCACATTCATTGTAAAAATATCACCATTATTATATTAATATAATAATATTTTTAAATGAATTATTTTATCGAAAAAGATAAAATATCAATTTTCAACAATTGTCACATTAAAATTTTCTCCATCTATATCCACATAAAATGAATATTTTCTTATCATATAAATCAATAATTAATTATTCACAAATAATATTACGTAATCACAATATCGACAACCGTAGCTCCTAAGAAAGAGGGCTTTCCAATAAGGATTTTTCCTTCTCAGCGCCAAATTAGGTGACCAAACCTCTCCTTAGATGTAACTTTCTAGACATTGCCAATAATGTTATCTAATAATATTATTCAAATAATATGAATTATTGATCTTATAATGAAAAATACTGTGTAGTGACAATTATTGAAACAACAATAATATAAAATATCAACGCAACAATTATTGAATAAAATAAAATATTGAACAGTAACTACTATAACAATTATTGAGTAGTGTCTTCTTACGTAAGAATCAATCATTGGTGCAATACCGTGTTCTACTGTGTTTTAACCACCGGGTATTCCAACAGTATTAATGGTAACAACTACGCCGTTATTTATAAACAACTTATATTTGTCGTTTTCCTTCATCCAATCGCGTTAAGCATGGGGCCCATACATATGAAATACAAATGTCGTTATGAATATTCCCCGACAGTAAGAATATTCCACGACCAAGCTAATATTCCCCGACAACAATGAATATTTTATAACCACTTGCTTATTTGAAATATTTGCGCATTTTACCCATAACTAACCACATTAATCAAATCAACCCTTACTATTTCAAAATAATAAACAGAGGAAATTCAATTTCATTAATAATAAGTTAGGGTCTTACAGTGGTGGCCATGCAGGTTTCGGTGATGGTAGTTAGGGTGGGCCCTCATCATCTAGTAAGTATATTTGATATCAAATTGATTTAGTTTTATTTACATTTGCATTCATCTATATGTTATATTTACACAATGTATATATTATAATTACACATAGCGTTCGTCAACGTCGCCGGGGGACTAACCTCGGTTTATTTGGCTGTTCGACGGCAGTTTCACATGTCTGCCCGGTTTCCATCGGCGCCTATTAGTATCTAGCATGAATAACACATTTTATTTACTAATTTAATTTGTTGGCACAATGTATTATGTACTAACTTAATTTATATTGTAGTATATTAGAGAATGTGGCTAAGACCACTCTCCACGCTATATGCTTCTCCTTCCTTCCTAGTATACGTAGTACGATGCTTACTTTATGGAGAATATGTTGCACGAGTATACGTAATTCAAATGTATCATTGTTTTTTTAAACCGTATATAAGCATATTAGTTTAACGGGATAATATTTCTAATGTATCATTATTTTTTTTTATAAACTTATTATAAACATGAGGATGATGTTTTGCTTTCCGACGGTGATGTGGTCATTAATTACTGCTCATGTCGCAAAGAACTACCCAGGGTGGTAGTACGAGTTGAGACAGATGGCTGCCCGGGATATTAAAGACCACTGCAGGAGTAGTCTCCGTTATCATCATCCGCTCCATATATTTGATGATGCATGAGCGAATATGTGCTTTTACTAGGAGGATGATGATTTTAAGAAGAAATTTGAACAGATGAAGAAAAATCACAGTAAGCTTAGAATGGTACTTACCACTAGCTCCCAGTCATTCGAGGAATGTAAGGAGGTATGTATGTGTGTTTAGTTCTTAATTTTAATGTTGTTATTAGTTACTAATTAAATAATATATGAATGTATTTATTAGGTCATGCAGAGGGCTTTGTGCCGACCTCTTACCCTTATTGAGCTTTGGGATAGAGCCCATACGTCGAATGACACACCCACTATGTCTCCCGCAACATTAGTTATACGGGTAATCGATTAGACACTACAGTATAAAATTATTTAAAATATTAGGTAGTTGATTAAATTATTTAAATAACTAATATGTAGACGATAAATTATAAGACTGATTTCAGAAGTTTCGGTGTGACGACCTGAGAAATCGGATGACCTTGTAATAGGTTTTTTATTGTGAATATCTAATAGAATAAAATTTTATTGATATTATTATGTGTTATGTGATTTAGGTCAATTAATGACCTAGTTTATGTGTTACGTGATTATGTATGATTGTTGAGAGTTTTTGGGAGAAAATAATTTTTTCTAAGAAAAACGTTAAATCACTATTCATAAAACGTAGAAAACGTTTATTAGAAGAAATTAATAAATTAAGAAATAATCAAACCACATGAAGCCAGCTGGGAATTAAAATGACTTGGCTTGGAATTTAAAATAGTTCAGTTAAAGTGAATATAATTTTGCTTGGATTCAGCTAAGGTGTGTGAGCCATGACTTGGAGATGGAGCCAAGTGAGGCAAGTTTTGGAGCCATGCAAAGCCTTGAAAATTACATGTGTCACTTGATTGAGGAGATGATAGTCATGATTCTTTCTTTTAAAAATCAAACATGTGGTTAAACGAATTTAGGAGGGAAAAGAAGGAAAGGCGGCCTAGTATGGGCAAAGGGGGGGGGGGGGGGCAAAGTGGGGACTCAATTACTATTTTTGGTAAGTTTTTATCCAATTAAGCTAGAAATTAATGACTTGTCTCCTTCATTCAATTAAATTAGCCAAACATGCCTTTAAGTTGTCTAATTTTAATTAGTTTAATTAAAGTTAGGTGAGTTAATTAAAGTTTGGTTAGGTTAAGTGTTGGGTGATTTAATTAATCAACCAACACTTGGCCATTTCATTTCCTTTTCATCATCAAGTAAGAAAAGAAAGAAAAAGAGAGTAAGAGAAAAGAAAGAACAAAAGAGAAGAGAGAGAGAAAGAGAGAGAGAAATGGACTAATAGAAGAAGAGAAAAGGAGGATCAAGGATCAACTTGGAGCTTTGATTAACCATAAGCTTAAGGAAGAAGAGGAAGAAGAATCAAGAAGAAGGTAAATAATAAACCCTAACTCTAACATTTTCCTTTTATAAGTTTTATATAGAGGGGTTGTTGTTAATGGAAGATCATGAAGAATCTTAGAGTTATGAGGTTGTTGTGGGATATAACCTTGTAAACTATTGTTAAATTTCATGAAAAGTGAAAAAAAATGAAAATACAAACTTATACGTAAAGGAATACAAGTACAGACTAATAGTACTACACTGTTAAAAAGGGGGTTGTTTTAATGGCCTTTTTGAGGTAGCTTATGAAATGTAAAAATTAAGTTTTAGGGTGTCATGTTATACTCTTATGAGTCATGAACATCACTCAATTGAAACGGAAGTATAAGTTTTTTTAAAGAAGTTCTGGCGAATTTTTTAAGTAAAACAAGTTAAAAACGAAATTAGTGTAACCCTTGACCCTTGAGCAGTTTTTTGTTTCAAATGGTTTGCTGGAAAATTTTTCCATTTAAAGGTTATATAGTAAGTTAAGTAAAGAGTCCATGGACATAAGAATTATCTCATTCCGAGTTTGGAGGTGGGAGATATGCCCTTCGGAAGGAGACTAGTCCAAACTGCCAAAAAACTGGAAAACTGTTTCGGGTAGGGACTTTTATGCCACTGCTTTGGCCATATAATGAACCTGGAAAAAACTTCCAGCCGGTGGGATATGTATTAGATGTAACAAGGAAGAAAATTATGTGGGAATGGACTCATTCCGATAGCGGAGGGTCGAGTTATAACGTTACAAAGTAGGTGCGACGAGCACAAAAAACTGTTTGTTACTGCTTCAGGATCAGGGAGTTTTGAACTAATTCGGACACCCTAAAATAGACGGGTTGTATTGTCTGGATTATAACGAAAGAAAAATTTAAGCTGAAGAAAACACTTTGTGTCCTGTCTGGATTGACAGACAGGGAGTTTAAAACTAAAACAAACAGGTTAAGCTGTCTGCTTTATACTTGTAACAAAAAATAAAAAATAAAAGTTGGGCGTATTAATTAAATTATAAAATGAAACCATAAGAGATGAAATGGAATTAATAAAATTATATAAGGACTTTAAAATGTAAGTCTAAATTATGATTTAGGCGAAGCGGGAAGTAAACAAAGTGTATTGGTTTCCAAAAGTCGAGTAGCCGGGCAACGTTATGCTATGTTGTTCTGAACTATATAATACAAGCGTAATAAAAAAGAATTAAAGAATGATTTAAGATATCTTAAATCATAAAATATGAGCATCATGGGACTTTAGAATTAAAGTCTAAACTATGAACGAAGTTAAAAGAGAAATATATCAGGATATATAAAGTCAAGTACATTGTGTCGAGTTATAAAACCCGAACATTGTAAATTATGAAATAAGTTAAGATAAGTTAAAGTAAATCAATATTTGGGGTTAATACTTGACGAATTGGTATGTTCGACCTTAATGATATATGTAGGTCATTTGAAGAGTAATATAGCGTAAGCTGTAAAGCAGTGCTTAAGGCAAGTTTCCTAAACTTACTCGAATTTTATTGAGCAAGTTTCTAATTCCTGTTTAATTGTTGATATTAAGCAAGTTTCTTAACTTCATTCAGATTATTGAATTGAATGCAAGTTTTATGTCTTTGTGCAAACATGTTATAATTGTACAAGGTGTTTAGCTACGAATTTTTCTGTTATTGAACTGTTTAAGTTGTTATAGTTCTATTAATGTATGAGTTGAGTTATGATTAAGTCCACACTAATTGTTTCAGCTTGGCACATGTTAAGATGTTACATGGAAATAAATGCAAATTGTGTTATCAAAATGATATAAACATTGTTGATATCAAATTGTATGTTTTTAATAAAGAAAAATGTGAAAGTCGGTAGGACTAGTTATTAAAAATATTGATGTTTAGGAATGATAGGAAATTAAGTTATTCCAGTTTATTCGAATTGCTTATCAATTATTATTTTATTAATGAAGTTTTTAGATAATACTGAATTGATTCTTGATTTTGTTGTTTATTCAAATGCTATAACTTGTTGGGCAATTAAATGCTCATGCTTTCAAAACTCTAAAACTTTTATTGTTAGAGCGGATGGACTTGGATTGTCAGGTGGTATTAAGCGGAAGGAATTATTAAAGCTTAAAGGATTTCATTTTGTGATGTAATAGTTTGTTGTAATTATTATATTTGTGCGATGTAATATTTATTAATATTATATTTTGAAGATGTAAAGGTATTAGAACCTGGGATTTGTAGTCATGATATATTGTAATAATACATTAATTACATTCATGTCTTAACATTATGTTGAATGGGTAGTATCGTGGCGCACCGAACTCGGGTTTACAGATAGATCGGGTTTTAGGGGCATTATATTTGGGACCAGTGTGTAGCTAAGTTGTGAGACCTCAAATTTTATGAAATGAAAGTATTCAATTTTCTTATAATTATTCTATTTAGTAAATGGTTAAATTGATAAAAGGTTAAAGTTAAGGGTGATATGTGAAAATTTTTCAAAGTATGCAAGTTGTTATAAAATATTCTTTTTGTCGGGGAATATCCGTAGGACGGCACAATCATTGGTAGACTCCACAACGGAAGTATTGTCATAGTAAGAAAACGACATAATTATCCTTTTATAAAAATAACAGCGAAAGTGTTACCATTAAAACTGTTGAACTATTCGGTAGTAAAAGTACAGTAATACGCGTGGTTGCATAGTAACACATGGTATTGATTATTGATGCTTACGTGAGAAGTCACTTAGTTATACTCAATTATTGTTACAGTAATTGCTGCATCATATCTCTCATATTATTAATTCAGTTATTATCATAGTATCATCTGCATAATATTTTATATATTATTGAATCAATAATTGAGACAACAAAGTTATTCATATTATTATTTGCAATATTGACAATGTCTAGAAGTTCTTTCAAGGAGAGGTTTGGTCACCTAATTGCGCGCCAATAAGGAGAAATCCTTTTCGGAAAGACTCCTCTTTCCTAGGAACGACCTGATTGTTAAATATTGTGAGTTATAATATTAATGATGAATGTTATTAAAAATCAAATTTGAGTTCGGAGTTGAATTTGGAGACGCGGATGTGATATTTGAGTCTGGAACGATGAAATTAGTAGAAATAGACTATAAACACAAAATTTGACGGGGTTGACTTTTTTGTCAAAAAAGTCAACAATTGACTTTTTCGAAAAAAGTCAAACTTCAAAAATGAAATTGTTGAGAAAAATATTTCCATTGTGTTGGGATTATTAGTGTTAGTGGAAATCGACATTTATTTCGATAGTAATTGATGTCTGGAAGTTATATTGACCAACCGGGTAATTAATCGGGTAAATGAGCAATTAATTGTTATTAATTCACATGATTGTAATTATTTGTTCACATGTGTGTACTATTGATTCATATTCTTGTACTATTAGGGGAGTTGGTGCAAGATTGATAATACTTGCATGACTAAGTTAAAAATGGAGGTATAGATGGAGGTACTATACTGTAATTCGTATTTTCACATGATTATAACTATTGATTCACATGATTGAACTATTGATTCACATTATTTACTATTAGGGGAGGTGATGCAAGTTTGATAATACTTGCAGGACTAAATTAAAAATGAAGAAAAAGAGGAAGGTATTATACTGTAATATTTTGAGCCCCAAAACGTGCAATTATCGAAACTATATTTTCCTATAAATAGAAGCTCATTCTTCCTTCATTTCTCACCAATTCACTAAAGCTATAGAGCAATTATTATAGAGAGAAAGAAGAAGAGAAGTCTGCTACCTCATTATTCCAGTATCCAGTCTTCTTTTGAGGTAAGGGATATTATTATTATAGTAAGGGATATTATTATTATAGTAAGGGGTATTATTCTTTCGTATTCATGAAGAGAGTTATTTTCTTTCAATACTCGTAAGAGTTTTTATTCCATTCTTTATTATTATGTTGGAATAACCTGTCTATACGAAGTACCGCATACATGATGAAATTCTTCTGTTATTCCATTCTTTATTATTCTGTTGGAATAACCTTGTTGGAAGAATGCATATTGTGATTTGATGTTTTATGAAAAAGCTCATGATTATGTACAGTCCTTCAAAGAATATATGTACAAGGACTTAGTGATAGATCAAAGTTGTTAGGTTGATCTAAGCCTTTTTAATGTTTACTTATATAGATAAGGAGATCAAATCTGTTAGGTTGATCTTTGGCTAGAAAGAAATAGATAGGCTAGTAGTCTATTCATCTGATCAACAGAATGCAGAAGCTAAGGCAGGATCACAGAGCTGAGATGATCGTAGTGTATCTGCCTTGAAGGGGCTCTCTAGGAATCGTAGAGTGGTCCAAACGTTTGTCGAGCTATCTCAGAGATCGTAGGGTGCTCTCAGAAACGCAGAGTCTGCAAGGCAAGCAAGTGAAGATCGTAGTGTTAACAGATCGTAGTGAGAAATCGTAGTGATCTCTTAAGTACGAGCACCAATATGACAAGACACTACAATATTGATAGTAGAGTGTCATCTGTCGTGTGTCAGAAGCATCAAGCCCTAACTTTCGTTTGAAGACAAATTACAACAAATGAAGAAGGGGCTTTGAACGTTGAAGTTCTCATCAGTCCCAACGGTACAAAAGATATCCTTAGTATTGATCAAAAGAGACGTATTCAAGAAGCTAAGAAAAGGACCATTGGGCAGAGGAAAACACCTTTTGAGGTGTTAGGTGAAAAAACAGTCTGCTGTGTCAGAGGGCCAGAGTGCTATTCAGAAGATGTGCATAAAAGTCTCCATCAAAGCTCAGAGATGTCAAACGCATTTAATGCCTCATAAGATGACTTCAATGGATAGATTTCAAGATCTCATATATAGAACAAAGGCAGATGAGAAAAACAAGCAAGTATTGAACAAAACAAAAAAGAACTCTAAACGCTGAACTCTACGATCTGAGAAAAAGGGAAAGCTTGCTCAACTACTCAGTTCTTTCGATTAAGTGCTTAACTGCAACTGAGTAGCCTCAATCACAACTCAACAATCATCAATCTACTGAAGTAAGAAGTTCCAAGTCAGAAGGACTTGAAGAGTTCTAAGTGGACTGTGAAGAGCCAAGTCTGTTGAACTTGAAGAGTTCAAGAGTGAACTTAGAAGTGCCTAAACTGCTGGTCTAGAAAGAATCTGTAAGATTCAGAAAGTGTAACAGACATCCTTAGTGGATTTCCTACTCAAGGAGTAGAAGAGTGGATTAGGAGCTTTAAGTGCTCTGAACCACTTAAAACTGTTGTGTTCATTATAACTGCTATAACTACAATACCTGCTATAACTGTCATAACTGCCTTACTCTCATTAACTCAAGATATCTAACTGAAGGTTTATCAAATACTCATTCCACTGTGCATTAATCACAGTCATACTAACTAGATTAAAAGAAAAAGTTTTAATTATCTATTCAACCCCCCCTTCTAGATATCTATCGTGCCTCCGGGAACTAACAATTGGTATCCGAGCAGGTTCTATAATACAACCTACAAAGCTTGAGTAGATCCAATGGCACACTTACCAAGCGAATCAAAGACCGGAGGAGGCAGCAAGCCACCAATGTGCAACAAAGAAAAATTTGCTAACTGGAAGGTTAGGATGCAAGCTTACATGGATGCAATAGATGAAGATCTATTTGAAACTGTTTAGAATGGGCCATATGTTCCTACAAAGCTTGCACCAACTACAGATGACCCAAACAGAGTACAGATCAAGGTCAAGGAAGAATGGATAGAGAATGAGAAGAGAGCTGTCCAGCTCGACAAAAAGGCCAAAAACATCTTGTTCCAATCTTTAGAAGATGATCTGTTCGAAAATGAAGTCAATAGAAAAACAGCGAAGGAGGTTTGGGAAGCACTGCTCATCATGCATGAAGGAACATAAGAGGTCAGAGAAAACAAACAATCTCTCTTGACTCAACAATATGAGATGTTCGCTCATGTTCAAGGAGAGAACGTTACTGCCACTTACGAAAGATTTAATGTACTGCTCAACTCTCTACGAGCCTATGGGAAGATCTATCCTAACAAAGATCTAATCATAAAGTTCATGAGAGCCTTACCAAGCAAGTGGGATGCCAAAACCACTGCCATTAGGGAATCCAAAAATCTACATAAAATGATTGTTCAAAAGTTGTATGGCAACCTTCTCACATACGAACTAGAGCTGACTCAATGAGCAGAAACCTTATCTGAAGGAAGGAAGAAGGATAAAGGTGTAGCCCTTAAAGCAACAGATAATGCCTCCAAAGTCAGCACTGAAGTTGATTCTGGCTACGATGAAGATGATGATGAGGACCTTGCAATGTTAGTGAAAAGACTAAGAAGGTTCATGCGACGAGGCAAAGCCAACAAGCCTAAAAAAGTCAGCAACTACAGCAGCCAGGAGCAAATGAATGACCTATGCTACAATTGAAAGAAACCTGTCCACTTCATTGCAAATTGCAACAAACCTCTTAGAGAAGAACTCAAGAAGAAATCTCAGTCAAAGAAAGAATACAGAGGCAACAAAGGGCCACAGAAGAAAGAAAAAGGTCTTGTAGCTAGAAGATCGTGGAGTG
Source organism: Panax ginseng (assembly GCA_020205605.1). Lineage (NCBI taxonomy): Eukaryota > Viridiplantae > Streptophyta > Magnoliopsida > Apiales > Araliaceae > Panax > Panax ginseng. Next base: position 32,931,778 of record CM035135.1, read on the forward strand.
ACTCAGACAATGACTCAACTCCTGAGTTTGGGGATGATGAAGATCCTCAAATAGCAAATCTCTGCCTGATGGCTAAAAATATAAGGGACAAACAAAACTCCAACATACACGAAGTAAGCGATGAGGTATTTGACTTTAACTCTCCTGATGTAGATATTGATGATCTTAGAACTGCATTACATGGCATAACATCTGATCTACACCAATACATGAAGTGTTTTAGAGTTCTGTCTAAGGATTATTCACTTCTTCAAAAGGAGAAAGAAAAGGTTCAAGAAGAACTGGAAACAACCCTTCTCAGTACTAATTCTTTCTTTGAGGTTGCAGCTGAGAATAAGCTCTTAAGACAAACAAATGAGCTCAGTGTAAAACGAGAGTCTAGTCTAACCTCAAAAATTGAGGATCTAGAAAAGACCATCTCTACATGGAATAAATCTTCTTCATCCATTGACTCCTTAATCTCCAATCAGAGAAGCGTCTCTGATAGAACATGGCTAGGCTTTGGGGAATATATCTCAGAGCCATGTGTGGAAAAAGTAAAGGAGAGTAGCATGAGTGATGTCTCGAGATTAAGTAGAGGCATTATATTTGTGAAATCCTCATAGAATGATAAGACTGTCAAACCCTGCCCAGTTGATTCAATTCATATTCCCAGGAGTGAGGGATCTCATGCTGGTCTAGGTTTCAGAAAAGAGAAGAGTAATCTAGTTACTACTCATCAACCTCGAAGGATCGTAGAGTCAAATAAAACCAACTCCACGAACCAACCAGGAAGATACAGTAGAAGCAAGATACACTCCTCACAGATAATGAAACAAGAGAACACATGGAAAAGGGAATATCAGCCTAGTAGGAGGATGACCAATAATCCACAAAAGTCTAAGTGGAGGAAGAACTTTCACACACACATACATGCATCATATAAAATGTTTTATGTGCGACAAAGTTGGCCACAAGGCTGCAAAATGTCATTATAATTCCATGCATGTGAGACCCAAAATCAAGCAGATTTGGGTCCCCAAGGGTACTAACATAGTAGGACCCATGCAAGTATGGGTACCAAAATGAAGGTTTAATATTGCATCAGGAAAAGAGCTCCACAAATACAACCTGATATCTGGATAGTGGATGTTCAAGACACATGACTGGGAACAAAGCCCTTTTGTCTAACTGTATAGAGAAGGAGGGTCCCTCAGTCATCTTCGGAGATAATGGCTCTGGCAAGACAAGAGGCTATGGTTCAGCTGGAAATGGTGCAGTATCCTTTAGCAAAGTGGCCTATGTGGAAGGACTTCATCACAACCTTCTAAGGATTAGCCAACTCTGCGACAAGGGTCATCAAGTAACATTCCTCAACAATCAATGTCAAGTCCGAGACACAAGACAAGCTGCGGTAAAAAGCTAACCAAAAAACAAGAGAAGGAAATGTCTACACATTCCAACTTATTATTAATGAAATTTAATTTTCTCTATTTATTATTTTGAAATAGTAAGGGTTGATTTGATTAATGTGGATAGTTATGGGTAAAATCATGAAATATTTCAAAATAAGCAAGTGGTTATAAAATATTCATTGTTGTTAGGGAATATTAGTTTTGTGCGTGGAATATTCTTCTTTGTCGGGGAATATTAAATGCGATGGTATTGATCTTTTATGGGCCCCATGTGAGAGCGATTGGATGAAGAAAAAGCGACAAATATAAGTTGTTTAAAAATAACGGCGTAGTTATTCTGAGATTAATCTTTTTAAAATACTAAATTGGTTAAAACACGATGCTTTGCGGTATTGCACAATTATTGATTCTTACGTGAAAGGCCTTACTCGATAATGGTTACGATAATTCTTTATTCGATATTTTATTTTATTGATTTAATAATTCTTTGCGTTGATATTTTATATTCTTTGTTGTTTGATAATTGTCATTACACGATATTTTTTCATTATCGAAGCAATAATTCATATTATCTGAATAATATTATTAGATAACATTATTGGCAATGTCTAGAAAGTTACATCTAAGGAGAGGTTTGGTCACTAATTGCTTGCGCAGATGAGGAGAAATTCTTATTGGAAAGCCCCTCTTTCTGAGGAGCTGCTGACAGTTGTCGATATTGTGATTACATAATATTATTTGTGAATAATTAATTATTGATTCATATGATGAGAAAATATTGATTTTATGTGGATATAGATGGAGAAAATTTTAATGTGACAATTGTTGAAAATTGAAATTTTATCTTTTTACGATAAAATAATTCATTTAAATATATTATTATATTTTAATAATATAATAATGATGATATTTTACGATGAATGTGGGATATATGAGTATATGTGGAGGAGGAGTATTTTTGTTACAAAAAATATTTAAAAGCATGTTTTATGTGTTAAATTGGACCCCATTTCTTGACTAAAATTTGATTATAGCACATAAAATGCGTCCGTTTGTGGATTTGGTCAATTTACATTTGGAATTTGGAAAAACTTTCTTACGTAAAGTTGTAGAAATTGAATTTCCTATAAAAAGTCATCGAGTTTTGAATTTTACGACAAAAGGCTATTTATTGTGAATTATTGAAGTTAGAAACTCAAAATAATTGATTTTGGAAGTTTAAAATATTTTAAATAACAAAAACGTTTTTTTCATTATGGTGTGTTACACATGTGTGTTGAATGAGTTGAATTCAGTTCTTGGAAGGTTGGCGTAGGAAAATTTAATTTATATATAATATTATATTAAATTTTACTTTTGGTGTTAAAGCATTTTCTATAAATAGGGTCTTGGGTTAGAATTGAAAATTACACGAAAAATTGAAGTTTTCTCTCTCTATATTATCGGCGTATTCTTGTGAGTATTTTGAGTATATTTTGAGTATTGCTATCTGATTGCAAGTTCAAGTCATAGCTTTATATCAGGTGTTTAATTTAGAAATCTTGATCTTTTCGAGGTAAGGGATATTATTTTTTTTAATGATATTATTTATTCTAATATCATTATCTTTGAAATATTGATCTGAACTTTTTAATCAAATTTGGAACTTTTAGTGTAATAGGAGTTCTTATTCACGTATCACGCCTTTATTCACGTATCTGATCTTATTCACGAATCGACCTTTATTCATCGAAAAATGAAAATTTTCCTTTTAAATCCAAAATATCTATTACGGATACTAGCTTTGATTGTATCCATGTTTTGATCATTCTTGAATTTTACACCACTATGATTATTTTTGAGGTATTTTTGGACATGGATAAAACAAAATCTGAATCCTTAATCCTTAATCCTTGTCATTTTGTTTCCTTTGGATTCGTTTCTTTAAAAATATTTTTCATCATCCTCGGTCTTAAATGATGATATTATTGAATATCTTTGGCTTTGGTGCAAAGATGAATGATTTCGATGAATATCTTTGGCGTGGTGCAAAAGATGAGCAGTGTTTAGATGAACATGACCAGTGATGAATATCTTTGGCTGTAGTGCAAAGATGAATATTTGATTCGGATATATATTGATTGATGTTACGGGGATAAAAGATGAGCGATGAACTTTTAAATTCATACATAGAAGATAGTAGTTTGCATTCTCTACTTAACTCTTCTTAAATGAATTATTATTTCATTGCGAATATTGATTTAAAACTTGTTGTCTATTGTATTCTATTAGATTTTTCCTGTTGAAGACTAACGATAATTTGTTGTATATTATCTTAGTCATAATATTCTTTTTTTGGGCTAGTTGAGCTCACCCTTTTCCTTTTTTCCATCCATTTTTCTTCTCGGGGAGGCGAGAATATAAGCGAGTGCAGTCGGGTATGGAATGAAGGTTCTAGAGAGAGTTGTTTAGTAGTCCTCACCATTTTTGTAAAATAATGTATCAATAAATGTGATGAGGATTTATTTGAGTATAGATATTGTCTAGAAAGATAATATTTGTATTCAAACTCACGATTTCTTGTTGTAATAATAAAGTTGTAGTTGTTTACATGCCATGTATTGACAACTTCGAGAATGGGTGATGTATACCTATTTTGGGGCGTCACGGTTGGTATCGAGCTTAGGGATATGATCTCTGGCGGAGATCGGGGAATAGAACTAGGAGGGAGGCAGAGTAAATCCTTATTAGTGTGTCTACTAAGCTTATTTGTTAGTTGGTCGATATATAGGGATATTATGTGATATATTGATTTCCTTAATTAACCCTTGTTTTATGGCGATGTTTGAGAATGTCGTTGAGAATATTAACGATGGAAATGAGGCCCAGTGGAGCGCTTTACTACTCCCAGCGAGGAGGAGAGCGTGCAATTGTGGCAATGTTCCTCCTGTGAACAACACCAGCTGAAGCGAGATGATGAGCGAGGGGATGTTTAGAAGCTTTTTGCGATTCATGCAAAATCGAACGAGGAGACTTCGTGTTCAAAATCTGAGGAGAAATGATAGCAATTCACGGGTTGTCACGACCAGCGATTCAAAGTTGGGACCACGAAATTTAAGGAAAGCGGATCCGATCATGGCGGAAACATGGGTCAAACAAATTACCAAGATATTCGATGTCTTGGGATGCGGAGAAACGAAGGTTCCATTCGCCACCTTTATGTTAAAATGGCGAAATGCGGACTCTTGGGTGGGAGATGCGTGAAGCGTACCATCCGGTACTTTTCGGCATGTCTTGGGAGACATTTGAAAAACTATTTAATGACAAATACTTTCACGAAAGTGTTAAATCGTATGAAGGAAGTGGAGTTTATTAGGCTGAAGCGAGAATAACATGGCGGTGTCGATCTGAGGCAAAAGTTTGCGAGTTATCGAGTTTTGCACCTCATTTGGTGGAGAATGAGGAGCGTGTATGGCGGGATGTTTCTTAGAGGTTTGAAACCGGCGTCGTCGATATCTCATTTCTCATAAATTTTCTCTCTACTTCGGATGTTGTAAGCAGGGCTCAATTATTAGGCGAGATAACTTGATGCGGTCGGCCAGGGGACCCTGACGAGGATATCTAGGAGATAGCGATCAACAAAACAACGATAACCGTGGAGAAAGAAAAAAAGATGGACAAAAATGGTAACCACTCTGGTGGTAATCATAGCCATGAAAATAGAAGAAAGCGAGTCGGGAGGAGATTTTAAAGAGGAGATTTAACAACGACCATGTGAAGGCAGCGGCGGTCTGCGCGACAAGCGGTTCCAAGGAGGAGAAGCGACCACCGGTCGTATCTTTATAATCTGGGAAAAGAGGACATATCGGTCAAAGCGCCCTAGCAGTTCAAGGTATGCTATAATTGTGGAAAGGAAGGACATATAAACTCGAGATTATGCGATAGCGAAACCTAGTTCGGTGAGGGACGGTGACTCAAAAAGTATCCCGAGAAAAGTCAAAGTCAGCGGTTCTGGAAGGCGTTTGTTGTGGTTTGTCAAAATCGAGGAACCCAAGCGAGGTGATCACGGGTAAGCTATTTATAAATTCTTGCGAAGTTTATACCTTACTTGATCTGGGTCTTACCCATTCATTTATCTCTCTGCTTGTGCTCAGCGTTTAAACTTGACTCAGGAGAAAAATTAGACTTTGACTATCTGTGGAAACTCAGTTAGGAAAAACTTTCATCACATCCACTTTTTATAAATCTTGTTTGATTCAAGTTGGCACCATCACTTTACACATTGACCTTATCTCTTTAAAGATACTTGCTTTTGATGTGATTTTAGGGATTGATTGGTTAACTTCTCATCATGCCAAAATTGATTGTTTTAAATAAGGTTGTTAGTTTTCATATTCTAACCAACTTTGTTATGCAATTCAAACAACTAAACCATTAAAATCAATCAACATCATATCTAATCATAAAATTTATTAGTTTATTGAAAAAGCGGATGTCGAGCTTTCTTAGCCCATGTTATGGATTTGAATAAAGACACGTCAAATTTGAATAATATTCTGTTGTTATTGACTTTCTGGCGTATTTCTGAAGAACTTCCGGTCTACCCCCCGCGTGAAGTTGAATTCTTTATTGATCTTGAACTTTGATACAAAGCCCATTTCTAAAACCCCATATCGAATGGCTCTATTGAACTTGAGGAGTTAAAGGTCCAACTACGGGAGTTGTTGGACATCCGGTTTCATTAAATCTAGTACATCTCCTTGGGGTGCTCTGTTTTATTAAGTAAAGAAGAAAAAGAGCGGTAGTATCGCGACTTTGTATTGACTATCGGGAATTGAACCATGTCACCATCGAGAATAGGTATCCTCTACCTCGTATTGATGACTTGTTTGACCGATTGCAAGGAGCACAATTCTTTTCAAAAATCGATCTTAGATTACGGATATCATCGGTGAAGATTAGAATGAGGATATTCAAAAGGCGCCTTGAGAACTTCGATGCGGGCATTATGAATTCTTAGTCATGTCTTTGGATTGACTAATGCTCTGCGACTTTCATGGATATGATGAGCCAAGTATTCAAGGAATATTTGGATCGATTCGTTGTTGTCTTTATTGATGACATCCTCATATATATTCAAAAGTCGTGAAGATCATGAGCACCATTTGAAAATTTGGTACTCCAAAGGCTTCGTGAAAACAAACTATATGCCAAATTAAAGAAATCGAGTTACGGCTTGAGGAAGTAGCATTTCTTGGGCGCGTGGTGTCAAAACATGGAGTATCAAGTGGACGGTGAAGATTGAAGCAATACAAAGTTAGAACAGCAAAAGTCGGTGGCCAAAATCGTAACTTTTGGGCTTAGGCGGTTATTATCGGAGATTAGTGGAAGGATTTTCTCGAATCGCTACTCCATTAACTTCGGTGACTTCGGAAGATATAAAATTCGTATGGAGCGAGGAATGCGAGAAGAGTTTCCAAGAGCTCGAGAGGAGACTCATTTGGCTTTGTTCTAACAATACCATCTGGTTGGGATGGATTTGTTATCTCTGATGATGCTTGAGCAAAGGGTTAGGATGTGTTCTCATGCAGCGTGGGAAAGTCATAGCTTATGCCTCGCGACAACTTAAAGAATATGAGAGGAATTATCCTACTCATGATCTAGAGTTAGCGGCCGATCGTTTTCAGCTTAAAGATCTGGAGGCACTTATCTATATGGGGAGAAAGTGGAGATATATTGGACCATAAAAAGCCTCAAATATTTCTTCACGCAAAAAGAACTCAACATGCGGCAGCGACGTTGGCTTGAGTTGTTGAAAGATTACGACCACACTATTCAATACCATCACGGAAAAGCGAGCGTGGTAGGCGGCGCGTTGAGTAGAAGATCATATCACGAGGAATGAGTGCGATGATGTCAAGTATCGCGTAGAGCCAACTTTAATAGAAAAAGTTAAGGTTGCTCGAAGCCGCAGGCCGGGTGGATGATCGTATGAAGAAGAAGAAAGTACAAGAAGGTGCTTTATTCGAGCGAGAATTGATGAAGAAGGAATACTTGAGTCCTCCGGACTTTGTGTTCCTAACGACTCGATTTGAAGTACAAGATTATGATGGAGGCACACAATACACCATTTGCAATCCATCACGGAAGTACCAAAATGTATCGTGATCTTGACATACATTTTGGTGGAACAATATGAAGAGAGAGATTGCAAAGTTTATCTCGATGTGTTTAACTTGTCGGCGTGTAAAGGCGGAGCATCTAGTACCTAAGGGTCCGTTGCAACCACTTGAGATTACGAAATGGAAGTGGGAACACATTACCATGGATTTAGATTCTGGGTCTTCTACGGGTTTCTCAAGGCATCAATGCCATTTGGGTTATTGTTGATAGATTAACCAAATCTGCTCATTTTCTTGCCGTCTGGAGACTTATTCCTTGAGCGTCTTGCTAGTATATATATAAATGAGATTGTGAGGTTGCATGGCATGCCGATATCCATAGTTTGGATCGTGACCCAAGATTCACTTCAAGATTTTGGGTTAGCTTGCAAAAAGCTATGAGCGCAGTTCTGATTGATTCGGCATACCATCCTCAAGCAGACGGACAATCGAGAGGACTATTCAAACTCTTGAAGATCTATTAAGACTACATGTCCTGACTTCAAGGCGGTTGGGATAAGTATTTACCATTGGTGGAATTCTCCTACAACAACGATTATCGAGCAAGTATAGGTGTGGCTCCATTTGAAGCATTATATGGGCCGAAAGTGTCGCTCTCTCGATATGTTGGGATGAGGTGGGTGAAGCAACATTGTTGGGACCCGAGTTAATGCGTATGACTACTGAAAAAGATCCAAATGATTAAACAGCGTATACAAAGCGGCACAAGATCGACAAAAGAGTTATCACGGATCTTCATCGAAAGGGTGTGGAATTTAGTATAGGGGATCATGTATTGTTGCGAGTTGCTCCATGGAAGGGAGTTACAAGATTTGGGAAGAGAGGAAAGCTCGATCCACGATTTATTGGTCCATTTCAAATTCTTGGCCAGGTAGGAAATGTAGCCTATAGACTCGCGTTACCTCAAAGTATGTCTACGTGTTCATAATGTGTTTCACATATACGTACTTAAATAAATATGTGAAAGACCGAACCACGTTATAGAGTTAGAAACCCAGGACGAGATAGCCAGAAGACTTAACGTCTGAAGAGGTACTGTCAAGATCTTGGATAGGAAGGAGCATGTCCTACGCACTGAAAATTAAATACCACAAGTTAAAGTTTTGTGGAGGAATCATGCTATAGAGGAGATGACACAGGAATTGGAAAGCGAAAATGAAAGAGGTATCCTCACCTTTTGAAACACCAGTCGTCGTCGTCGATTTAGAGGATGAAATTTCATAAGGAGGGAGGTTGTAAGACCCCAACTTATTATTAATGAAATTTAATTTTCTCTATTTATTATTTTGAAATAGTAAGGGTTGATTTGATTAATGTGGATAGTTATGGGTAAAATCATGAAATATTTCAAAATAAGCAAGTGGTTATAAAATATTCATTGTTGTCGGGAAATATTAGTTTGGTGGTGGAATATTAACTTCTTTGTCGGGGAATATTAAATGCGGCGACAGTAGCGATCTTTTATGGGCCCCATAGCTGAAGCGATTGGATGAAGAAAAGCGACAAATATAAGTTGTTTAAAAATAGCGGCGTAGTTATTCTGATTCTCTCTTGTTAAAATACTAAATTGGTTAAAACACGATAGCACGGTATTGCACCAATTATTGATTCTTACGTGAAGGCCTTTACTCGATAATGGTTCTGATAATTCTTTATTCGATATTTTATTTTATTGATTTAATAATTCTTTGCGTTGATATTTTATATTCTTTGTTGTTTGATAATTGTCATTACGATTATTATTTTTCATTATCGAAGCAATAATTCATATTATCTGAATAATATTATTAGATAACATTATTGGCAATGTCTAGAAAGTTACATCTAAGGAGAGGTTTGGTCACCTAATTGCGGCGCCATGAGGAGAAATTCTTATTGGAAAGCCCCTCTTCTCACAGGAAGCTGCACAGTTTGTCGATATTGTGATTACGTAATATTATTTGTGAATAATTAATTATTGATTCATATGATGAGAAAAATATTGATTTTATGTGGATATAGATGGAGAAAATTTTTAATGTGACAATTGTTGAAAATTGAAATTTTATCTTTTACGATAAAATAATTCATTTAAATATATTATTATATTTTAATAATATAATAATGATGATATTTTTACGATGAATGTGGGATATATGAGTATATGTGGAGGAGGAGTATTTTGTTACAAAAATATTTAAAGCATGTTTTATATGTCGGTGGACCCCATTTCTTGGTTGAAAATTTGATTATAGCACATAAAATCGCTTGGTTTGTGGATTTGGTCAATTTACATTTGGAATTTGGAAAAACTTTCTTACGTAAAGTTGTAGAAAATTGAATTTCCTATAAAAAGTCCATGAGTTTTGAATTTTTACGACAAAAGGGCTATTTATTGTGAATTATTGAAGTTAGAAGCTCAAAATAATTGATTTTTGGAAGTTTAAAATATTTTAAATAACAAAAACGTTTTTTTCATTATGGTGTGTTACACATGTGTGTTGAATGAATGAGTTGATTCAGTTCTTGGAAGGTTAGCGTAGGAAAATTTAATTTATATATTAATATTATATTAAATTTTACTTTTGGTTATTCTAAGCATTTTCTATAAATATAGGTCTTGGGTTAGAATTGAAAATTACACGAAAAGCTGAAGTTTCTCTCTCTATATATTATCGGCGTATTCTTGTGAGTATTTTGAGTATATTTTGAGTATTGCTATCTGATTGCAAGTTCAAGTCATAGCTTTATATCAGGTGTTTAAATTAGAAATCTTGATCTTTTCGGTAAAGGGATATTATTTTTTTAATGATATTATTTATTCTAATATCATTATCTTTGAAATATTGATCTGAACTTTTAATCAAATTTGGAACTTTTAATGTAGGGTTCTTATTCACGTATCTGGCCTTTATTCACGTATCTGATCTTATTCACGAATCTGACCTTTATTCATCGAAAAATGAAAATTTTCCTTTTAAGTCCAAAATATCTATTACGGATACTAGCTTTGATTGTATCCATGTTTTGATCATTCTTGAATTTTACACCACTATGATTATTTTTGAATATTTTTTGGACATGGATAAAACAAAGTCTGAATCCTTAATCCTTAATCCTTGTCATTTTGTTTCCTTTGGATTCGTTTCTTTAAAAATATTTTTCATCATCCTCGGTCTTAAATGATGATATTATTGAATATCTTTGGCTTTATGTAGTGCAAAGATGAATGATTTCGATGAATATCTTTGGCCGTAGTGCAAAGATGAGCAGTGTTTAGATGAACATGACCAAGTGATGAATATCTTTGGCACATGGTGCAAAGATGAATATTTGATTCGGATATATATATTGATTGATGTTACGAGGGATAAAAGATGAGCGATGAACTTTTAAATTCATACATAGAAGATAGTAGTTTGCATTCTCTACTTAACTCTTACAATGAATTATTATTTCATTGCGAATATTGATTTAAAACTTGTTGTCTATTGTATTACTATTAGATTTTTCCTGTTGAAGACTAACGATAATTTGTTGTATATTATCTTAGTCATAATATTCTTCTTTGGGCTAGTTGAGCTCACCCTTTTCCTTTTTGTTCCATTTTTTCTTCTCGGGAGGAGTATAGAGAATATAGCGAGTGCAGTCTGAGTTAAGGTATGGAATGAAGGTTCTAGAGAGTTGTTTAGTAGTCCTCACCATTTTTGTAAAATAATGTATCAATAAATGTGATGAGGATTTATTTGAGTATAGATATTATCTAGAAGATAATATTTGTATTCAAACTCACGATTTTTCTTTGTAATAATAAAGTTGTAGTTGTTTACATGTACCATGTATTGACAACTCGGAATGGGTGATGTATACCTATTTTGAAGCGGTGATGAAGGAATTTTCATAAACCAAGCCAAGTACATTAAAGACTTACTCAAAGTATGGCATGGAATCAACCTCTCCCATGAAAACCCCAATTGCTCCTCGCAACCAAGCTTGACAAAGATGAAAAAGGTAAAAGTATTGATATAACTCAATACGAGAGGTATGATAAACTCTCTTTTATATCTTACGCCATGAGAACCGGATATAATGTTTGCAACATGCATTTGTGCTAGATTTCGGGCTTGTCTAAAGAATCTCATTTAAGCTGTTGTAAAGAGGATTTTCAATACCTCAAAGGTACACCTCACTTGGGCTTTGGTATCCCAAAGAATCCTCATTTGAGCTAACAGAGTTATCTATCTCTTTGATTTTGCAGTACAAAAATAGATAAAAAAAAAAAATACCAGTGACACTTGTCAACTACTAGGTAACAGACTTTTGTCTGGTTTAGCAAGAAGCAAAATCGAGTATCTACCTCAATGCCGCATTTGAATATATTCTTTACTTTGCGATTCTTTGTTTCGAATCCTATGGATGAAAAATCATTAGCAGATTATGGGTTTGAATTCAAATCCATACCTATTCATTAATGATAACACAAGTGCAATTGCTATAACTCATAATCCTGTCATGCATTCTAGGACTAAGCATATAGAAATAAGGTATCACTTCATTAGGGATCATGTACAAAATGGAATAATATCTTTACAATACATCCCTACTGAAAATCAACTTGCTGATGTTTTTACAAAGCCTATAGATGAATCCAGATTCAACAAATTGATAAGTGAACTAGGCATGCTTAACTTGCAAACATGAATTAATATCTTTAACAGTTGATATTAAATTATCAAAATCAAAAATAACTTTATGAATTAATCTCTTTAACACTCCCTGGAGTGACTTAAGCACATGGTTTTAATTTTTAAACTCTCAATACCACATGCAGGCTACGGATGAGGCAAATGAGAGGCTTTCGGCCTCTTACACTTCTTTCTTTACTTGAGCTCATGGGCCCACATGCATAATAAATAGTCCAAGCTTCCAATTTCAATTCAATTTTCGGATAAAAGACTAGAGCCTTTTGTTTTGTCTTTCCTCTTATAAAAATAGCTTTATAATACATACTTACCTTAACTAATGTTACTTTATGAATTAATCTATTTAATATTTAATATTAAATTATTAAAGTCAAGAAAATATTAATTCAATTAGTATGAGAAAATATTTTTAATCAAAATAAATAATATAATTAAAAACAAATATATATATATATATATATATATATATATATCAAATGGAAAGGATTCTACCCTTTTAATTATCCTATTTACTAATTATTGTTATCATCAAAATATTTCTAAAAGTTGTAGACCTATCAAACAGGACTTGTCTACCCGTGCTCGCTTGCATCAACTTGCGTAGGACATTGAAACTGGGACCACCGTCGAAAGTGCGGGTATCCCATCATTAGCTGTTTTTTTAATTCTTAGTTATGTTTACTAATAGGTTACATTTTTTATTATATCAATAGGATGGCAATGACAAGTAGGGATATGATGCCGAGCGCGCAGGGGGGGGGATAATGTCGAGCATGTAGGGAATGATGAGGATGCTTTTTAGACTCGGAGGCGACAATGTCGCCCACTTTGATGAATAAACAAAGTAGCGTGCTTGTCTAGTTTTGTGGCCTTTGTTATTTGAGCAAGTAAGCTTGGGGGATTGTCTTTACGCTAAGCGCCTAAAGGTCTTAATAGTGCAGGAGTCGTTGGTCGAAAGCTCGTTAAGGTAGCATTGAAAAGCCTAAGGGAATAAGACATTGCAAAGCTATCTGATAAAAAAAAATATGAAGAAGATGGGAAGAAAGAGCAAAAAAAAGCCCCCGTAGATGAAAATAAAGCATAAGTACCCCGCGTGAACCCTTGAGATTTGTGATTGCTTGATTTTTAGTTGGAATTAACTATTCTTGAAATTTTTAAGTTAGTGTTGCATGATTCCTTTTAAGAGACTGGTTATGTATTGAATTTGAGTCGGTATCAGTTATCATGAATGTTACACACACACACACACACACACTATACCAATGATGATGGCTTGAGATTCGAGGATTAAAGCGTATTTGTATATTGGTTTTAGATGGTTGATATTGTATAGTTGCTTATTTTTGCTGAGGCCGTTAAGATAATTTTGATTCTGCGGTATTGTTGGATTTGATAGTATATAAATGAATTCGTATTCATATCATTGCGTTGCATGTAGTTGTCTTGTGCTCGAGGACTAGCACGGTTTAAGTTTGGGGGATTTTGATAAGTGTATTTTATATACGCGATTTCATATCTAATTCATGCTTATTCGTTGCTATATTCTTGTAATCATGTGCATTTTTACTTGTTCTATGTTATTTTATGTGTAGGTTGGTAGTTGTGGCATTTAACGTACAATTGGTGGTATTCGGTTCGTTTGGAACTTAAATGGAGCATATTTGGAAGCAACTCAAGATCTGCATGATTAAGTCGACTTCAAGAGGTACCCGTAAGAAAGTGACATAAGATATCTGAACCCGTAGGGCGAGGGTCTTTCAAATCGATTAGCGAGAAACAAGCCCATGCAAAATTCAGGGTCTTCATTCGAGAAAATAGGAGGCAAGCCGTCAGTATGGCATCTATAGTATATAAACCCATGGGGTGGGGTGAAAAAAAATCCTCGGTCCCTGTTTTGATTATAATTCCTTTAGAGTACGAATTTTAGCTTTTTGCATGTCAATATAACTCTAATGGATAGAGATTTCGACTGGAATTCTAAGCTAGATATCTAGGACTCTATGAAACACAAAAGGGAGATTACAGAAGATAGTTTAGGAAGAAAAAGTTGAGTTTTTGGAAGAACAAGTGTGGAGGGGTATTTCGAGGAGTTTTTCAAGACAATTACAACTCTAGTCTACGTGAAGGGTATTTTCTAATATTCTTTGTGTTAGATTATTATTTGTGATTGAGAGAATGATTTCTATGATTTATTCAGCGTTTATTTCATTTATTATGAACTAATTCACTTTTTAGGCTTGTGATGGATCCTTGGGTGAATTAATGATTTTGTAACCTTTGATTTCCAATTAATAAGCTATCTCCAGTTTATCTATATTAATTTGTGCTTGAATCTATGAATTTCCTGATCAATAATTCTTTGTGGAGTTGGATGGAATCGGGAGAGGATATTCAAATCTAGACCTAGTTAATATAGCATGTGTTCAGGATTTTGTTAGTAGCTTAAACTTGATGTGTGTTAAGATAGAGATATGTTTGACGCCGCATGTAATTGGATAGAGAACTTATTCTTCAACCTTCTTTAATTGTAATTCACATAGAGATATAGTGGGTTAGTTGATTAAGGTGTTTAACGGATTTCTATCTTAATTGTGGATTGAAGTTAATATGGTATTAGTGCATCAAGAGGTGGTTAGTACTACGTCCGTGTTCTTGATTAATAAAGCGGGATAGTCGTTAAATTGGAATAAAAGTGTTAAAATCAAAGTGAAGCTTAGGGTGAAATCATAAGTCTAATTCTCTATTAATTGTTTAAAATTCAGATTTTGATATTTGTGGTTGATTTGTGCTAATTTAATTATTCTTAATTTTAGTTTTGTTAATTTAAATTATTGATTTGGTTTGTTTAATAAAATTAGGATTAATAATAGATTGGTAATTGTAAGTTAAGGTATTTGCTAATTTATCTCTATGGGAACGATACTTGACTTATCACTGTATTACTTGTTGACCACGTATACTTGCGTGTTGTGCGTAATTAGATTTTACCCAACAATTCTCCAGGAATTTCTGGCGGCGGCTGCTGCATTGCCTGTACAACCTGTGCCACCAACTGAGGTAACGCCTGATTCACCGCCTGATTCACCAAGGTAGCCAATTGAGCATTAACCTGATTATTAGGTTGCTCATTGGGCTGACCCTCACCTCTTCCCCTGTTGTTACCTCTTCCGCAGAAACTCTAGCAGATCTACGAGCCATCTAAGGAAGAGATAACGAACATAAACAAAGCAGATTAGAGACAGATTCGAATATAGCTGATATGATAGTTGAACAAAAAATCAAACAGAATAAAAACCTAACCCAGAAGTCTACCCATAACTCATAGGTCAAACCTAAATAGGTTTTCTACAAGAAAGAACCTAAGCTCTGGTACCAACTCTGTAACACCCCCTTTCCGAAATAGAAAGAGAGGTTACTCAAAACATAACAAAACTGATGAATTTAATAGCAAGACTCAAAGCCACAAAAGAATGGTCTTAATAACTGATAAATACCACAAGTTAACCATAATAAATCTTAAACCACAATCTAAAATAATTATTACAATTCCAAGTAAACTGACACATCAAGTCTAAACAGAATATTTCTAAACCATTGGAATGAATGGAGCTCTCATCACACTTGCCCTTGATCCCCCTGATTACCTGTCAGAAGAAAACATAGCATGAGCCAAATGCCCAGTACGGATATAGAATACAAATAATGAACCGAAATAACTAACTCAATTAAATGAAATGAAACGAAACGAAATGAACAAAACTAACAGAACGAAATAATAAATTTGAATCAAATGGTTTGGGTGTTATTTCATCTGAGAGCTCGAAACAAAAAATGCGAAATATATCTTTCCACACAGGCAATCAAAATAATGCCACATAGACAATCACACATCGGACTGCGCAATCCAGATGCGTGCAAAATCAGAAGGTGTGTTTGGCACAAACATTACCAATCCGCAGAACAGAATAGAACAGAAAACTAGGGTCAACCCATACGCCTCCCACAACAAAACACCAAATGGCCAACTCCCACCGGAGCACAAAATGAAGACGACGTGGACTGATCACACCGCCACGGAAGGTGTCATGCCTCGGTGCCAAGAGGACATGCCTGTGGTACCCCCACAGGTGGTTATAGCTCAGGTATACCCTACGGTATATTCTAACAAAAACATTATGTCACAACACATGCGACATAATATTAACACAAAAGGTTTTTAATATGTGCATATTAAACTAAAATGAATCATCAACTCAAAGTCTCCAAACATATACTAACATGCACATTACTACAAATATCAAAATAAATTTAGACATGTTGTACTAGTCTAAAGAGTACAAATATGAGTTCCTACTATGAACGTCAATCGAAACTAGTCTCGTTGAAAAAGTACGGAATCCATACCTGGATTAAGCAATGTAATACCCAAAATTTAAATTTCAAAAATTATGCTAATCCCCTTCAAGTCGATCTAATAAAATAAAATAAAACTTTATTACAAATCTAGTCATTAATAACATTATATCGGTAATTTATTAATTTACTGTTATAACCTTTAATCAGCAAAATGATTCAGTTTGATTTAATATATAAACAAAAAAAAATATCTCAAAACATTTCATAAGTTTAATCATTATAATTAATTAATTACTAAGTATTACACATATTAACTTTACCGCCACTAACTTTTGCATCTCAGGTTACTAATTAAACAACCCAAGTCTCCATATATATGCCTATGATTACATTTTATATAAAGTATGTATATTTTATTAATAATTAACAATATAAATTTTAAATCATATAACCTATATAATACTTCAAAAAATTCTAGCAAAGCCAATACATGATACTTCTACTATTTAGAATCCAAACAACAGTAACAATAAGGTTTGGTGAAAAGAAGAAGAATATATATATATATATATATATATATATATATATATATATATATATTAATCATATATAGGTGCACGAAATTCAAAGTCATTCTCTTCCTTTATTGGTACTGATCTTATATGGTTTACTCATCTTACCCAAAAAAAATCCAAACAAATCTTGCTCCTACATGCTTACATGCTCTGCAAAAAAAAAAAACAATTCAATAAAATGTTTAATTACCTTTGCAGCAGACTTAATTTGGCAATTATCTTTTTCTTTCTACCAATGTTGCCGCCGCTTCTCTTTTCCTCTAATGCTCTAGTTATTTCGCCTCAGATATAAGATATAATAAAGTAGTTAGGGTTTACCTATTTATTAATTATATATTATATTAATCCTCTTAATTAATTGGATTTAAATTTATTTATTTTTACACAAATATAAATTAACCCAATTAATATAAAGGCCCAAATTAATATAATTCATTTACTTATTATAGTCCACAAATTTTACTGATTAATTTGACCCAAACAAAATAATAGCCCAAATAAAAAAAAAGTCCAATTAATATGGTTTAAAATTAAATAATTTTTTTATTATTTAATACTTATTTTTATTTTTATTTTTCCCGGGTATTACATCACCTACCCCTTAAAAAGGATTCCGTCCCCGGAATCAAAAGAATGGAATACACCTAATTTTCAAAGAGATGCGGATACTCCGCTCAAATAGACTCCTCCATCTCCCATGTAGCCTCCCGCTCCGAATGATTTCTCCATAAAACTTTAACAAACGGAATAGTCTTACTCCTCATAATTCGCTCTTGACGATCCAAAATCGCCTCAGCTTGTTCCTCACAAGTAAGATCCTCCCGAATCTTATCGAACGGATATTGCACCACGTGCAATGGATGATAATGATAACTCTTCAACACCGACACATGGAACACATTGTGCACGTGAGCTAGCTGCGGAGGCAAAGCTAACCGATACGCAACTTCACCAACCCTCTCCAAAATCTCAAATGGGACAATATAACGCGGAGAAACTTTTAAAAATACATGCTCACCAGGTTCAAATTCTAAAGTCTTCCTATGCTTATCAGCATAACACTTTTGTTGTGATCGAGCCGACTTCAATTTCTCCTTAGCCACCGCTACCTTCTCCGTAGTGATTTGAACTAACTCAAGCCCTTCTATGGCCCTTTCGCCAACCTCATCCCAACAAGTTGGTGCCCGACACTTTCTACCATACAATGCCTCAAAAGGAGCCATCCCAATACTTGCATGCCAGCTGTTATTATAAGAAAACTCAACTAGGCTCAAGTAATCATCCCAATTACCCGACCACTCAAGTGCACAAGACCTCAACATGTCCTCTAATGTACGAATAGTTATTCGGATTGCCCATCGGTTTGCGGATGGAAAGAAATCTTGAAGTTGGTAAGTGCCCCCAAGCTCGTTGAAACCCTTTCCAAAACCGTGAAGTAAACCGTGGGTCCGGATCTGAAACAATAGACAACTGGAGTACCATGAAGTCTAACAATCTCTTCTTTGAAAGATATGTGCCAACCTATCCAATTGAAGTAACCCTCATGGATAGCCAAAAGTGTGTCTTGGATTTGGTCAACCGGTCCACCACTACCCATATGGCATCATTCTTTCTAAAAGTCTTCGGCAAACCAGTCACAAAATCCATCGTGATATCCTCCCACTTCCATACTGGAATGTCTAAGCATTGCGATAAACCACTAGCTACGTTGATGTTCTATCTTCACTTGTTGACAAGTGAGGCACTTCCCAACATATTCAGCCACGTCTCGTTTCATCCCATTCCACCAAAAATTCTTCTTCAAATCTCTATACATCTTCGTAGAACCTGGATGAATAGAAAATGGCGAACTATGAGCCTCAGCCAACACCGCCTCCCGAATGATTGGATCCTACGGTATACACAACCGCTCACCCAACCAAATCACACCATGGTCATCAACACGAAACTTGGGCTACTTGCCCTCCTCTAGATTCGGCGACAGACCCCACAACTCCCCATCTTCTTTTTGAGCTTCTTTGACCCTCGAGATAAGAGAGGGCTCCACTCTCATACCCGCCAAAAGCCCATCTGAACCTCGTACATACAACTCCAATTCGATCCGCTCCATATCCGAAATAAGCTGAGGTTGTGTAATAAGGGTTGTTACACTCCCTGAACTCTTTTGGCTAAGAGCATCTGCAACCACATTTTCCTTCCCCGGGTGATACTGAATCCTAGCATCATAGTCTTTTAGAAGCTCCAACCAACGCCTCTACCTTATGTTGAGCTCTTTCTGAATGAAGATGTATTTAAGACTTTTGTGATCGGTGAAGATATCACAAGTCTCTCCATACAAATAATGCCTCCAAATCTTTAGGGCAAAGATCACCGCTGCCAACTCCAAATCATGTGTGGGGTAATTCACCTCGTAAGGTTTAAGTTGCCTAGAAGCATAAGAAATCACCTTACCGTGTTGCATCAAAACACACCCCAAGCCCTTCTTAGAAGCATCACTATAAATTTGGTAACCTCCAGTCCCCGATGGCAATGCAAGTATAGGAGCTGTCACCAGTTGTTTCTTTAACTCCTCGAAACTCTTCTCACGCTCTTCATTCCATACAAACTTCACGCCCTTTCTCATCAACTGAGTCAATGGTAAGGCAAGTAAGGAAAACCCTTCCACAAACCTCATATAGTATCCTGCCAAACCTAAGAAACTCCTAATCTCTGTCACCGTAGTAGGTCTCGACCATTTAGTGATAGCCTCAACCTTCACAGGATCCACCTTAATGCCATCAGCAGAAACAACATGGCCCAAAAATGCGACCTGCTCCAACCAGAACTCGCATTTAGAGAATTTAGCATACAACTTCTCTTTCAAAAATCCCCAATCTTTGTCTGCGAAGATGCTCCTCATGCTCTTCCTTATACTTGGAGTAAACCAAAATGTCATCAATAAAGACAATAACAAATTGGTCTAAGTACTCCTTGAACACCCAATTCATCAAATCCATAAACACCGCTAGAGCGTTAGTTAAACCGAATGGCATCACCAGAAACTCGTAATGCCCATATCGAGTACGAAAAGCCTTCTTATGGATATCCTCATCCCTCACCCTCAACTGATGATAACCTGATCTCAAGTCTATCTTCGAAAAATACTTTGCCCCCTGAACTTGGTCAAACAAGTCATCAATCCTCGGCAATGGATACTGATTCCTGATGGTAATCTTGTTCAACTCCCTGTAGTCTATACACAGCTTCATAGACCCATCCTTCTTCTTCACAAACAAAACTGGAGCACCCCACGGCGAAACACTCGGCCAAATAACACCACGATCTAAAAGTTCCTGCAACTGCTCTTTTAACTCCTGCAACTCCAACGGTGCCATCCGATACGGCGCCTTAGAGATAGGCTCCACACCAGGAACAAGCTCAATAGCAAACTCCACTTCCCGCTGCGGTGGAAACCTTGAAAACTCCTCAGGAAACACATCGGAAAAATCATGAACAATTGGAACATCCTCAATATGGGACTCACCCTTAGAGGTATCCTTCACAAACGCCAAATATCTCTCACAACCTTTTGCCACCAACTTTTCAGCCTTCAAAGCTGAAATCAACTTCAACACCCTACTCGGCTGTGAGCCCTAAAACACGAACTCCGGAGACTTCACATCTTCAAATATAACCTTCTTCGCCTGACAATCGATAATGGCCTGGTGCTTATCCAACCAGTCCATCCCAAGAATGACATCAAAATCGTGCATACTCATCGTAAGAAGATTAGCCCTACGAATCTTATCTCCAAAATTGATCGGACACTCTCGATACAAATCAGAAATAACAACAGAAGTCCCCATCGGGGTAGCAATAGACATAACAGAATCTAAAGACTGAGATGGCACACCAAGGTGCTGAACAAAAGACTGAAAGCAACAACAGAATGAGTAGAACCCGTATCAAATAAAATAGACGCCTCACGGTTTCTAACTAAAAGAGTACCAGAAACAGTACCTGGTGCACCTGCTGCCTACTTATACGTCAAGGCAAACACTCAACCACCCTGACGCTGACCTCCATTACCACCATTATCTCCACATCCACCATTTCCACGTGGCTCGGTACAATCTCTAGCCATATGACCCATCTGCCCACACAAGAAGCATGCACCGGTGAGTCTGTGGCACTGCCTCCCCGGATGATTTGCCCCACAAGTAGCACAAGGAGCTATCGAAATAAGATTCGGGTTACCCCCACTAGCTGGTCCTGGATATAGACCCTAATTTTACCCCTGCTGACGATTATGCCCCTGCTGACGATTTTGTCCATACCAAGGTAGCTGAAGCTGGAGATTTTGCTCTTGCTGAGGCACCTACTAATAACCCCTATTTTGATTACGGCACTTATGCCTTGCCTACCACCACGTTCTTCTTCCCACCGACCACCCCGATTCTTCCCCATGTTGACTAGAAGTTTGACCTACTTGGTCATCTCTATCCCTCTTTGGCTCCCTCCGGTTTAGAAGACCGAAAGTCACGTCGCTTCCCATCTCAATATTCTTGGCACATTGGCCCACTGGGCTAACGTCTGCAAACTTGTTGTTAAAAGATCTTTGGCGGTACCTATAATGAATCCGCCACTTGAACTTTTTCGACTTGTTCATTGCGGTCCTGCCGAGGTTCCCATAAAGCCGTGACCAACCTAGTGAACCTCGTCATGAAATCGTGATGGACTCATCATCTTTCTGTAGAATAGAAGCGGATACTTTCTGCAGCATAGGCCTCTTTATCGGCCAATTTGGAAAATCTGGCGATAAAGACTTCATAAAACTCAGCCCAACCAAGTGTTTCAACATAACCATCACCCTTTGTTGTTTTCATCGCTTTCCACCACCTTTGTGCATCCCCTTCTAGCTTGTAAACTACAAGCAACACTTTCTGATTATTCGAACACCCCAACACATCAAAAATCTTCTCCATATGAGCAATCCAATTCTCTGCGTCAATTGGAGTCGGGGCGGAACTGAATGACTGTGGTTTCTGCTTCTGAAACCTTTCCAACCACACATACATTGGAACCACCTGCTGATCAATACCATCTCCATTCCCTTCCACTTCATTTGAATGCGGACAATTATTTCCCGGGTTCTTGATAAGTGTATTTTATATACACGATTTCATATCTAATTCATGCTTATTCATTGCTATATTCTTGTAATCATGTGCATTTTTACTTGTTCTATGTTATTTTATGTGTAGGTTGGTGGTTGTGGCATTTAACGTACAATTGGTGGTATTCGGTGCGTTTGGAACTTAAATGGAGCATATTTGGAAGCAACTCAGTACTGCAGCTAAGTCAGATTACAGGAGGTACCCCTGTCGGGGCGGGCCTTAACAGCATACAAACCCCCGCCGGGGCGGGGGGTCTTTCAAATCAGTTAACAGAACATAAGCCCGTAAAATGAAACATTATTAACTACACACCCGTAGGCAAGGGTCTTCATTCGAGAAAACAAGAGGCAAGCCCGCCGGGGCGGGCATCTATAGTGTATAAACCCCCGCCGGGACGAGGGTGAAAAAAATCCTGAGTGTCCTGTTTCAGTTATAATTCCTTTAGAGTACTAATTTTAGCTTTTTGCATGTCAGTATAACTCTAATGGATAGAGATTTCGGCTGGAATTTTAGGCTAGATATCTAGGACTCAATGAAACACAAAAGTGAGATTACAGAAGATAGTTTAGGAAGAAAAAAGTTGAGTTTTTGGAAGAACAAGTGTGGAGGGGTATTTCGAGGAGTTTTTCAAGACAATTGCAACTCTAGTCTACGTGAAGGGTTTTTTCTAATATTCTTTGTGTTAGATTATTATTTGTGATTGAGAGAATGATTTCTATGATTTATTCAGTGTTTATTTCATTTATTATGAACTAATTCACTTTTTAGGCTTGTGATGGATCCTTGAGTGAATCAATGATTTTGTAAACTTTGATTTCCAATTTAATAAGCTATCTCCAGTTTATCTATATTAATTTGTGCTTGAATCTATGAATTGCCTGATCAACAATTCTTTGTGGAGTTGGATGGAATCGAGAGAGGATATTCAAATCTAGACCTAGTTAATATAACATGTGTTCGAGGATTTTGTTAGTAACCAAACTTGATGTGTGTTAAGGTAGAGATATGCTTGTGTAGCATGTAATTGGATAGAGAACTTATTCTTCAACCTTCTTTAATTGTAATTCACATAGAGATATAGTGGGTTAGTTGATTAAGGTGTTTAACGGATTTCTATCTTAATTGTGGATTGAAGTTAATATGGTATTAGTGCATCAAGAGGTGGTTAGTACTACGTCCGTGTTCTTGATTAATAAACTGGGATAGTGCGTTAAATTGGAATAAAAGTGTTAAAATCAAAGTGAAGCTTAGGGTGAAATCATAAGTCTAATTCTCTATTAATTGTTTAAAATTCAGATTTTGATATTTGTGGTTGTTTTGTGCTAATTTAATTATTCTTAATTTTAGTTTTGTTAATTTAAATTATTGATTTGGTTTGTTTAATAAAATTAGGGTTAATAAAAGATTGGTAATTGTAAGTTAAGGTATTTGCTAATTTATCTCTGTGGGAATGATACTTGACTTATCACTGTATTACTTATTAACCACGTATACTTGTATGTTGTGCGTAATTAGATTTTACCCACCAAGTTTTTGGCGCCGTTGCCGGGGATATTTTTAGTATAATTCTTAATATATTTACAATATTAGTTTAATTAATCCAGTTTTACTTAGATATTTTTATTTTTGCATTGTGCTTCTTATTTTAGGTGTTGGACGTAGTTTATCGAACTTTCGGTCCCAAAATCCGGACTTTACGCCTTTTGAGGGCGACATTGAGAAAAGGTTTGAGAGGTTGAGTAAGTGGATCAAGGAAGCGAGGCAAAAATTGAATTACGAAAAGGAAGAGGAAATAGTAATGGCGGTAGAATATCGAAAAGCGTTGAGGACTTCACAACACCCAAGGTGTGGGCTGCTCAAGTATCACCGGGCCGACAATAGCGACAAATACATTCGAGATTAAGCACAGGATGATCTGAAATGATTAAATTTAGTTCGGTTTGGGGATTTGCAAATGATGATCCCAACGAGCATCTAGTCGACTTTACGGAAATATCGCGACACTTTTAGATTTAATGGAGTTTGAATGAGGCGGTGAGACTTGATTGTTCCCATTCTATCTATGGGACAAAAGAAAGAGTTGGTTGCATTCCCTACCGTCCGGTTCGATAACAACTTGGGAGGATTTAGCTCAGAAATTCCTTGCAAAATTCTTCCCACCGGCGAAAACTGCGAAGATGAGGAATGAGATTACAATGTTTGAACAACAACATGGGGAGTCGTTATATGAGGCATATGAGAGATAAAAAGAACTGCTCAGAAAATGCCCACATCATGGATTGCCCCAGTGGCTACAAATGAACACCTTCTACAACGGACTACATAGGAATCTTAGGACAAGTATCAATGCAGCATCGAGCGAAGCGTTCATGGCTAAGAGTTACGAGGAAGCATACGAGTTAATTGAAACCATGGTCGCTAATAACTATCGATGGAGCCTAACGAATGACATAAGCGAAAAGCGGTACATTGGGTATTAGAAGTAGATAATATGATGACAATGCAAGCACGAGATAGTGAATGTCAAAGAAGTTGGAGCAAGTGGCGGCGACAACAACCACAACAAACAACACATAGAAGCACCACAAATGGGAATAGTATGTGAGTTGTGCGCGGAGAACACCAACTGAAGTAATGTGCAATTAATCCGGCGGTGGTGCAATTCATCCGATAATTACAAGCGAAATTCCTCAAAACACATATCGAACACATACAATCAAGGAAATAGGAATCATCAGAATTTCTCATGGAGCAACAACCAGCAAAATCAAGCTTCACGTCAAACATACCCTCCAGGTTTCCAGAATCAGCAACAACCAGTTCAATATCAAGAAAGGAAACCCGATCTGGAGGAAAAGTTGGATAAATTCATAGCTACCACCGAGTTGGCTATAAAAAATCACACCTTGATGGTTAAAGCACAAGAGATGGCGATCAAAAATTTAGAAAATTAGATGGGTCAGATGGGGTTGGCATTAAATAGTAGACCACAAGGAACACTACCAAGTGACACCGAGAAAAATCCTAAGGGTAATCATGAGCAGTGTCAAGCCATTATGTTGAGAAGTGGAAAACAGCTTGTTGGTCAAGAGCCAGAAATTTCGATTACAAAGGAGAATGAACCAGAAATAGAAAATACGATTGGGTGAGGTAAAAGCAAGGGAGCGAAAAATAGATGGAAAAAGAATAGACCGATCAATGAACCAAATTGTTTATCCTCCCCACCATTCCAATGAAAGAGTTCAAAAACAAAAGTTAGACAAGCAATTTTCAAAATTTTTGGAAGTTTTCAAGAAACTTCAAATTAACATACCATTTGCAGAGGCCCTAGAACAAATGCCGAGTTACGCAAAATTTATGAAAGGGATTCTATCAAGGAAAAAGATATGGGAAGATTTTGAGATGGTGGCATTAACAGAGGAGTGTAGTGCGGTATTACAGCAAAAATTACCACCAAAACTCATGGACCCGAGGAGCTTTACTATTCCATGTACGATCGGGGAGAGGCATTTCAGCAAGTGTTTATGTGATTTGGGGGCGAGTGTAAACCTTATGCCATTGTCAGTGTACTTAGAATTAGGTTTGCCCGAGCCAAGGCCTACTAACATCTCCCTACAGTTGGCGGATAGGTCAGTTATGTATCCGAGAGGCATAGTAGAGGACATCTTAGTGAAAGTGGATAAGTTTATATTCCACGCGGACTTTATTATTCTGGATTTTGAGGAGGACAAGAACATCCCAATTATCCTAGGGAGACCATTTTTGGCTACAGGGAGAACACTCATTGATGTACAAAATGGAGAACTCACTATGAGGGTCCAAGATCAAGAAGTGAAATTTAGTGTGTTTAAGGCCATGAAATTCCCTACGGATGAGGAAGAATGTTTTCGAATGGATCTAATTGAGCAAATCATTAGTGATGACATGAGCAAAAGTTTGCTGAACGATCCATTAGAAACAACGTTATTGGGAGATGAAGAGAACGATGATCTAGAATTGGTGGATTACCTTCAATTGCTAGAATCATTGCCACGAGTACTAAGATTTAGAACCCCATTTGAACCACTGCACATGGAGGAGGTAAATGCAGAAAAATTGAAACCATCATTGGAAGAGCCACCAAAGCTGGAACCTAAGCCACTTCCTAAGCACCTCCGGTATGCGTATTTAGGCAATTTAAATTCTTTACCTATTATTATTTCAGCTGCACTTAACGAATTGCAGGAAGAAAAGTTACTAAGGGTGCTTCAGGAACACAAATCAGCTATTGGATGGACAATTGCGGACATAAAGGGGATCAGCCCTTCATTTTGTATGCACAAAATTCTGATGGAAGATGAGCAAAACCAACGGTGGAACAACAGCGGCGACTCAATCCAATTATGAAGGAAGTGGTAAAGAAGGAAATTTTAAAATGGTTAGACGCTGACATCATCTATCCGATTTCGAAGCGGTAAATGGGTTAGTCGATCCGGTCGCGTCTGAAAAAAGGGAGGAATAGCGGTGGTGCGAGAATGGCGACAACGAGTTAATCCCAACGAGAACGATGGACGGGTTGGCGGGTTTGCATGGATTACAAAAAAATTGAACAAGGCAACTTTGAAAAGACCATTTTCAGCGCCTTTATTGACCAAATATTAGATAGATTGGCGGGACATCGATATTCTTTGTTTATTGGATGGGTATTCAAAGTATAACCAAATAGTCATCACTCAGGAGGATCGAGAAAAGACCACATTTACGTGCCCTTACGGCACATTTGCATTAGGAGGATGTCATTCGAGGTTTATCAGTGGCCGACAACTTTTCAAAGATGTATGATGGCAATTTTTTCAAATATGGTGGAGAAAAATGTTGGCGTCTTCATGGATGACTTTTTCAGGTTTATGGGGACGACTTTGATAATTGTTTGAAGAATCGGTCATGGTCTTTGCAAAGATGCAAGAGAAACGAATCTCGTTCTAAATTGGGAAAAATGCCACTTCATGGTTGAAGAGGGCATAATTTTGGGCCATAAGGTCTCGGCTCAAGGGCTGGAAGTCGATAAAGCAAAGATGGAAACAATTGAAAAATTGCCTCCACCAACCTCAGTGACGGGTATTAGGAGTTTCTTGGGACACGTCGGGTTCTACAGGAGGTTTATAAAGGATTTCTCTAAAATTGCGAAACCCCTATGCAGTCTTTTAGAGAAAGATGTGACATTTAGCTTTGATGAAGATTACAAGACAGCGTTTGATTTATGAAAAAGGAATTTGACTACTGAGCCCGAGTATAGTTATTGCCGGATTGGAGCATGCCATTCGAGCTTATGTGTGATCTGCAAGCGACTTGGCGGTTGAAATGCATGTTGGGTCAGCGGAGAGACAAGGTGTTTCACGCTATATACTACGCAAGCAAAAAACTTATAGAAACTCAATTGAACTACACAACCACAGAAAAGGAGTTGTTTGCCGTGGTATATGCATTTGACAAATTTTGTGCTTACTTGATCGGGACTAAGGTGATAGTTTATACAGTCCATGCAGCGATTCGGTACTTGATAGCGAAAAAGGATGCTAAGCCACGCCTTATCCGGTGGATTCTCCTACTACAAGAATTCGATTTAGAAATAAAGGATAGGAAGGGGACGGAGAACCAAGTAGCCGACCACTTGTCGAGGTTGGAAAACCACGGTAAAGAAAAAGACGACAAATGTGAAATTAATGAATCATTCCTGGATGAGCAATTGTTTGAGATTTCAGCGGAGATTCCGTGGTATGGCGATTATGCAAATTTCGTTGTGAGCAAAATTCTACCACATGACCTCACAAGGAAACAGAAAAAGAAATTTCTGCATGACATGAAATGGTACATGTGGGATGATCCATATTTGTTTAAGTAGTGCGCCGACAAGGTGATTCGATGGTGCGTCCCATACAGCGAAGTGAAGAATATCCTGCATGAGTGTCACTCATCGGCATATGGCGGGCATTATGGGAGTGAAAGAACAGCAGCGAAGGTGCTATAATATGGTTTTTATTGGCCTACATTATTCAAAGATGTCCACCAGTTTGTCAAACAATGTGATAAGTGTCAAAGGGTGAGCAACATTTTAAAGCATAATGAGATGCCCTTACAAACGATTTTGGAAGTGGAAATTTTTGATGTATGGGGTATCGATTTCATGGGACCATTTCCATCGTCCATGAACAATCAATACATTCTCCTCGCAGTGGACTACGTGTCAAAGTGGGTTAAAGCTGCAGCTCTACCAACAAACGATGCCAAAGTGGTCTTCAAATTCCTGCAAAATAACATCTTCACTAGGTTTGGCACACCAAGAGCAATTATAAGTGACGAAGGTAGTCACTTTTGTAATAAACCATTTACTGCTCTTTTGGCCAAGTATGGGGTGAACCACAAAATAGCTACAGCATATCACCCTCAAACCAGTGGACAAGCTGAGGTATCGAACAGAGAAGTCAAAAAGATATTGGAGAAAGTGGTGAATCTGAGTCCGAAAGATTGGTCACTTAGATTGGATGATGCCTTATGGGCTTACCGGACAACATACAAGACGCCAATCGGGATGTCACCATATCAACTGTTGTACGGGAAGACATGTCATTTCTGGGGTGGAACTACTGACATAAGGCATATTAGGCAGTGCAAAAACTCAATTTTGATCAAAAAGTTATAGGAGAGAAGAGACTACTTCAGTTGAATGAACTAGACGAGTTTCGCCTTCATGCCTATGAGAATGCCAAGATATACAAAGAAAAAGTCAAAAAGATGGCACGACCAGAAAATTTTGCGTCAAACATTCGAGCCAGGCCAATCAGTATTATTATTCAACTCAAGGTTGAGTTTGTTCCCCGGAAAGCTTAAATCAAGATGGTCGGGACCATTCATAGTCAAGCAAGTATTCCTCACGCAGGCGGTTGAAATTCTGATCGTAATCCACTCGAAACATTCAAAGTCAACGGACACCGTCTAAAGAATTACTAGGGAGGAGAAGACAACACCGACGTGATCACTATCACGTTGGCCGATACAACTTAAGCAGGAAGTAGTCAGGCTGAACGACTTCAAATCAAGCGCTCATTGGGAGGCAACCCAATTTTTATTTCTTTATCGTATTTTCCATTCATATTTGCTTAATCATAGTTTTTATTACATTATTAGGTAGAA
This sequence comes from Panax ginseng, assembly GCA_020205605.1. Classification (NCBI taxonomy): domain Eukaryota; kingdom Viridiplantae; phylum Streptophyta; class Magnoliopsida; order Apiales; family Araliaceae; genus Panax; species Panax ginseng. The sequence goes on from CM035135.1 coordinate 32,961,272, forward strand.
GAATAAAATAAAATCTCGTTAATCTCTCCACAACATGATATGACATCCACGACTCACTAATTTTTATGTTTCATGCCATGCAGGTTGGGAAAAGGATCGTCAAGCGAGTATTTTGCAGCAGAGTAAACTATAATAAAGCAAAACATGACTGCCAGACAGTGACTATGCTGACAGGCGGGCCTAAAAGCGATATAACCCCGTGGTGGGGTCCTCAAATCAAATCGGGGACAAGCCCGCTTGGTGGGTGAACCTTTTAGTTCTTTACCCCCCGCCGGGGCGAGGGTCCTAGAATTTTGATAGACGTGGCAGTTTGCTGGTCTTCTCTCCTTCCCAATAACTCCCACTTTTACACTTCCCCACTACTCCATAACCACCACCCACTTTCCCCATATTCCCAATATTCAATTACTCTTCTCCACCTTCCCACCTCCTCACTCCACCAATGCTAGCCTTCCATCTCCATCTATAAATACTACACCAACTCTTCCACACTCCTCCACCACACTTCATAAAAGGCAAAAAAAGAGTATAATTGTGAGCTAGAGAGATACTATTGAAACGTTTGGGGGAGAGTTAGGGTAAAACCAGCAATAGGGAGAAATGGCTTCACAATCATCATCTAAACGCTAACGGGGGGAGAGTTCACGCCCATCCCAACCTATTCGCTCCTTCGATCATCAAAAATTTGCAAGTGCTGCCACCGCCGACCGGTATGACTATATGCTTACCAAAGCCCTTACACCAGAGCGGGGGTTGGCACCGGATCCTAATGATGGGGAGCTCATGCCGTAAATTTACCAAAAGGGATGGGTAAATTCACCGAGGAGCCGGAACCAGCCGATTGTCAACATTGTCAAGGAGTTTTACGCCGTCACGGTGGACAAGGAACCATTTCAAGCATTTGTGAGAGGACGGTTGGTTCCGTTTAGTGCCGACGCCATCAACACATACTACCAACTGCAGGTGCCTCGTCATTGCCAGTATGCGCACCTTCGTGATTTTGATCTTGACTGGGATGCCATAATCATGGAGATGACAAAGTCGGGAACGTCATGGATAAAAGGGCGGAAGGGCGACACCGTGTTCCCCAGCAAGACCCTTAGTAGGTATGGAAAAATCCGGTATGCCTTCCTCTGCGTAAAATTACTTCCGTCCCAACATACCTCGGACGTCACCAAAGAGAAGGCGTTGTTGTTGTACGCCATCGTGCAAGATTTTATAATTGATGTCGGAGCTATCATTTGCTTCTCCATCCGCCGGTGCCTATGTGGGAATTTTTCTAGAGGCTTGCCACACCCATCACTCATATGTGGGTTGTGCCATCAAGAAGGAGTTAGATGGTCTGATGATGAGCCCACTCAAATGCCGCTCGCGCTGCTGGATTCTAGAATGATAGCGCGTTACTCTGTATGGGCAGGAGGTGAATCACACCCGCGTGGAGTGGGGTTCATTTTTTCATCATCATCGGAAGACGATGTGGATGCTATAGAGGCCTCAGGGGACGATGATGATGCAATGGGCGATCAAGGAGACGAAGAGTTACCGCAGGCCGAGGCTATATCCCAAACTCAATTCCTTGATTTCCAAAATCAACTGAATGCACACACCAAGGCAACTCATCGGGAAATGCGCTGATTGGCAATGAGGCAAGAGCACATGTTTGACGCTATGCACGCTTCTTTTGCCTCGTTGAACACAACACTTCAAAGTTTCAACCCGACGACAAAATTTCCATATCAACAGCCCGGTCCAATGCCAAGGTTCCCACCGAGTGATTCCGACGAAGAAGGACAACAACCACCTCCTCAAGCTTAAGCATTGACAGGGAAGTCCTCACGTATTTATTTTGATCAATTATCCAATGAGGACATTGTATTGTTTAAGTTTGGGGGATTTATATTCATGTTTGCATGCATTTTAGTTTTTAAGACTCATTTTTAATTTTAAACAATTAAATTGATGTATTGCATTTTATTTTCAGTATTGCATGATAGCATAGGGCATGCATGGTAGTTTAGGTTTTACTTGTTTTAGTCGATAATAGTGTAATGCATCTTGTTATCCACATTTTGTTATTCACATATCTAAAAAAAAATAAAAAAATTGTTAATTAGTAATTATTGTGTTGTTTAAGTCTATCAATTTTGAGTTTCATGTTATTGGGGGCCTATGATGTGATTGTCAAATAAGTAGCAAATACAGTATTGAGTATTTGAACTATGACACAATGATCGTTTATGAATCGAATCTTGAGTTTGTTTGAAACTAGTATAAAAGGATAGCACGTTTAACAAACATCTGTGTTAATTGGTTAAGTTCAAACTGGTACCTAAATGGTCTCTACAGGATAATGCTAGAGTGAATGATAAAATGACAAGGATGGCTGGTAAAGGCTAAAGTTAGGCAAGAACTTAAGTTTGGGGGAGATTATGTGGGGTATATAAGCTTATTTTAAAAAAAATATATGAATAAACACCGTAGCGTGCTTGTCTAGTTTTGTGGCCTTTGTTATTTGAGCAAGTAAGCCCGAGGGGATTGTCTTTACGCCTAGCGCCCTAAGGTCTTAATGGTCTGGGAGTCGTTGGTCGAAAGCTCGTTAAGGTAGCATTGAAAAGCCTAAGGGAATAAGACATTGCACAAGTATGTGATAAAAAAAAATATGAAGAAGACGGGAAATAAGAGCAAAAAAAAGCCCCCGTAGATGAAAATAAAGCATAAGTACCCCGCGTGAACCCTTGAGGTTTGTGATTGCTCGATTTTTAGTTGGAATTAACTATTCTTGAAATTTTTAAGTTAGTGTTGCATGATTCCTTTTAAGAGACTGGTTATGTATTGAATTTGAATCGGTATCAGTTATCATGAATGTTACACACACACACACACACACACACTATACCAGTGATGATGGCTTGAGATTCGAGGATTAAAGCGTATTTGTATATTGGTTTTAGATGGTTGATATTGTATAGTTGCTTATTTTTGCTGAGGCCGTTAAGATAATTTTGATTCTGCGGTATTGTTGGATTTGATAGTATATAAATGAATTCGTATTCATATCATTGCGTTGCATGTAGTTGTCTTGTGCTCGAGGACTAACACGGTTTAAGTTTGGGGGATTTTGATAAGTGTATTTTATATACGCGATTTCATATCTAATTCATGCTTATTCGTTGTTATATTCTTGTAATCATGTGCATTTTTACTTGTTCTATGTTATTTTATGTGTAGGTTGGTGGTTGTGGCATTTAACGTACAATTGGTGGTATTCGGTGCGTTTGGAACTTAAATGGAGCATATTTGGAAGCAACTCAATCTCGCAATTAAGTCGAGATTATAGGAGGTACCCCGCCAGTATGAGCCTTAACACATATAAACCCATAAAATGTGGCGGTCTTTTCAATCGATTAGCGAGAAACAAAGCCGCAAAATTGATAAACTACACCCGGGCCGTGGGTCTTCATTCTTTATTCGAGAAAATAGAGGCAAGCCAGCTTGGCGAGGCATCTATAGTGTACAAACCCCGCAAGGGGGGGGTGAAAAAAATCTTAGTGTCTGTTTGATTATAATTCCTTTAGAGTACGAATTTTAGCTTTTTGCATGTCAATATAACTCTAATGGATAGAGATTTCGGCTGGAAATCTAAGCTAGATATCTAGGACTCTATGAAACACAAAAGGGAGATTACAGAAGATAGTTTATGAAGAAAAAAGTTGAGTTTTTGGAAGAACAAGTGTGGAGGGGTATTTCGAGGAGTTTTTCAAGACAATTACAACTCTAGTCTACGTGAAGGGTGTTTTCTAATATTCTTTGTGTTAGATTATTATTTGTGATTGAGAGAATGATTTCTATGATTTATTCAGCGTTTATTTCATTTATTATGAACTAATTCACTTTTTAGGCTTGTGATGGATCCTTGGGTGAATCGATGATTTTGCAAACTTTGATTTCCAATTTAATAAGCTATCTCCAATTTATCTATATTAATTTGTGCTTGAATCTATGAATTTCCTGATCAATAATTCTTTGTGGAGTTGGATGGAATCGAGAGAGGATATTCAAATCTAGACCTAGTTAATATAGCATGTGTTCAGGATTTTGTTAGTGATGTGTGTTAAGATAGAGATATGCTTGACGCCGCATGTAATTGGATAGAGAACTTATTCTTCAACCTTCTTTAATTGTAATTCACATAGAGATATAGTGGGTTAGTTGATTAAGGTGTTTAACGGATTTCTATCTTAATTGTGGATTGAAGTTAATATGGTATTAGTGCATCAAGAGGTGGTTAGTACTACGTTCGTGTTCTTGATTAATAAACTGGGATAGTGCGTTAAATTGGAATAAAAGTGTTAAAATCAAAGTGAAGCTTAGGGTGAAATCATAAGTCTAATTCTCTATTAATTGTTTAAAATTCAGATTTTGATATTTGTGGTTGATTTGTGCTAATTTAATTATTCTTAATTTTAGTTTTGTTAATTTAAATTATTGATTTGGTTTGTTTAATAAAATTAGGATTAATAAAAGATTGGTAATTGTAAGTTAAGGTATTTGCTAATTTATCTCTATGGGAACGATACTTGACTTATCACTGTATTACTTGTTGACCACGTATACTTGCGTGTTGTGCGTAATTAGATTTTACCCAACAGCCTTCTCGAGAATTTACGCGGTATTTCAACAACGCATTACTGTATAACCTGTGCCACCAATAACGAGGTAACGCTCGATTCACAACTGATTCACCAAGGTAGCCAATTGAGCATTAACCTGATTATTAGGTTGCTCATTGGGCTGACCCTCACCTCTTCCCCTGTTTTTACCTCGCCCCCCAGCAACTCTAGCAGATCTACGAGCCATCTAAGGAAAAGATCACGAACATAAACAAAGAAGATTAGAGATAGATTCGAATATAGCTGATATGATAGCTGAACAAAAAATCAAACAGAACAAAAACCTAACCCAGAAGTCTACCCATAACTCATAGGTCAAACCTAAATAGGTTTTCTACAAGAAAGAACCTAAGCTCGATACTAACTCACTAACTCTAACACCCTTTCCAAATAGAAGAGGTTACTCAAAACATAACAAAAGCGATGAATTTAATAGCAAGGCTCAAAGCCACAAAAAAATGCTCTTAATAACTGATAAATACCACAAGTCAACCATAATAAATCTCAAACCACAATCTAAAATAATTATTACAATTCCAAGTGAACTGACACATCAAGTCTAAACAGAATAATTCTAAATCATTGGAATGAATGGAGCTCTCATCACACTTGCCCTTGATCCCCCTGATTACCTACGGAAGAAAACACAGCATGAGCCAAATGCCCAGTACGGATATAGAATACAAATAATGAACCGAAATAACTAACTCAATTAAATGAAATAAAATGAAATTAACTGAAACGAAATGAACAAAACTAACACAACAAAATAATAGGCTGAATCAAATGGCTGGGTGTTATTTCATACCGAGCTCAGAATAAAAAACAGAAATATATCTTGCCACACAGGCAAGTCAAATAATGTCACACAGGCAATCAAAATAATGTCACACAGGCAATCACACATCGGACTGCGCAATCCAGATGCGTGCAAAATCAGAAGGTGTGTTTGGCACAAACATCACCAATCCGCAGAACAGAACAGAACAGAAAACTAGGGTCGACCCATACGCCTCCCACAACAAAACACCAAATGACCAACTCCCACCGGAGCACAAAACGGAGATGCCGTGGACTGATCACACTGCCACGGAAGGTGTCATGCCTCGGTGCTAAGAGGACATGCATGTGGTACCCCCACAGGTGGTTATAGCCCAGGTATACCCTACGATATATTCTAAAAAAAAACATTATATTACAACACATGCGACATAATATTAACACAAAAGGATTCTAATATGTGCATATTAAACTGAAATGAATTATCAACTCAAAATCTTCAAACATATACTAACATGCACATTGCTTTGAAAATGAATGGCTCAATCGGATGAACCTTTAAAACGAATCACATGGATTTCCAAGTAAACATTGCATACTAATAGATTTAGAATTTTAAAACCTTTAGCCCATGAAAAAAGATAGCTTCCAAATGAGTGACTTAAGCATGTGGTTTTAATTTTCAAACTTTCAATACCACATGCAAGCTACGGATGAGGCAAGTGAGAGGTTTTCGGCCTCTTAATTACATTTCTTCCTTTACTTAAGCTCATGGGTAAATAGGGTCTTTTATAATAATATACAACATTTAGTAATTAATTATATTATTAGTGTATCCATAAAATAATTATAAAAATAATACATTTTTCCATATTTATTTACAATATTAGTGCAATTAGAATTTCTTAATTTACAGAATTAGTATAAGATTCAATTCACAATAATAAGGAAACCTAAAATCAAGGAGTTTCATAATTAATAATTCAAATATCTTGGATCTAACAACAAAAACAAATTCAAATATTCAATTCCATCTCTTTCACTGCCCTTTTCCCTCTCTTTCGCACAACAACCGGACTAGAAATTAAAATCTTAATCGTGGATATTTGATTTTTTTACAATTTTTTCATGTCCAAAAATTCCAATTCCAATTTCATATCCAAAGGAAAATACGAACACTGCAAAGGAAAGAGAGAGATAAGAGAGTGATGTGTAATATAATATTGATAATCAAACCTTCTTAAAAAGGTAACCAAACTTTTATACTAAGGTAACTAAACCTTTATACCAAGGTAACCAATCTACCTCCACACCTGCAATATGAATTGGTTACCTTGGTCTGAAAGTTTGCAACCAACTGCATGAAGGTTTGGCTACCAATTGCATCACATTCAAAATAAATTGGTAACCTAATAACACTGAATTGGTTACCTTGGTATGAATGTTTGGCTACCAACTGCACTATGAAAAAATTATCAAACAAAACCTGCCTTTTAGCCGACTGAAAATATCAAACTCTTTTCACAGCTTGCTTGCTTTTTGCAAATAAGCCTCAGAACTTAGAAGTTGTTGTGTTTCCAGAATTAATCTCGCTTTTTCTCTCTCAAACTTCATGTCTTCCTCCATAAAATCCGGCGACCCACAAAACCAAACCATATGGGTGGACCACCGCCGGAACCAGAGCACCTACCCTGTCCACGTTGCGATTCAACCAATAAAATTTTTTGCTACTACAACTACAACTTTTCGCAACCGCCACTACTGTAAGGCCTGCCGCTGCTACTGGACTCACGGTGGCACCCTCTGCGGCATCCCCGTCGGCGGTGCTCATGGTGGTAGCTGGGGAAGAAGAATCGAAAGGAAATTATGAATTTTACAAAGAGAGAGAGAAAGATCCGGTCTTGATCCAAACTGAGTATGGATAATTAAAAAGATGGTAGTAAGGAAGGAAGTGGTGGGGATGAGGTGGAGGGAGGGTGAGGTGCAAATCACACAACTAAATTAAAGGAAGAATAAATTTACTAATTATGTAAATAAAACTTTAAATGCATTAATTGTGTAAATATCTTATGAGTGCACTATTGTTGTAATAATTTTTAAAAATATAATAGAAAATATAATTGTTCCTAATAAATATTCCAAGCTTCCAATTTCCATTCCATTTTCGGATAAAAGACTAAAGTCTTTTGCTTTTTCTTTTACTCTTATAAAAATAGCTTTCTAATATATAATATATATTTTTGAAATCTTTAATGAAGAAAATCATTTGAAAATAATAGGAGTTTTCCTTACCTTAAAAATATTATTTTATGAATTAATATCTTTAACAGTTGATATTAAATTATCAAAATCAAAAATAACTTTATGAATTAATCTCTTTAACATTCCCTGGAGTGACTTAAGCACATGGTTTTAATTTTTAAACTCTCAATACCACATGCAGGCTACGGATGAGGCAAATGAGAGGCTTTTGGCCTCTTACACTTCTTTCTTTACTTGAGCTCATGGGCCCACATGCATAATAAATAGTCCAAGCTTCCAATTTCAATTCCATTTTCGGATAAAAGACTAGAGCCTTTTGTTTTGTCTTTGCTCTTATAAAAATAGCTTTATAATACATACTTACCTTAACTAATGTTACTTTATGAATTAATCTATTTAATATTTAATATTAAATTATCAAGGTCAAGAAAATATTAATTCAATTAGTATGAGAAAATATTTTAATCAAAATAAATAATATAATTAAAAAAATAAATATATATATATATATATATATATATATATATATATATATATATATCAAATGGAAAGGATTCTACCCTTTTAATTATCCTATTTACAAATTATTGTTATCATCAAAATATTTCTAAAAGTTGTAGACCTATCAAACAGGACTTGTCTACCCGTGCTCGCTTGCATCAACTTGCGCAGGACATTGAAACTGGGACCACCGTCGAAAGTGCGGGTATCCCATCATTAGCTGTTTTTTTAATTCTTAGTTATGTTTACTAATAGGTTACATTTTTTATTATATCAATAGGATGGCAATGACAAGTAGGGATATGATGCCGAGCGCCTTGTAGGGGGGGGGATAATGTCGAGCATGTAGGGAATGATGAGGATGCTTTTTAGACTCTGGAGCAGCAATGTCGACCCCCGCCTGATGATCCTCATCATACCGATGGTAGTACAAACCATCGTTTGTAGATATATAGTTTTACTTTTACTTAGTTTATGATGTAAATAATAGTCTTACGTTATTGAATATTCTAGTTTACCATATTTTATGTTGTAAATCATTGTTGAGTCCTATTTTTATTAAAATTATATATGTATATTAAATATATATATCGTAATTTAATTTATATTTGTTATCGTTGGGGATGTGTATGTTGTTGTATGTATGTATTGTTGGGAGGAGTTCATATTTTAGTGTATATGTGGTTTGTTGTGATATATATTGTTTGGAAAAACTTATTTAAAATAAGAATATGTACAAATTGTGGTTTTAAAACCTGGAAACTGCAAAAACAAAAAAAATATTTTTTTTAAAAAAATCACTTCAACTAGAAATTCCGTTGAAATTAAGAAATTTCATTTCATTGGTAAAATTACACGTGTCAGGCTTGTCTCCGATGGAATATTTTGTCGGGAATCATTATGTCAGAAATAAGTTGTTATCGACGGAAATTTCATCAGACAACTTATCCCCGATGAAATTTTCGACGGACTTATCCTCAAGACACCCATTTTCGACGGAATAGGTCGACATAATATTCCATCGAGATTAGACTATTTTCGACGAAAAGGCCTAATTTTAACGGAATATTCGGTCAAAAATAGTCTTTTTTCTTGTAGTGGTGTGGGCCCAAGTACAAATTAAGGTTCACATAATCTAATTGAATTAAATGTACAAATTAGGGTTCACAATATAATTAAATGAACGACGAAAAAGCCAAAAATAAATGTGTGAGACTCAAGAAAAACCTCCATGTGTCCCGAGGCAGATGACTCATGCATGGAGGTCACTCATTTTTAAAAATTGATTGAGGGATTGGATTGGTGGCTAGAAGGATAAGACGATCTGGGCATTAACCTGGCGACTAAGGGTATTTCTGGAATTTCCCCGAGGACATGTGCCTGGCACGTGACTACTTTCTAAGAAACTCTATAAATAGCCCTTTCATTCTATGAAAAAGGGACTTTTGGACTTTTTAACTTTTGGAGGACTTGAACACTTGAAGATTCTCTCTCAACCCAAAGTACGAAAGAAGGCTCTCTAGATCCTTGTTATCCTAATAGGGTTCTCGGATCCTAAGAGTTCTGACAGGTGTCATTGGAGTACTTGTTCACCTGTTCTTCTCCCTTCTTTAATCCATCAATTAATTTCGTACTTTTCATGGATTTCTCTCCTCCTCAACTAACACAAAACCCTAACCCTAGTAAGGTATGATTTCCTTGCCCACATTTCTTTGGCGACTTTGTTGGGGAAATGTAGAATTCGTGAAGGGTATGCCCACAACTAGAAGTGGGAGAACTACAGGAAGAATTTCACCGACAACAACAGAAGGCTAACAAAGACTTCATCGGTGAATGCTACTAGAGCTAGAGAGTTCTTACTGACAAAAGTTATTGAAAACAAGAACTTTTAAAATAAGAAACCAAAAGTCCATCGATTAAAGCGGAAAAAATTTTTGAGGAAATATTCCGAGAAGTTTTTTTTACGTTCGATTTCTCGAAGAAAAGAAAACTAGGGGCATAAAGACTTCATAATTTCAACTCTTCAAATCAAGAGAAATACATTATACGATTCCTCACATATTTGTATTCGTAGATATGTACACATGTGTTAATATATAAATATCCATAAGATTAACAAATATGGTTTTGTTATAGGACAATATCCATGACAAATATATATATATATATATATATATATATATATATTATTATTGAGCATCCTCCAGAGTTGGAAGACGAGTTTAATAAACCCTTTTCAAATGGCCTCCCCTTGGTAGGATGATTTAGACAAACGAGTTAACAAACTCAATTTTTGAAAGAAGTAACTCCACAGGAGAGCTTGAAGGATGTTGGAGGTCAAAAAAACCCTAAGGGTTCAACTCTTCAAACTGATGTCGATGAAGTTCCTTTCTTGACAAAAGATTAATTACCAAAAAAAACGAGAACAAAAATGAAAGAAATGAGCAAGAGAAGAAGAACTCAAGGGTTCCTCTCTTAGGGTTCAGAGGCACACTCTTTTATAAGCTCTGAAGGAACTCCCAATCAAACTTTGGTTATCATGACGAGGAAGATGACTAAAATTAAGCAAAGTTGCAAGAAATACATGAAGACATAGGGATGATCACCCTCAAGTCCTTTATACGCGAAGGGCCAGAGATCATAACGACATGATAAAGGTGTGGATGACATCAACCCAAAAAGACATTAGAAGCATGTCTAAGACATAATACGGCTTGAAAGTTTAAATGCCAAATAGTACACCCTGGAAATTGATAATTAGAAGGTGGACATACAGAGACGAATTCACTCATCAATAAAATAGAGATAAGCCTAATAACTATAGATGATGCTCTGCTAAAGTCACATGAAGGCAAGAAGGAGAGAGACTCAAACTAGATTTCAAGAAACACGATCAAGGGCCATAATAGTCTATTCGAGGTAACATGCTTTAGTAGCATACAACAAGCAAGCATCAAGAATTAATAGATGTTCATGTCGAAACTATGATAAGTTTTGTTACACAAACTTCATCAATACAAGATGATGAACAACCAAATACTGGATTTACCATCGAAAGATCGTTGAACTGATGATATAGTAGTATCAAAAATCCAACCAAGATGGTGGTCCACCAAAAATAATAGTTTAATTAAGTCCTCAGGAGTATCTTTCGCCAAGCAATTGATAATCAAGGGAGGAGGCACAAGAATTAACGAATTAAAAAATCCACCCAAAATGATGGTCCACCGAAAATGGTGGTTGAAGTCCTCAGGAGTATCCCTTGCTAAGAAATTGGATGACCAAGAGAGGATGCACTAGAATTGATGGATTAAAAATCCACTCTAAATACCCAAGATGGTGGTCCACTCTAAATGGTGGCCAAGTCCTTGTAAAATACACTTGCCAAGAAATTGAACGACCCAAGTGACGAGAAATTCGAGTGTTACACTTTATCATCAAAAGTGAATGAGGCACCTGATTATAAGTTCTCAGACCCAAAAAGTTATACTTTTTAAATTTAAAAGTAATTGAGGAACCTGACAACAAGTCCTTAGACCCGACAAGTTACATTTTTAACTTTAAAAGTGATTGAGGCACCTGAGTATAAGCTTTTAAACCCGAGAAAGTTACACTTTATCTCTAAAAGTAGTGAACGTTATGCTTTATCCGACAAATGCAATATTTATTTTTTAATGAAAATCTAAATTGTTATGATTTTCGTTAAAAGCAATTTGATTATTAATAAAATGTCAAGCTTTCACTTATACTTGAATAATTTTCTGATTTTTAAAAAAATATAGATTCAAGTGTTGGTTTGCATGAAATCGGAGAAAAAACATGTTTTTTCTTTAACAAAATTCATGTTTGCTCTTTTATAGTGCCTATTATTGTCTTGGAATATTAATTTGAACAACTTTAGATTCAATGTTAAACATTGGGTTTTGAGGGATCATTCAAATTAAAGGCAATCAATAAGGCTTAAGAAACTCTATTCTAATAAATGAAATATATTTATATGAGTTTTTTGATATAGGAAATGGAAAAATTACAAAAATTCATGATCTAAAGGCCATAACATATCAAACTGAAGAGGGGGCATAACTTAAGCCTCCAAGTTAACACTGGTAGTATCTCGAATCTTAAGATTTACAACTCTTAGTTTCCTAACATCTTTTGTAGTTGACCCTAAGTTCTGAAGCTGGCACTCTACATCCCGAAGCTTGGACTCTATATCCGGATACTAGGCCTTCAAATTGCTTACGGCTTCGTTAAGATCCGAAAGTTGTACTGAAAAGGAAGTCATCTTCATATTTACATACAGCGACCTCCGAACGTAGCGCAACAATATGAAAATTTGAATTGAGAAAATCCAGCCTATCACGAAAAGGAGACATCAAAACCTATGGCTGCAAGGTCATCAACCTTATCGTTAAATATCTCTAAGCCCTCTACTCGCATAGAGTAGAAAGAAAGACTATGCAACTCGAGAACAAGGCTTGCGATTCGATCTGAAAGAAGGTTTGGGCGGAGGCCGTCTTAATGATTAGTTGGTCAAGTATCTGCGGGAATCGAACTAGGAGACGTTTGAGACTTTCCTGACTAGAAGAGGATATCTGAAACCCTTCCAAGAAACAAGATCTCCACTTGGATTGAAGGAAGCTCTGGTGGGAGCTATTTCAGAAACCACCATAGAATTCATAGAGACAAAGGATGAAAAGCAGGTTGCTGTTGTTGTGACAACCCGAGAATTTAGAAGATCTTAAATGATTAAAGGTTAAAGTTTAAAACCTAGAGTGGAAATAGAGGATTTATTTAAATTTTTAAGAAAAACCTATAAGGTTTAATTAATGAAAGAGATTATGTAATAAATGTATGTGGAACATTTATTAAGGAAATAAATTTCTAATGAAGAGATATTAGAAGGTTAAAGAAAATGTGTATATGTATAAATACACATATATACTTAATAATGTGTTATTTATATTTTTCTGGACAAATAAGAAAATTTAATTAATTAAAATTAATCATACTAGGATAAATGAAAAGCTTAATTATAGAAGCTTGTCAAAATTAAGACTAACCTAGTAGTCAAGTTTTAAAAATTAATAAAAAAAAGATTTTGGCAAGTCAAAATAATATATGTGACAAGCCATATGATAAAGGCTTATTTAATGTAGCAAACCATATTAAGAGATTTTAATAAGGCATTGAATTAAATGTCAAGCCTAATATGTGAAAATATTAATTATTTACCAATGAAGTGAATAAAATATTATGAAGATTAATACTAGATGAGTGTTTATGTAATGATCGAGGTTTTTCAAGTTTCATTATTAATTAAAAAAGAATTTAATTTCTAATGGATTAACTTTGTGCGGTTTAATTTAAACCTTTTATGTGACTAATGATCTATGTGGCTAATTTTTAGTTTAAAGAAGGTCCCACTAATAGTTATTAAAATTAGTGGACTAACCTAATTAATTAATATCAAGTAAATTGATAAGATAGTTGACTAATTAAATATTCAATTAAATTGAATATAGTAAGTAAATTGATTTTTGTAAATTAATTAATATGAGTATTAATTAATGAGATTTTATGTGAAACATTATTAATTTTATTTAATAGTTCAATTAGTAGTAATACTAGAGGACTAGCCCAATTGACTTATTAATCAAGCCCACTTAGTTAATTGATTGTGGACTTGAATGATTAGTATGTAAATTGAATAAAATAGCCCATTAGTAATTTAATTGGCCAACATATTGAGAGTCCAATATCATGGAGTACGTCTAACCCAAAAATTTAATAAACTAGTAGCCCAAGGGAAGTAATGTGACGCCCCCAAAACAAGTATACATCAGTCATCTTGAGTCGCCAAATACATGATACATAAATTCAAATACAACTTAATTATACAACAGTCGTGTAAAAATACGACAAAACATAGCTGAGAGTTTAAACAAGAATATTGTCATCTAGAGAATATCCACACTCAATGGTGTCCTCATTATAATTAGTATCACATTATTCTGTAGAATAGTGAGGATTACTAAAGCCATTTATCCTGCACCATCACTCCATTCCCCGACTCATCCCAGCTATATTCTCATTTTCTGAAGAGAACAATGAAAGAAAGGGTGAGCTCAACTAGCCCAGTAAGAAATATTATGACTAAGATAATACAGAATAAATTATCATTAGTCTTCAACAATGTTAAATTGATAAAATATAATAGACATCAAGTTTAACTACAGCGGAATAAGCAATCCATTAGAAGAGTCAAGTAGAGCATGATATCTAATATCTTCTATGATTTAAAATGTTTTCATCAATTTTATCATTTGAGAGACTCAAACAATAAATAAACCACATCATCGAGTCATCCTTGCACTACGGGCCAAGGATATTCATTAAATCATCAATGGTCATGACTATACCGAATAATCCCTGGTCATAATCATACCAAAAATTATCCATCAATGCACTACACAGAAGCCATTTGAGGACTTTTACCACATCATTTATAACATTACAGTCATGATTATCTTTGAATGATCCTCGGTCATAATCATACCAAGTCCATCTATGCATGTAAGCCAAAGATGACTTTCATCACAATATAAGTATGAGGATGATGACAATGATATAAGCATTAATCAAACGAAAATAAGGATAAATATTAAAGACTTTAAATTTATCCAAATATTATCAATCACTTAATAAACTCATCATCTAATATTATTAATATTATAACAATATTTTAATCACTTCTTAAACTTATAAACAATTTATTTTAATTGTTTACACTTTACCAAATAATGCATTTAATCATTCAAAAATGTCGTACTCATAAGATTTCATCACCAATGAACAAATCCCTCATCAAAAATCTGCATATACCCTATATAGGATTCCCAAGTCATAAAATCATATTTTCCAATTTGGTTACTTCACATAACATATTTAATTCATTTACTCATAACTAGTTCATTTTCATGAAAAATACCAAATCAGTCCCAAAAAATTTTCTTTTCTGGAATTTAGCAGAATATTGTCCCATATTGAACATATATTTTTCTCAGAATTTTTAAAATTCATTTACTATTTTTCATATGGCCAAAACTGCCGAATATTTAGACATTTATCATAAATTGTACTTTTGTCCAAAAATTCCAAAATTTACAGGGTATACTCATGTTATATACATGTACTCCCAATAAAAATTTCTCCAATTTTGGAGTTAACCACAAAGAGTTATAAGGGTTTACTTTTAAAATAGTCTTTTTCCATAAAATCCATAACTCTTAATCTATACATCCAAAAATTGCTATTTTTGGACACAATCTAGAAAACTCATCAAATTATCATTTTAAATTTTTTCAGAATTTTAGAGGGTCAGAAAAATTACAAAACTGCCCCTGGCAGAAACCCCTTTTGAATGAAAATACTATTCATATGAATACAAAGGATTATTCACCATGCATGCGGTAATCCACATAGACAGGTTATTCCAACTGAATAATAAAAAATAGAATAACAGAAGAATTCACCATGCATGCGATAGAAGCCTTACAGACAAGTTATTCTCAACGAAATAATAAAGAATGGAACCGTGTCATTAAATGCGTACCGCTGCATGTGATATATTCCAATAGAATAATAAAGAATGGAACCAGGTCATGCGTAAACCACTTGCAAGCGGTATATTCTAACGAATAATAAAGAATGGAACCGTGTCATCATATCGCGCATGCATGTGATATTCCAACTAAATAATAAAGAATGGAATAACAATAGAATTCACCGGCATGCGATGGCCTCGCAGACGAGAGTTATTCCAATGAATAATAAATAATGGAACCAGTCATATGTAATATACACGCATGACGGGATATTCCAATGAATAATAAAGAATGAAATAAAAGAAGCTCTCTTCATGAATACGAAAGAAATAATGTGACGCCCCCAAAATAAGTTTACATCACCTATTCTGAGTCGCCAAATACATGGTACAGAATACAAATACAATCTTAAATATACAACATGAGCTGTGAGTTTTAATACAAATATTGTCTTCTAGGCATAGGCGGTATTCAAACTCAAAATAAGTCCTCAATACATTTATTAACACACTATTTCATAGAATAGTGAGGACTACTAATGCTATCATCTCCGACCGATCACTCCGCTCCCCGACTAGTCCCTGCTACGTTCTCATTTCCTGAAGAGAACAATGAAAGCAAAAGGGTGAGCTCAACTAGCCCATTAAGAAATATTATGACTAAGATAATGCAGAATAAATTATCCTTAGCCTTTAATAGTGTTAAACTGATACAATATAACAAACATCATGTTTAACTGCAGCGGAACAAGCAATCCATTAAAAGAGTCAAGTAGAGAATAAAATCTACTATCTTTTATGTTTTAAAAGGTTTTTCATCATTTTTATCGTTGAGACTCAGCTTAATAAATAATCTACATCATCCCTACACTACGGCCAAGGATATTCATTAGTATCACAACCACAAATTATTCATGCACTATGGGCCAAGAATATTCGTGTATTCATCAATGGTCATTATCATGCCAACAACTATCCATCAATGCACTACGGGCCAATGAGGATTTTTACCACATCATTTGTAACATTACAGTCATGATTATACCGAATAATCCATGGTCATAATCATATCAAGTCCACCTATGCACTACAGGCCACAGATGACTTTCAACATAATATAAGCATGAGGATGATGACAATTCAATAAAACAAGTTCAAGAATTAATTTATCCAGGAACCAATAACGTCCAAATTGTCAACATGGTACTGCTTTGTGGAGTAAAATTCAAGAATGCTCAGAAGAATATTTCCACAAAAAGATACTGGATGAAGTGCAAATATCCAGGATATTCTACTAATTTCATGGAGTATAGAAGCTAAAAATTTAACCCACTGAGTATAATAGAATATATGAAAATGCAAATGTATTTTCGCCCGTCATGCGGTAATCCACGTAAACAGATCATTTCCACAATTTAACAAGGAATGAATACAAATGATCATTCACCATGAATGTGGTAAACCACATAGACAGTTTAATCCAATAGAATAATAAAGAATAGAATAACAGAAGAATTCACCATGCATGCGATAGATCGCACAGACAAGTTATTCCCAACAGATTAATAAATAAGGGAACCAGGTCATGCGTAAACGCACAAATAGGATATTCCAACAGAATAATAAATAATGGAACCGGTTATATGCGTAAGCATTGCATACATGATGTTCCAAATGTAATAATAAAGAATGGAATAACAGAAGAATTTCACCATGTATGCGGTACTTAGCATAGACATGTTATTCCAACATAATAATAAAGAATGGAATAACAGAAGAATTTCACCAAGTATAGGGTAGTCCGCGTATACAGGTTATTCCAACATAATAATAAAGAATGGAATAATAGAAGTTCTCTTCATGAATACAAAAGAAATAATACCCCTTACGACTACAACAAATAATATCCCTTACCTTAGAAGAAACTGGATATAGGAGTAGTGAAGTAGTAGAATACTTTTCTTCTTTCTCTTTATAGTTTCTCTCTCTAGAGTTTCAATGAATTCGTAAGAAATAATTAAGGAATGAGCTTCTATTTATAGGAGAATGGACTGAATAGTAACTAATTTATGAACGGTCCAGATTGATTTACTTTTAAACGGACGGTCCATATTCAATTACTATGCAGTATTAATAAAATATTCTAATAAAACAAAATCTTTTAAATAAAATATAATATATTCTATTTATAATCTAACAAAACGAATAACTTTATAAAAGTATTCTATTTTATATAAAAGATTTTACAATGCAAAGACTATCGCAGTACTTATGCAAACATTATGCATAATAGAATATTATATATTCTATTTATAGTCTAATAAAATGAATAATTTTATAAAAGTATTCTATTTTATATAAAAAGATTTTACTATACAAACACTATACAAGCACTTATGCAAACACTATGCATAATAGAATATTATATATTCTATTTATAGTCTAATAAAATGAATAACTTTATAAAAGTATTCTGTTTTATATAAAAAGATTTTACTATGCAAACACTATGCATAATAGAATATTATATATTCTATTTATAGTCTAATAAAACGAATAACTTTATAAAAGTATTGTGTTTTATATAAAAAGCTTTTCTGTTTTATTACATTTATAATAATAATAAAAGAAAACTTATCACCTTTATTATAATTCACAATATTAATCGACCAGGTCGTTCCCACGAAAGAGGGGGCTTTCCAATAAGGATTTCTCTTTATTAGCGCGCAATTAGGTGACCAAACCTCTCCTTGGCAGAACTTCTAGACATCGTTAATATTGCAAATAATAATATTAATAACTTTGTTATCTCAATTATTGATTTAATAATATATAAAACATCGACAATAATTAAATCAAATAACGTGAGATACTATGCAACAATTACTGTAGCAATAATTGAACAAAACTGAGTGACTTCTCACGTAAGCATCAATAATCAATACCGTGTGCTACTATGCAACCATATGTATTACTGTACTTTTAACACCGAGTGTTTCAACAGTTAACGGTAAAACTTCCCCCGTTATTTTCATAAAAATATTTTTGTCGTTTTCTCAATCCGACAATAATTCTGTTGTGCGGTCCACCAATGATTGTAATGTCGTACGGATATTCCCCAACAAAAAGAATATTCCCCGACCAATCGAATATTATATAACAACTTGCATACTTTTCAAAATTTCTAAATATTACCCATAACTATAACATTATATCAAGTTCACTCCATATTATTCAAAAAAATATTTCGAGAAATTTAAATCTTTATTCATAAAATTTGGGGTCTCACAATCTCCCCTCCTTATGGAAATTCGCCCTCAAAATTTACATACGTACCTGGTATGATGAGGATACCTTGACTTCATTTCAGATTCTAACTCTTGAGGTATAACCTTTGAGTGTTAAATACGATCTTTCTTACCAAGATTTTAACACGTATCTCTTCATACGTTAAATCTTCTGCTATCTCGTCTAGTTCTAATTTAATAATCTGGTTCGGGTCGTCCACATAATTACGTAACATTGATACGTGAAAAACGTTATGAACACACGACATACTTGGCGGTAAAACTAGTCTATAGGCCACAGTTCCTACTCGATCAAGGATTTCAAATGGGCCAATAAAATCGAGGGTTGAGATTTCCTCTCTTCGTCGATTCTTGCTTCTAGAATAACGCCCTCTTGAACCTTCTTCTTCACATTCATCAGCTTCGGGTGCGTAGTTTGAGCGGCCTTTAACTTTATCGATTAAAGTTAATTCTACTCGTATATTCGTTATCTTCATGTGGGTCCCTAGAGTCTTTAACTCAATCTTCATCATCTGTAAGTTATACGAAATGAGTCTTTGTGTTAACAACATCGCACTCGTAAACGCATACGATCTTCTACTCAACACGTCAGCTACCACGTTTGCTTTTTCACGATGGTATTGAATGGTACGATCGTAATCTTCAACAGCTCGAGCCAACGTCTTTGGCGCATTATAATTTCATTTTAGGTGAAGAAAATATTTGAGGGTTTAAGAAATCGGTTTTGTACTGGGGTCAATACAAAATTCGATTTCACGCTCTAGGGGTAGGCTAAGAAGTCTTCAAGAATATGCCATGAAATTTATTAACCATAGAAATATCATTCAAAACTGTGACCCTCATCCAAGACTTGGATAACACATCACATTGATACCTATTAACTTGCCACCGTTATTCACGATGTTGCCTACAGAAAGTCTGGTTTCGGTGCATTCCACACAAGGAAGTCACCGAATAAAGGCTCGGGACTCTTTACTTATAGCTTGATATGACAATGATTGACTTTAGTGGTTTGGTTACTTGAATTCGCATAATAGGTTGGTTAGGAATATGAAAGCTAACAACCTTACAAAAAGCATGATGAGTAGTTAACCAATCGATTCCTAAAATCACATCAGAGGCAAGTATTTTCAAAGAGATAAGATCGACAGGTAACGTGAAAGTGTCGATTTGAATCAAACAAGATTTATAAACAGTGGAGGTAACGAAGGTTTCTACTAACGAAGTTTCAACCAATAAGTCAAAGTCTAACTTCTCTGGGGTCAAATTTAAACATTGAGCGCATGCAAGAGAGATAAAATAATGGGTAGAACCAGTATATAATAAGGTATGGACTTTGTAAGCTTTTATGATTAACTTACCCGTGATAACTTCGTTCAGGTTCCTCGACAAACGCTCTCACTTAAACTATCGGCTTTGACTTATCTGAGACATCCTTTGGCATCACTATCCTAGCTGGACTTGACTTCACTACACGACAAAATTGAGCTGACCTTCTCTTCCGTAATTGAAACATGCTTTAGTTTGTTGCGTACAGTTTGGACGGATGTGTCCCTCTTGTCCGCATTTGAAACATACGACCGGTGGTCGTTCTTCTTCCTTTGAAACGGGTGCTGATGCTGCTGTCTTTCCATCATTATTGAAACTTCTCTTCTTGAAATTTCCACTTCTATTATCTTGGCCATGGTTACCACCGAAGTGGTTACCATTCTTGGCATGATAATTTCCCCCACGATGGTTATCATTGTTTCGATGGTCGTTGCCACCAGTACGATTATTATCGTGTTGTTGGTCGTTGCCTTTTGGTTGTGCTGACTCATTATTGCACTCCAATAACTGAGCCCTATTCACAACATCTGAATATAAACAAAGTTTATAAGAGATAAGATATTGACGTATCTCGGGTTTCAAACCTCTTAAAAACATTCGCGTCATTCTCTCCTCATTATCAACCAAATGGGACGTAAATCGAGATAACTCGGCAAACTTGGCTTCGTACTGCGACACGGTCATGTTGTTTTGCTCCAACTTGATGAACTCTACCTCTTTAATGTGATGAATACTTTCGGGAAAGTACTTGTCGTTGAACAACTCTTGGAACTTCTCCCAAGTCATCTTTAGTGCGGCAGGATGAGTACGCTTTACAGATTCCCACCAGTAATCTGCCTCTGCTCGTAACATGAAAGTGGCAAAGGGAACCTTTTGCTCCTCGGAGCATCCCAAGACATCAAATATCTTGCAGATCTACTTTATCCACGTCTCTGCCTTAAGTGGTTTTGGCTCTCCAAAAACTCGGTGGGTCCCAGTTCCTTGAATCGCTTGCTTGATGGACCGTCAAGCGATTGTCGTTGTTTCCACCTGTATTTTGGACAAGAGCCGCTCTTGCCTGATGTTGCATGAATTGCATAAAGCCTCTGAACATTCCATCGTTCATCATTTGGTCAGTGTTGTTGTTTGCATGAGGATTGTCTCCTTCCTGATGCACATGATCCTGATTATTGATATGTGGAGACTCAACGGTCTCTTGTGCTCCATTGATGTTCTCAACATTCTCGGATGTCATTTTCAAATACACCCACAAAACAAGGGTTAATTAACATATCACATATTATCCCTATACTCTGACCGACCAATTAAATACCAAATAAATTTAGGTAGGTCATACTAGCGAAAGAATTCCCCGTCTCTCCCCTCCTAGTTCTTATCTCATATTTCAGCCAGAGATCATATCTCTAAGCTTTGATACCAACTGTGAGGCCCCCAAACTAGGTATACATCACCTATTCTGAGTCGCCAAATACATGGTACAGAATACAAATACAATCTTAAATATACAACATGAGCTGTGAGTTTTAATACAAATATTGTCTTCTAGGCAGTATTCAAACTCAAAATAAGTCCTCAATACATTTATTAACACACTATTTCATAGAATAGTGAGGACTACTAATCCTATCATCTGGACCATCACCCGCTCCCCCGACTAGTCCCCTCGCTACGCTCTCATTTCAAGAGAACAATGAAAGGAAAAGGGTGAGCTTAACTAGCCCAAAGAAGAAATATTATGACTAAGATAATGCGTAATAAATTATCCTTAGCCTTGATAGTGTTAAACCGATACAATATAACAAACATCAAGTTTAACTCATAATGAACAAGCAATCCATTAAAAGAGTCAAGAGAGAATAAAATCTACTATCTTTTATGTTTTAAAAGGTTTTTCATCATTTTTATCGGCGAGACTCGACAATAAATAATCCACATCATCCTCGCACTATGGCTAAGGATATTCAAGAGTATCACAACCACAAATTATCCATGCACTATGGGCCAAGGATATTCGTATATTCATCAATGGTCATGATCATGCCAACAATCATCCATCAATGCACTACGGACAATGAAGACTTTTACCACATCATTTATAACATTACGATGGCCATGATTATACCGAATAATCCCTGGTCATAATCATACCAAGTCCATCTATGCACTACAGGCCACAGATGACTTTCAACATAATATAAGCATGAGGATGATGACAATTCAATAAAACAAGTTCAAGAATTAATTTATCCAGGAACCAATAACGTACAAATTGTCAACATGATACTGCTTTATGGAGTAAAATTCAAGAATGCTCAGAAGAATATTTTCACGAAAAGATATTGGATGAAGCACAAATATCCAGGATATTCTACTAATTCATGGAGTATAGAAGCCAAAACTTTAATCCACTGAGTATAATAGAATATATGAAACTGCAACTCGATTTTTGCCCGCCCTGCGATAATCCACGTAAACAGATTATTTCCATAATTTAACAAGGAATGAATACAAAGGATCATTCACCATGCATGTGGTAATCCACATAGACAGGTTATTCCAACAGAATAATAAAGAATGGAATAACAGAAGAATTCACCATGCATGCGATAAATCGTATGCATGTGGTTATTCCCAATGTAATAATAAATAATAGAACCAATTCATGCATAAACGCATGCATGTAATATTCCAACGAATAATAAATAATGGAACCAGTCATGCGTAAACTCACGAGATGGATGTTCCAAATGTAATAATAAAGAATGGAATAACGAAGAATTTCACCATGTATGCGGTACTTGGCATGAGACAAGTTATTCCAACATAATAATAAAGAATAGAATAACGTAAGAATTTCACCAAGTATAGGGTAGTCCGTATACAAAAGTTATTCCAACGAATAATAAAGAATGAAATAATGTAAGTTCTCTTCATGAATACAAAAGAAATAATACCCTTACGAGTACAACAAATAATATCCCTTACCTTTGAAGAAACCGGATATAGGAGTAAAGAAGTAGCGAGAATACTTTTCTTCTTTCTCTCTATAGTTTCTCTCTCTAGAGTTTCAAAGAATTCGTAAGAAATAATGAAGGAATGAGCTTCTATTTATAGGAGAATGGACCTGAATAAGAACTAATTCATGAACGCTCCAGTTGATTTATTTTTAAACGAATCTGTCCATATTCAATTACTATATGCAAAGATTAATAAAATATTCTAATAAAACAAAATCTTTTAAATAAAATATAATATATTCTATTTATAATCTAATAAAATAAATAACTTTATAAAAGTATTCTGTTTTATATAAAAAGATTTTACAATGTAAGCACTATGCAGGCACTATGCATACACTATGCATAATAGAATATTATATATTTTATTTATAGTCTAATAAAACGAATAACTTTATAAAAGTATTCCGTTTTATATAAAAAGATTTTACTATGCAAACATTATGCATGCACTATGCAAACACTATGCATAATAGAATATTATATATTCTATTTATAGTCTAATAAAACGAATAACTTTATAAAAGTATTCTGTTTTATATAAAAAGATTTTACTATGGAAACCCTATGCAGGCACTATGCAAATACTATGCATAATAGAATATTATATATTCTATTTATAGTCTATAAAATGAATAACTTTATAAAAGTATTCTGTTTTATATAAAAAGCTTGTCTGTTTTATTACATTTATAATAATAATAAAATAAAATTTATCACCTTTATTATAATTCACAATGTTAATCGACCAGGCCGTTCCCAGGAAAGAGGGGGCTTTCCAATAAGGATTTCTCCCTATTGGCGCGCAATTAGGTGACCAAACCTCTCCTTGGCAGAACTTCTAGACATCGTTAATATTGTAAATAATAATATTAATAACTTTGTTATCTCAATTATTGATTTAATAATATATAAAACATCGACAATAATTAAATCAAATAACGTGAGATACTATGCAACAATTACTGTAGCAATAATTGAACAAAACTGAGTGACTTCTCACGTAAGCATAAATAATCAATACCGTGTGCTACTATGCAACCACACGTATTACTGTACTTTTAACACCGGGTGTTTCAACAGTTAACGGTAAAACTTCCACCGTTATTTTAATAAAAAAAAATTGTCGTTTTCTAAATCCGACAATAATTCCGTTGTGGGGTCCACCAATGATTGTAACGTCGTACGGATATTCCCCGACAAAAAGAATATTCTCCGACCAATCGAATATTATATAACAACTTGCATACTTTTCAAAATTTCTAAATATTACCCATAACTATAACATTATATCAAGTTCACTCCATAATATTCAAAAAAATATTTCGAGAAATTTAAATCTTTATTCATAAAATTTGGGGTCTCACAAATAATACCCTTTACCTCAAAAGAAGACTGGATACTGGAATAGTGAGGTAGCAGACTTCTCTTCTTCTTTCTCTCTATAATTTCTCTCTATAATAATTGCTATATAGCTTTAGTGAATTGGTGAAAAATAATGAAGGAATGAGCTTCTATTTATAGGAAAATATAGTTTCGATAATTGCACGTTTTGGGGCTCAGAATATTACAGTATAATACCTTCCTATTTTCCTTCATTTTTAATTTGGTCCTGCAAGTATTATCAAACTTGCACCACCTCCCCTAATAGTAAATCATGTGAATCAATAGTAAATCATGTTAATCAATAGTTCTAGACATGTGAAAATACGAATTACAATATAGTACCTTCAACTATACCTCCATTTTCAACTTAGTCATACAAGTATTATCAATCTTGCACCACCTCCCCTAATAGTACAAGAATGTGAATCAATAGTACACACATGTGAACAAATAGTTATAATCATGTGAATTAATAGCAATTAATTGCTCATTTATCAGATTAATTACTCGATAACTTTCAGACATCAATTATTATTGAAATATATGTCGATTTCCCTTAACACTAATAATTCCAACACAATGGAACTATCAAATTTATCTTTAATCAACACGAACTTATTCATCATTAATATCATAACTCACAATATTTAACAACCTGATCGTTCTCAAGAAAGAGGGGGCTCTCCGATAAGGATTTCTCCTTATTAGCGCACAATTAGGTGACCAAACCTCTCCTTGACAGAACTTCTAGACATTGTCAATATTACAAATAATAATATGAATAACTTTGTCGTCTCAATTATTGATTTAATAATATATCATATTATGCAAATGTTACTGTGACAATAATCGAATCAATAATATGAGAGATATGATACAGCAATTACTGTAGCAATAATTGAGTATAACTGAGTGACTTCTTACGTAAGCATCAATAATCAATATCGTGTGCTACTATGCAACCATGCGTATTACTGTACTTTTACTACCGAGTAGTTCAACAGTTTTAACGGTAACACTTTCGCCGTTATTTTTATTAAAAGATAATTCTGTCATTTTCTAATTACGACAATACTTCTGTTGTGGGGTCCACCAATGATTGTGCCGTCGTACGGATATTCTCGATAAAAAGAATATTCCTCGATTAATCGAATATTATATAACAACTTGATTACTTTACAAAATTTATAAATATTATCCACAACTATAACATTATATCAAATTCACACCATAATATTCAAAAAAAATATTTCGAGAAATTTAAATCTTTATTCATAAAATTTGTGGTCTCACAATCTCCCCTCCTTGTGAAATTTCGCCCTCGAAATTTACGTGACGATACTGGTATCTTAAGAGATGAGGATACCTTGACTTCATTTCAGATTCTAACTCTTGAGGTATAACCTTTGAGTGTTGAATACGATCCTTCTTATCCAAGATTTTAACACGTATCTCCTCATACGTTAAATCTTCTGCTATCTCATCTAGTTCTAATTTAATAATGTGGTTCGGGTCATCCACATATTTACGTAACATCAATACGTGAAAAATGTTATGAACACGCGACATACTTGGCGGTAAAACGAGTCTATAGGCCACAGTTCCTACTCGATCAAGGATTTCAAATGGGCCAATAAAATCGAGGGTTGAGATTTTCTCTCTTCATCGATTCTTGCTTCTAGAATAACGCCCTCTTGAATCTTCTTCTTCACATTCATCAGCTCTGAGTATGTAGCTTGCATGGCTTTAACTTTATCGATTAAAGTCGATTCTACTCGTATATTCATTATCTTCACGTGGGTCTCTAGAGTCTTTAACTCTATCTTCATCATTTGTAAGTTATACGAAATGAGTTTTTGTGTTAACAACGTCGCACTCGTAAACGTATACGATCTTCTACTCAACGTGTCAGCTACCACGTTCGCTCTTCCACAATGATATTGAATGGTATGATTGTAATCTTCAACAACTCGAGCCAACATCTTTGGCGCATAATACGTTCATTTTGGTTGAAGAAATATTTAAGGGTTTTAGAAATGGGTTTTGTATTGGGGTCAATACAAAATTCGATTTCACGCTCTAGGGGTAGGCCAAGAAGTCTTCAAGAATACGTCAGGAAATTTATTAATAATAGAAATATCATTCAAAACTGTGACAGTGATTGACTTATGGCAGTCACCAGCGAAAGGCTCGGGACTCTTTACTTATGGCTTGATATGACAGTGATTGACTTTAGGGTTTAGTTGCTTGAATTCACATAATAGGTTGGTTATGAATATGAAAGCTAACAACCTTACGAAAAGCTTGATGAGTAGTTAACCAATTAATCCCTCAAATCACATCAAATGCAAGTATTTTCAAAGAAATAAGATCGACAGGTAACGTGAAATTGTTGATTTGAATCAACAAGATTTATAAACAGTGGAGGTAATGAAGGTTTCTACTAACGAAGTTACAACCAATAAATCAAAGTAAAACTTCTATGGGGTCAAATTTAAACATTGAGCGCAAGCAAGAGAGATAAAAGAATGGGTAGAACCGGTATCTAATAAGGTATAGACTTCGTAAGAATTTATAATTAACTAACTCATGCTAACTTCGTTTGGTTTACTTGCTTTTTGAGAAGTCACAAAAAATGCTCTTCCTAAAACCACCAACTTTGTTTTGTCCGTATCCGCCTTTGGTGCCACCGTCCCAGCTGGACTTGACTTTGGTGCACGATAAAATCGGGCTAGGTGACCTTCTTTTCCATAATTGTAATATGCTTTGGACTGCATCACGCAGTTTAGACTGATATGTCATCCCTCCCCTCCGCATTTGAAGCATACAATTGGTGGTAGTTCTCCTTCCTTGAAAATGGGTGTTGGTGCTGCTGTTTTTCCATCGTTGTTGAACCTTCTCTTCTTGAAATTTCCACTCCTATTATCTTGGCCATGATTACTACCGAAGTGGTTACCATTCTTGGCATGATAATTTCCCCCACGATGGTTATCATTGTTCCGATGGCCGTTGCCACCGGTACGATTATTATCGTGTTGTTGTTCGTTATCCTTTCGTTGGGATGGCTCATTATCGCGCTCCAATAACTGAGCCTTATTCACTACATCTGAATATAAACAAATTTTGTGAGAAATGAGGTATTAACGTATATCGGGTTTCAAACCTCTAAGAAACATTCATGTCATTCGCTCCTCATTATCGACCAAATGGGATGCAAACCGGGATAACTCCGCAAATTTAACCTCGTATTGCGACACGGTCATATTGTTTTGCTCCAACATGATGAATTCCACCTCCTTCATGTGACGAATACTTACGGGAAAGTACTTGTCGTTGAACAGCTCTTGGAACTTCTCCCAAGACATCTTGAGTCGTCAGTCAGATGCGTTTACTGATTCCCACCAATGTCACCTCTTCACGCAACATAAAGGTGGCAAAGGGAACCTTTTGCTCCTCAGAGCATCCCAAGACATCAAATATCTTGGTAATCTTCTTTATCCACGTCTCCGCCTTAAGTGGTTCTGGCTTTCCCAAAAACACCCGGTGGTCCCAGCTCCTTGAACTGCTTAGCAGTGACCAGCCGTGGGTTGCCATTGTTTCCACCTGTATTTTGAACAGGAGTCTCTCTCTTCTGATGTTGCATGAATTGCATAAAGCCTCTGAACATCCCATCGTTCATCATTTCATCGGTGTTATTGTTTACCTGAGGATTATTGTCTTCCTGCTGCACATTATCCTGGGTATTGATCGTTGGTGACTCAACAATCTCATGTGCCTCATTGCTGATCTCAACATTTTCAGATGCCATTTTCAAACAGTGTCACAAAACAAGGGTTAATTGACATATCACATATTATCCCTATACTCTGACCGACCAATTAAATACTAAATAAACTTAGGTAGGTCATACTAGCGAAGGAATTCCCCGTCTCTCCCCTTCTAGTTCTTGTCTCACATATTAGCCAGGGATCATATCCCTAAGCTTTGATACCAACTGTGACGCCCCCAAAACAGGTATACATCACCCATCTTGAGTCGCCAAATACATGGTACATAAATTTAAATACAACTTAATTATACAACAGTCGTGTAAAAATACGACAAAACATAGCTGAAAGTTTAAACAAGAATATTAAAATCTAGACAATATCCACACTCAATGGTGTCCTCATTACAATTATTATCGCATTATTCCGTAGAATAGTGAGGACTACTAAAGCCATTTATCCTGGACCATCACTCCATTCCCCGACTCCCCAAATATATTCTCATTTCACGAGAGAAACAATGAAAGAAAGGGTGAGCTCAACTAGCCTAGTAAGAAGTATTATGACTAAGATAATGCGGAATAAATTATCATTAGTCTTCAACAATGTTAAACTGATAAAATACAATAGACATCAAGTTTAACTACAGTGGAATAAGCAATCCATTAGAAGAGTCAAGTAGAGCATGATATCTACTATCTTCTATGATTTAAAATATTTTCATCAATTTTTATCACTGAGACTCAGCTTAATAAATAAACCACATCATCGAGTCATCCCTGCACTACGGGCCAAGGATATTCATTAAATCATCAATGATCATGACTATACCGAATAATCCCTACTCATAATCATACCAAAAATTATCCATCAATGCACTACAGGCCACTGAGGACTTTTACCACATCATTTATAACATTACATGTCATGATTATACCGAATGATCCCTGGTCATAATCATACCAAGTCCATCTATGCACGTAAGCCAAAGATGACTTTCATCACAATATAAGCATGAGGATGATGACAATGATATAAGTATTAATCAAATGAAAACAAGGATAAATATTAAAGACTTTAAATTTATCCAAATATTATTAATCACTTAATAAACTCATCATCTAATATTATTAATATTATAACAATATTTTAATCACTTCTTAAACTTATAAACAATTTATTTCAATTGTTTACACTTTACCAAATAATGTATTTAATCATTCAAAAATGCCATACTCATAAGATTTCATCACCAATGATCAAATCCCTCATCAAAAATTTGCATATACCCTATATAGGATTCCCAAGCCATAAAATCCTATTTTTTAATTTTGTTACTTCACATAACATATTTAATTCATTTACTCATAACTAGTTCATTTTCATGAAAAATACCAAATCAGTCCCAAAAATATTTCTTTTATGGGATTTAGCAGAATATAGTCCTATATTGAACATATATTTTTCTCGAATTTTTAAAATTCATTTACTATTTTTCATATGGCCAAAACTGTCGAATATTTAGACATTTATCATAAATTGTACTTTTATCCAAAAATTCTGAATGTATTCCAGTTATATACATGTACTCCCAATAAACATTTCACTAATTTTGGAGTTAACCACAAAGAGTTATAAGGGTTTATTTTTAAAATAGTTTTTTCCCATAAAATCCATAACTCTTAATCTATACATCCAAAAATCGCCATTTTTGGACACAATCTAAAAAACTCATCAAATTATCATTTTAAATTTTTCCAGAATTTTTGAGGATCAAAAAAATTACGAAACTGCCCCTGGCAGAAACCCCTTTTGAATGAAAATATTATTCATATGAATACAAATGATCATTCACCATGCTTGCGGTAATCCACATAGACAGGTTATTCCAACATAATAATAAAGAATGGAATAACAGAAGAATTCATCACGCATGCGATAGACCGCACAGATAAGTTATTCTCAACAAAATAATAAAGAATGGAACCAGGTCATGCGTAAACCGCACAGACAGGATATTCTAACAGAATAATAAAGAATGGAACCAAGTCATGCGTAAACCGCACCGATAGGATATTCCAATAGAATAATAAAGAATGGAACCAGGTCATGCGTAATACGCACAGACAGGATATTCTAATAGAATAATAAAGAATGGAATAACAACAAAGTTCACCAGGCATGCGATAGACCGCACAGACAGGTTATTCCAACAGGATAATAAATAATGGAACCAGGTCATGCGTAATACGCACAGACAAGATATTCCAACAGAATAATTAAGAATGGAATAAAAGAAGCTCTCTTCATGAATATGAAAGAAATAATACCCCTTACCTCAAAAGAAGACTGGATACTGGAATAGTGAGGTAGCAGACTTCTCTTCTTTTTTCTCTCTATAATTTCTCTCTATAATAATTGCTCTATAGCTTTAGTGAATTGGTGAAAAATAATGAAGGAATGAGCTTCTATTTATAGGAAAATATAGTTTCAATAATTGCACGTTTTGGGGCTCAGAATATTATAGTATAATACCTTCCTCTTTTCCTTCATTTTTAATTTGGTCCTGCAAGTATTATCAAACTTGCACCACCTCCCCTAATAGTAAATCGTGTGAATGAATAGTAAATCATGTGAATCAATAGTTGTAGACATGTGAAAATACAAATTACAGTATAGTACCTTCAACTATACCTCCATTTTTAACGTAGTCATGCAAGTATTATCAATCTTGCACCACCTCCCCTAATAGTACAAGAATGTGAATCAATAGTACACACATGTCAACAAATAATTATAATCATGTGAATTAATAGCAATTAATTGCTCATTTATCAGATTAATTACCCGATAACTTCCAGACATCAATTATTATCGAAATACTTATCGACTTCCACTAACACTAATAATTTCAACACAATAAAAATATCAAATTCATCTTTAATCAACACGAACTTATTCATCATTAATATCAGAACTCACAATATTTAATAACCAGGTCGTTCCCAGGAAAGAGGGGGCTTTCCGATAAGGATTTCTCCTTATTGGCGCGCAATTAGGTGACTAAACCTCTCCTTGACAGAACTTCTAGACATTGTCAATATTGCAAATAATAATATGAATAACTTTGCGTCTCAATTATTGATTTAATAATATATCATATTATGCAAATATTCTTTGTGATGATAATCGAATCAATAATATGAGAGATATGATACAACAATTCATCAGTAGCAATAATTGAGTATAACCGGTGACTTCTTACGTAAGCATCAATAATCAATACTGCAGTGCTACTACGCAACCACGCCAGATTCGTATTTTTTTACTACCGAGTAGTTCAACAGTTTTAACGGTAACACTTTCGCCGTTATTTTTATTAAAAGACAATTCTGTCATTTTCTAATTACGACAATACTTCTGTTGTGGGGTCCACCAATGATTGTGCCGTCGTACGGATATTCTCGATAAAAAGAATATTCCTCGATTAATCGAATATTATATAACAACTTGATTACTTTGCAAAATTTATAAATATTATCCACAACTATAACATTATATCAAATCCACACCATAATATTCAAAAAAAAAATATTTCGAGAAATTTAAATCTTTATTCATAAAATTTGGGATCTCACAAGTAATACTTGAATACTAGTTGCCCAAGCAATTTAATTGGAAAGCCCAAATGAATTAAATGGATGGCCCAAATTTTAGCCCAAGTGTTAGGGACTTTTTGGTCATCTTATTAGGCAAACTATATATGCAATAAAAGAAAATTCAAAAAAATGGGATAGAGAAAGGAGCTATACCCAGCCAAAAGAGGAGAGAAATGTGCATATGGGTTAAATCATTTTACTTCCCATTTTGTCAAAGTTTAGCTAACAACTCCCCTTAGGTGTCACTAATTTATTTCACCACTTATTTTATCCAAGTCCACAAGCAAAGCAAGAATGATCAAGTGAGAATAGAAGGAGAAGTGTTGGGCAATAATATGCATGCATATTTTATATCTATATAATTCTCCCAAACAAAACCTTACTCTCTTTCTCTTTCATCTCATTCTAACTTAACAAAACAAATTAAAATACAATAGAGAGAGAGAGAGTATTTTCGGAAGCCATAGAAGGGAAAAGGGAGAGGAGTTTTCATCCTTATGCATCCAAAGTTTATCAAATATTTTGCAAGAGTAAGAAGAGTAGCTCAAAGAACAAGGTAAAACACTAAAACTAAAGCTTTTGTTTACTTATTTAATTATAGTGGATTTACAAAATGATGAGTTAATGTTCTAAACTTAAAAACCTTAGATCTACATGTTTCCTAGTGTTTTCTAACCATTTTGAGTGTTAGAATGTTGATCAAAAGGAAGAAATGAAAAATATGTTCTTAAGGGTAGAAAACCCTAACTTTTCTTCACTTTGATCATCTACCATTTAAGATCTACACCTCCTATTTACGATCTGTCAAAGAGGGGTGCTAGATGTGTAAGTTAACTAGTAAACCCAAGTGTTAACACTCAAATATAATGATTTTTCAAGGCATGGGGCAATTTCTGAAAAAGAGAACAAGGGACTGTTTTTGGGCAGTTTATAGCAGGGGCAATTTCGTTCGATTATTTTGCTCTAAAAATTCTAAAATTTTTTGGAATGATAATATCATGAGTTATCTATGTTCTGTAAAAAGATGATGATTTTTGGATGTGTAGGATGAAAGTTATGGATTTTACGAGAAATAACTACTTAAAAAGTAAAAGTGAATAACTCTTAGTGTGTAACTCCAAAACTTGTACCATTTTTACTGGAAGTACATATACATAACAAGAACATCCCCCTGAAAGTTTCAGAAGTTTTGGACAAAACCAAAGGTCATGAAAATTGTTCCAAGATCCGACAGTTTTAGCCATTTTCAGCATAATAAAAGAAACTGAAAAATTCTAAAAAAATTATATGTTCATAAGAGTAATATTAACTGATGTTTCCTAGAAAATTAGAATTTTTGAAATTGCTTTGATATTTTTCATGTAAATGATTAAGTTGTGAATAAATGAAAAAAAATAAGTTAAATGATGTTGTAAAGGGTAAAAATGTAATTTTATGGCTTATAAACGCTAAAGACGATTTATACAGATTTTTTAGAGGGTATTTTGGTCATTATTGATGAGATGTTATATTCATGGCATTTTATGATCATTAAATAAGTGAATTAGTAAAGAGTAAACAATTAAAATTAATTTTTTATGAGTTTAATGAAGGATTAAAATATTATTAATAGCTTAATAATATTAGATTAAGATATTATTAATATAATTAATAATATTAGATTAAAATATTATTAATTGATTAATAATATTAGATTAAAACATTAATAAATGATTAAAACATTATTTAATGCCTAAAAACATTAGATTAAAATATTATTAATATAATTAATAATATTAGATTAAAATATTATTAAATGATTAATAATATTATAATATGATTCAAATATTATTAAAGGGTTAATAATATTTAAGGTGAATAAAATATTATTAAATGATTAATAATATTAGTAAATAATTTGAATATTATTAAATAATTAATAATATTAGAGAAGGATTAAAATATTAATAAAAGATTAATAATATTTGTAAATGATGAAGATTGTTAAGTGGATCAAATATTATTAAAGGGTTAATAATATTAAGTAAGTGATGAAGATACTATTAAATGATATTGAGAAGTAAATAAAATATTATTAAGTGATTAATAACATTAGACAATGGTTAAGAATTTGTTAATTGAGTAAATTATTAAATGATTAATAATATTAGTAAGTGATTAAAATATTATTAAATGATTAATAATATTTAGAAATGATTAAGATGTTGATAAGTGATTAAAATATTATTAAAATGTTAATAATATTTGTAAACGATTAAGATATTATGAAGTGATTATTAAGTGAATGAAATATTATTAAATGATTAATAATATTAGATAGAAGTTTTAAGATGATGATTGAGTGATTGTAATGATAATGAGATAATGAATTATTGATTATGTGGCAAAATGTTAGCTTATTATTAAAGTAATAGTATTATGGGATAAAATACATTATGCTAATTGGAAGATCGATTTTATTAATGATAGGTCTTTCATAAGAGATTAAATTAGATTGCTTAGCGGTAATCAGCGGTACAGGCAAGTTTTCTAACTCAAACTCGAGTTAATAATTTTCCAGAATACTAGTGGTTTAATTATTGACAATTATTCCACATCTATGATTATTGATTCGCACTTAGTGCACATTGCATATGTTTATCAGATATGCAAGGTTGATCACCTTCATTACCAAAGTATTTATTCATGGTCATTGTTGACCACTCAGCGTTATTAATTCAATTATTCATGTATTAAAACTTGATTCATGCTCTTTCACAATCATTATATTGTTGAAAACTTGAAAGCTTATTCTTTCTTTCAATCATGATATATCTTTATTGTATTTAAACTTGCTGAGCAAAGTAGTTGTTCACCCTTGCTATATCATGATATATTTCAGTTTAACCCGAATGCTCAAAGAAAGACAAATTCAAAAGAAAAGATGGAGATTATTTTTATAAAGACATCTATCTATTATGATAACTGGCATAAATTGATGATGTAAACCTTGTGAATTATTAAAGTTATGTATTAAGATAAAGGTTGTAGACCTTGAGAAATGTTACAGAACTATTGTGTAATAAATAATTTATGTTTATAATTCTACATTAGTTTATAGAATATGTATGAAGATGATGTATCGTGATGCACCAGGTCCGAGGTTCAAGGGACCCAGATTTGGGGGCGTTACAGTTGTGCTGCTGATGACTCCTTAAAGCCTTGGCCATCCAGAGGATAACCAAGGTCACTATACGACGAGGTTGCAACATTCCGATGGAGAGTATCAAATAAAGCAAGTGTCTCAAAAGGTAAAGGCAAATATTTCATTTTCTCACTCTGAAAAACAAAATGACAAAGCATAATATATTATAGGAAACGAAAGAAAATTCAAGAAGAAAGTTATGTGTTAACTAAAGAAAAAACTAACAATATAGCCAATGGAAAAAGAGTCGTGAGATGCCATAGAAGGCAGAATGTCATTTGCCCCACCCAAAGTGCTATCAACAATACTCTCCCGAGCAGTCACAATCTCGGCATAATCCTTTTGGGAGGATGATAATCAGCAATAGTTTTAGAAAGATTCCCCCTCGAGGAAACAAGAGTCTCATTAGTACCCTCAATGTTGTCTTGTGGAGATGTTATAGGAAGATGTGAAGAAAAAGCTACACCACCCACAGCAGGACCCAAGCTCACATCAGATAAAGAATCCTTAGCATCAAGATTGACATGATCATCCTTTGGTGAAGAAGATTCAATATCAATGGGTATAGGTCGGGGAAGCTCACGAATAGTGGAAGCCGCCGTTTCTGCCCCATTTGCAGTACCCGAAAGGACACCAATGGGAGTATCATCGTTCTTTTCATCAACCTCAGTAATCTGAAAAACAAGAAAATAATGACATAAGGTAATATGAAAACAGCCATACGAATGTTGAAAGACAATAGTGAAAATTTTACAAAGTGTACCAAAAGTCTTTAGCGCTTCTTGACCAGATCCTCGGCTGCCGACAAACTAAAACCAACATCATCAAGAGGGCGTTTTGTTAACATCTTTAAGATAAGAGTCATTCCATTTGGCATTTGCCTAACGACAGAAAGACCAATCGGACCCACGATAAAATCAATAGGGGGCATCACCTCTGAATTAGTAGTAGTAGATGCTCTTATTTTGGAGCGAGTAACTCTCATTTTCTCGACAGCAGAGGATCCTTGGGGAGGAGCTGGAGGAGGTATCCGAGATGAAGCTCGTAGTGAAAGACTCCTGGAAGTAGTAGGGGCATGTGCGGGAAGAATATTCGGGGAACTTCGAGGATGAATGTTTGCTGACTAAGGAAGAGAAGACTTACACATTAAAGCCTTACGCTCAATAAACCAACTACTGGTTGGCCAACGCTCTGAACAGACATTTATCTTAGGAGAACATAGCATTCTGGCCCATTGGAGATGTTAGAGAGTAGGAGTTGGTATCGAAAAAATTGGGGTATCCTCCTCCCACATTTTAAGATTGATGAGCCAATAGTTTCTCTCACCAATAGCATATCGCCCACTTCGAGAATCATCTTGTATGACAAAAGGAAGGGATTGACATGGAGAATTTGGAGGTCTTGGAAATGCCCATGCAAAAGAGGGGGAGGTAAAGACGAAGTTGAGAAGAGGACTCTTATAATTCTCCCGACAAGTGTGGCCGAAGGGACGCTCCTAGTCAAATCCAAACTACCTCATGACCCTGTGAGGAGAATAAAGTATGGTGCCAAAACTGCTACTTTAACAAAATAGGGAAGCCCCGCAGCCTGAAGGAAGACAAACCAAGAAAGTGAAGAATTAATCAATTCCTTGATGCTTGAGTAGAAGAGAAAGTCACGCCTATAGAAGTGAGTCAGACGACCCCCACTTTCTGGAACAATGGTGTAGGGACGAACGGTGAAGCATGAAAAATTATCGATAAAAAGCAGTAAATCTGAGTTAGATCGGTGATCAATCCAACAAACTATACTTGGGACGATGTTGAGCAATGAACTGAAGACCTCTTTTTCTTCTTAAAAAGATTTAAAGGAGTAGAATAGCCCAAAAAGAGCTTGATGAGAAAGATCTAAATAAAGGAGTAGGGAGTGAAGCAATTTACGTCATACTTGAATAAATGAAAAAGAAAGGTTAATAAGAAAAAGAAGAGAAAAAGTGTAGTATGAAAGGTAGTTAATAAAAATATGAAAATGAGTACGTCCCAACAGATTCTCTCAAGGCGAAGGACATTTCGTCCAAACGATGATATAAGGTCCCCAAGAAGAGGGAAGCAAGAGGAATTTCCAAGCCCTGAGATAACAAAGCTGCCAAAATACATATATGGGTTGAAGGACCGTCTATAGGAGACCCAAGAAAGAGAAAGCGGGACAACCACATAGCTAGATAAGCTACCAGAGAAAAAGGAAAGGCTCCACATGGAAAGCAGAGATAGATTTGATGTAAATGAAACTATCGCAATGGTTGGGCTTGTAATCCCGAAAGAAGTAGCGTACCTAAGATAGCCATGCAGTTTTCTACCAGCTGGAGGTCTCGAAGTTTAGAAGGAGTGCATCGCCCTTATATCGTGAGACGTAATAGGAAGACCGCCTGAAGGCTTCTATCAAGTATGCAACACACTTGGTATCTCTAGTGGACATGATGGATGAGCCACAAGAAGCTGAAACAGTAGCAGAAAGGCTATAAGATATATTTCAGAATAAGTACATAATTTAGAAAAAATGAGAATGAATGAAAAAGATAGGAGAGAAACTTACTAGTAGAAGGCATAGACATCCTCTAGAGTAGGGGGTGAATTCCCCCAAAGCAGTAACGAATGTGGATGTAGAGGAGCACCAACATGAAATCAATACGGTAAGGGCGTCGTGGTCCTGTTGGATACATAGATCCCTACATAGTTGAATGTAGAGTAAAATGCCCACACTCTTTAGTATATGCACATAATCAAAATTCCCAAAGATCTTATCGGTCCAATGCTGCCATCCCTGAATGTGATCAGATGAATCAAATAAGAAGCAAAGGAAACTAAAGGGGTACTCTTGTTTCTCTATAAATATATGGGGAATTCGATCAAAATAGGGAAAGTCATAACAACCTCTAATCCGCAAGCCGTAACATGTAGAAACAAGCCTCGTTTCTCTAATGGAGGAAAGGTTCTACGGTTATAAGTCATGGTTTGCTCCCGAAAAATATTAAAAGGCCCAACGAAGGGAGCCCTTCCCCACACACTTATGAATGGGGTCTTCTTGGTGGTTTTTGGGTCTGAAGAGAGCGTTCAATGGGAAGGGCCTTCAATCAAGGAAAATTTAGCATAAGGATTTTAAAGAGTAAGGAAAAGAGGTAAATGAAAGCATTTGATCATAAGTGCTTACCATGGCAAAGAAAAAGAATCTAAGATTTAAACTGAAGAACACTTGAAAAGAAGAAGAAACAAAGTCATCGAAGGTTAGAACTCACAATTACGCAAGGAAAAATTTCCCAAAATTTTTCGAAACAAACTTCGGCAGCCCAAGCACATTCTTCCGAGCCTTTTTCAACTTATAATAGTGTATAACATTGCCGAATGCATTGGTTTTTGTAGAGTTCATCGCTAGCTTTGTTTTGATATATTATGGGCCCTATAATTCCAAATGGATCAAAAATTATGGTCAAAATAACGATCACCCTTCTCGAACTTCACTTTTTCCTTCATTTCCTGACTTGCCTCCTAGGGTTTTCCCCGTAGGGTTCATCCTTTTTGGGGTTCAGCCATCTAGGGTGGTCCCACTGAGGATGATTTTTTCCTTCGTGTTTTGTCGAAAAACACCAATCTTTCTTTATAATATGAGGAAAAAAACTAAGATATGATCAAGGTAACGTGGCTCGGAAAACAAAAGAAATATTAAAGTTACTGAAAGAGGAAGCAAGGAAAAGCACAAACAAAAGAAGTCATTCGAATGGAAGAACAAAGGAAAAATGGAAAGAAAAAAAAGTCGAGGCCCCTAGGGTTTGACTCCCTATAAGGTTCAGCCCCCCATAGGGTTCGACTCCCTGTAGGGTTCAGTCCCCCATAGGGTTTGACTCCCTATAAGGTTCAACTACCTAGGGGGTCCTCCCTCCGTACCTTTATTGTTCCCTCGTTCGACAAAGCAACTACTCAAAATAGATGCTTCTTCTCCACAAAAATTTATAGCCTTTCTTTGAGAATATCCGAGGTAAAAAACTAAGATTTGACCAAGGTAATGTGGCTCCAAAAACAAAAGAAAGACTACAATTACCTAAAAAAGATAAATAAATGGAGTAAATCAAGAGAAATCCAAAAGAAAGCATTAAAATAAACAAGAAAAGATAAAAAAAAATGAAGACGATAGGAAGGGGTGGAACCCTAGGGTTCGGCCACCCCTTAGGGTTAGGCCCTATAGGGATAGACCATTAAGTAGACTGCAACAGGCGGGTGGGCCTTGGTCACAATAAGCAAGCAAGCGGGCCAAAAATGGTATAGACTATAAACGGCCGGGTTTTGGCAGTGAAAAGTGAGAGCCCAAGGCGGGTTAGGGTAGCCTACCATGAGAACTTTCCTCTTCTTTTTTTTTTTGTAAATCTTGATACCCCAAAAATAGTAATAATAATAAATATTAATAATAATTTTAATTACTTAAATTAACTACATATCTCAATCAATTAAAATTTTAATAGTATTATAATTTTAGATATTATTCTAAAGGCATGATTTGGGATAATGATTGATTTACTTTCCAAATAAGTAGGGGAATGCATAATTAAGGGATAATGATTGATTTACTTTCCAAATGTACTACAATAAGTAGGGATTGCATAATTGAGGATAAAATTATCTATATTATTGTGTATAGATTTTGGACTTACAATCTAAAAAATTAGTGGTTGATTCAATTATATATTGCTAGTAATTCAAAGTATATAATCAAATTTGATTCTTTAAAATTAATATAATTTATTTAACTTTTAAAAATAATAAATCATAATTAATACTAATATATAGATAATTTTAAATTTTTATAATTATATTATCTAACTTAAACTAATAATTGTTAGTTTAATAGTTTTATACTTTGAAATTATTAACAACATATCTCAATCAATTAAAATTTTAATAGTATTATAAATTAGTATTATTAATTAATTACCTACATTAACTACATATCTTAATTATAATTTTCAAATATAGTTAAAATTTATTGAAGATTGCATTAAAATAAATAGTTGTTGTAGCTTAGTTGGTTTGAACTCTTATTTATTTACTTACAAGTATTGTGTTCAAGCCCTACAAGTAGCAAAATTTTATTTAAAAAAAAAAACTTATGGGCCCGCAATGGTGGTAGCCACCACTTGTAAAGCCAAAAAGCAGACCCAGCCAAAAAAATGAAGTTTCCATGGGCTAAAAAGTTAAGCCCAAAGCCCAATTTTTACTTACCCGGCCCGGCCTTACCATGAACTGGGCCAATTTTGCCAGGTCTACCATTAAGGTTTGGCTATCAAGGGTAGAGTCTTTTTTACCTAAGTCCTTTTTGTGTGCCCGTATTGAAGAACACTTGCTTGTTGCCCTTTTGATGACTTCTCGATTTCAAGATAAGAGAAAATTCACAAGACGAGAGTGAAAAATATAAGAAGCTTGAGAGGGATATACATATAATACCCAAAGTATACTTGCAACAGAAAAAGGAAGCAGTCATCCTATTCATATTAAAAGAATGATTCCATCTGGTTTCCAAAATAGAAGTAGATTTCATGTTGCTTCTAAATAGAAATATATAAAGATATTATTTTCTAAATATGGAAAGATATATATATATATATATATATATATATATTTTAAACCCTATGGAAGGATCTTTCTTTCAAAATCAAATAAAGAAAAGATTTGATTTCATTTTCCAAAATAAAATAAGATTTTATTAATTAGTTTAGAAGATTGGATTTTATTTAGTAATATTTGATGATCTATCTTATTTCAATTTCCTGAAAAATTAAGGAAACAAAGATTGAGAAAGATTTGGAAAGATTTTCAGAAAATTTCTCAAGATGTAAGATGTTCACATAAGAGCCCTTTTAGGTCTTACCTCCTTAGGGTTTAACCAGACCTTAGGATTCAGTTCCCCTAGGGGTTCCCTCTTTTAGGACTCCATTTTCAAGATTTGTAAGGTGGAGCACCAAAAAATCATTCGAAAGCTCGAAGCATTCTTACACGATCGTCTCTTTAGAATCGCGACTCTCGCGCAGGGGGTAAGTGTGGGCCCAACTACTAATTAGGGTTCACATAACCTAATTGAATTAAATGTACAAATTAAGCTTCACAATATAATTAAATGAATGACGTAAAAGCCAGAAATAAATGTGTGAGACTTGAGAGAAGACTCCACGTGTCCCGAGGTAGAAGACTCGTGGAGGTGACTCATTTTAAGGAATTTGTTGAGGGAATTGGATTGATGGCTAGAAGGACAGGACGATCTGAGAATTACTTTGGTAACTAAGGGTATTTCTAGAATTTCCCCGAGGACATGTGTCTGGCACGTGACCACTTTCCAGGAAACTCTATAAGTAGCCATTTTATTCTATGAAGAAGGGACTTTTGAACTTTTGGAGGACTTGAAAACATAAAGATTCTCTATCAACCCGAAGCACACCAGAAGGCTATTTAGATCCTTCACTACAAGAAAAACCCTTAAGCTCTACGCAAATAGTCTCGATGGATTTAAATATGTCGAAATAAGATTATTTACGACGGAATAATTCGTTAAACATAATTCCCTCGAAATTACCATAATTACGACGGAATTCTGTCGGAACTAGAATACCCTCATTGGCGCCAAGTTTCCTGCCAGAGCGAAACATAAATTCGACGAAACTGAAGTTATTTTCGACGGAAATTACGTTGGAAGTAATATAATTCTGAGGAACTTATGTCCGACAAAAATTCCGTCGAAAATAACTTACAAAACCTAATCAGACACTGTCTTCTCCTTAGTCGCCCCATTTTTCTCATTTCTATTTCTCTCACCTCATTCTCACTCGATATCTCTCACTCTATAATCTCTCTCAGCTCTCATCTCACCTCTGGCCACTGCCCACTCACCTCTCGGCCACTGCCCACCCACCTTCGGCCACTGCCCATCAATTTCTGATCACTGTCGCCATTTTTCGGCGACGTATGGTAGCTCCTAGCTCCTCCTTTTTGTTCCTCATTTCTCCTCCTTTAATTCAAGGTAAGTAATCCTAAATGATGATTTGAGATTACTGAATATAGTTTGCAGATTTGAGTTGTTGATTTTGCTAAAGTTGTTCATGTGTTACTGAGAAAAATTGGGATATCCTCTATTTTTACAATTTATTGAATATCCTCTGTTATTGAATATGTGTTATTGAATATCCTCTGTTATGCAATTTATTTATTTTTACTATAATATGCAAATTCTTGTATGTTGTTGTTAATTGTTTTGCAAGTTGGGATTATTTGAAATTAATTTCTGCAAATTGTTGCATGTTGCTGAAATTGGGATTTATTTTGTGCAATTAAAATTTTTATTTGTGTATACAGTGTATTTGTGCAATTACAATGTTTGGGTCATAACAATTATTGTGTTTGGGTCATAACATAATGTGATATATACACTTCTTGGAGGTAATATTTTTTATGTTTCACGAAATTATCCGAATTTATCACATTTTATAAATTATTATTAGTAATCGAATTTGTATCTTTTTATAGGCTCCAGCCAGCGCCAGCATCCGAGAGCACATGTCGGACCATCTCATACGGGCGCTGACTTGGATGACGAGATCTTTCGGCAGATGATAAGGGTCGTGTCGGATAGGTTCCGTACCGATCCGGTCTTTCGGCGTCAGCAGTTGCCTACCAGTTC
This sequence comes from Panax ginseng, assembly GCA_020205605.1. Lineage (NCBI taxonomy): Eukaryota > Viridiplantae > Streptophyta > Magnoliopsida > Apiales > Araliaceae > Panax > Panax ginseng. The sequence continues at coordinate 33,004,433 of CM035135.1, forward strand.
TCGTCTTCACCAGATTGCTTAGGATATTATAGCAGGGGCCTCCGCAGAGAGTACAGGATTACCGCGGGAGCAGTTCGATGCTTTCAACGGCGAGATGCTCCGAATGGTGATTACCCTCTTGGAGGAGGCTTTTCGTCTACCCCCGCCTACTCAGGTATTCTTATTGTTTATGTTTTTTTCAATTAAGGCTAGCTTGTTAATTCTCTCTCTCTCTCTCTCACACACACACACACACACACACACACATATATATATATATATATATATATATATATATATATATATATATATATATATATATATATATACTGACTAATAATTTATATTTTGATTCTATCAATGTGGTGGCGATGGTGGCGGATTTGGCGATGATGAGCGCAGCAAACGACAATTTCCATTTCCATACACTGTAACACCGTCGCTCACCTCACTTGATGATGATGATACTTTTACTAGTTTATAGTTCATTTGTATTCATGTTATTGTAGAAAATTTGTATATATTGAAGTGTCTAATTGCATCTGTATAAGATTGTAGAACATTTGTATATATTGTAGTGTCTAATTGCGTCTGTATAAGTATTATAAATTATATTGTTTATCGTTTATGGAACATTAGCTTATATTTGTAATTGTTAGCTCAGTAGTGTTGATGATAATCAGTTAGTAGATTACGTTTTGTTGGATGTGTTGCTATCATTTTTAGTGTTACATTGAATATTTGAATGTGAGATACATGTTTATAATACTATGTATTGGGTTGTGATAGGTTACATGTGGCGCCCCCAAAATAGGTATACATCACCCATTCCGAGTCGCCAAATACATTATACAAAATTTAAATACAACTTAATTATACAATACGACAAAACGTAGCTGAGAGTTTTAACACGAATATTGTCTTCTAGACAATATCCAAACTCAATGGAGTCCTCATTACAATTATTATCACACTATTTCACAGAATAGTGAGGACTACTATAGCCACTTATCCTGGACCGTCACTCCATTCCCCGACTCGTCCCAGCTATATTCTCATTTCCTGAAGAGAACAATGAAAGAAAAGGTTGAGCTCAACTAGCTCAATAAAGAATATTATGACAAAGATAATACAGAATAAATTATCGTTAGCCTTGAACAGATTAAACTGATAGGATTCAATAAATAACAAGTTTAACTGCAGCGGAAAAAGCAATTTATTAGAAGAGTCTAGTAGAGCATGATATCTAATATCTTCTATGATTTAAAAGTTTATCATCAATTTTATCGCTGAGACTCAACTCAATAAATAATCCACATCACTGAATTATCCATGCACTATGGGCCAAGGATAATAATTAGTATCACGTCCACGAATTATCCATGAACTACGGGCCAAGGATATTCGTGTAATCACTAGTGGTCATGATCATGCCAACAACTGTCTATCAATGCACTATGGGCATAATCATATCAATCAACAGTCCATCTATGCACTACGGGCCAAAGATGACTTTTATCACAATATAAGCATGAGGATGATGACAATGATATAAGAATTCAATTAAATGAGAGCAAGGATAAATTTTAAAGATTTATAATTCAATTTATCCAGAATTCAATAATGTCCAAATTGTCAACATTATACTGCTTTGTGGAGTAAAATTCAAGAATAATATTGTATCAAAAATGATTTGGACGAAAAAGAAATCAATTTTTATCATGAATAGTACCCCGAGTGAATAGTACCTGAGTAAATAGTACCCCGTGAATAGTACTTCGAGAATAGTACCCCGGCATGAAAAGATTAAAATTTATCAAGAATGTTCAGAATAATATTTTCATGAAAAGATACTAGATGAAGCGCAAATTTCAAAGATATTCTACTAATTTCAAGGAGTATAGAAGCAATAATTTAACAAAATGAGTGTAGAATTCGGAATTTGAAACAAAATAATACTGCTTACATACTACAGAGTATGGAAGAAAATATTATTTCTTACGAATATTGAAGAAAAATAATATCCCTTACAACTGTTGAACGAAAATAATATTTCTTACGAATATTGAACGATGATAATATTCCTTGCGAATATTAAACGAAGATATTATCTCTTGCGAATATTGAACGAAATAAAATTTCTTACGAATACGAAAAATAATATCGTAATCGAATATGAAATAAATAGTACCCCTTACCTTAAAAAGAGAGTACTTCTGACTGGTAGGGCGGGGATATTCTTGAAGAAAACTTATACTATTTTTTACGCTCAAAGCCTCCTTAAACTCTAAAGAAATATGCTCAATATTATAGAAGAAGAATTCTCTAATTCTGGTGTGATTTTCATTTCTAAACTAAGCATCCTATTTATAAGAGAATGGAAGGATAATATTTGAATTTAGAAAATCACGAGAATTTGCATAAAGATGGAAAAATCACTAGGCGACGTTTGGTTTGAATTATTATATGAATTTTTTTTGACTTTACTATACAGCAATATGCACATACTATGCAGTACTATACAATACTATGCAATATATTATGCAGTACTATGCATAATAAAATATAATATATTTTATTTTTATAAAAACAAAACTTATTATAATATATATATATATATATATATATATAATAATGAGAATAGTCACCCCCTGTGACTACACCCCCTCCCCCCCTGTAACATAAATAATATATATATATATATAACAAAACTGAGATAACTTCTACCGACAGTTTTGAAAAATGGGTAAGTGGGGGGTCCATATAATAAACAAAATTTACGACAAATACTTCATAAAAATCCCCTCTAATTATCTCAACTCACTTGGCTTCACAAAACACATTTTTAATAACATTCATCATTAATATTATAACTCACAATATTAACAACCAGATCATTCCCAGGAAAGAGGGGGCTTTCCGATAAGGATTTCTCCCTATTGGCGCGCAATTAGGTGACCAAACCCCTTTCCTCGACAGAACTTTTTAGACATCGTCAATAATGCAAATAATAATATGAATAACTTTGTCGTCTCAATTATTGATTTAATAATATAAAATATTATGACAATAATTGAATTAATAACGTGAGATATTATACAGCAATTATTGTGGCAATAATTGAAATAAACTGAGTGACTTTTCACGTAAGCATCAATAATCAATACTGTGTGCTACTATGCAACCACGCGTATTACTGTACTTTTATTACCGGGTATTTCAACAGTTAACGGTAAAACTTTTGTCGTTATTTTTATAAAAATATATTTTTGTCATTTTCTAACTTCGACAATAATTCCGTTGTGGGGTCCACCAATGATTGTGCCGTCATACGAATATTCCCTATTAAAACAAATATTTCCTTACCAATCGAATATATATAGCAACTTGCTTACTTAGCAAAATTTATAAATATTACCCACAACTATAATATTAGATCAAATCCACACCATAATATTCAAAATGATATTTAGAGAAAAAAATTTATTTTTATTCATAAAAGTTGGGGTCTTACATTACAGGTACATAATGGGTTTAAACACTTGGAAACTGCACTTTTCAAATCTGCATTTAAAAAAATAGTTAATTCCGATGAAATAAGGCATCTCTGACGAAAATTCCGTCGGATTTAATAATTAGCCATTTTTTAATAAATATCAGTATATTTTAATTTTCAGTCGGAAATAGGTTAATTCCGAGGGAATATGTCCGTCGAAAATAAGGAATATTAAAATTGACGGAAGGTTTTGTTCTATTTATTCAGTCGTAAATAGCTTATTTTCAACGAAATTCCGTCGGGGATAAACCGTCGAAGATAAGATAGGTACGACAAAATTTGTGACGGATGGTATCTTCGACTCGTATATATACGATCGAATTTCTGACGGAATAGTCCGTCGGAGATAACCTATTTCTGATTGAATAGGTTTATTTTCGAGGAAAAATTTCATCGGAAATAAGGTTTTTCCTTGTTGTGCTTGTTATCCTAATAGAGTTCTCAGAACCTAAGAATTCTGTCAGGTGTTATTGGAGTAATTGCTCACCTGTTCCTCTCCCCTTTTCAATCCATCAATCAAATTCGTACTCTTCGTGGATTTCTCTCCTTCTCAGCCAACACAAAACCCTAATCCTAGCAAGGTACTCTTTCCTTGCCCACAAGTGGCATGTGCTTTCTTGTTTGTTAGTTATATATCTATATAACCAGATAAGGGTGGACTGAATAGAGAGCTGCTCAGATTCAACTTGAAAAGTAAAATTCAAACTCAGATTCGAATTGTATTTGAAAAAAAGGTTACTCAGATTCAATTCGGTTGGAATATTTATTATTTGAATTCGATCTGACTCAGATCGAATTATATTAATTATTCACGATTTTCAAATTCAAACTCAAATTCGAGTCTCCGCATAGTGACTAGCTTTATAATGCATATAATTATAAATTAACTTATTATTTTACTTAGAAATAAGAAAATAAATTTACAATTACACTTTACAAATATAAAATCACAATAAAAATTAAAACAAAATAAAAAATTAATAGTGAATTATCCTAATTTTATTTAACTTTGTACATATTATAAGAGAACGTACCGAGTATATACTCAAATTTGTATCAATCGAGTATGTATCGAGTCACAATCGAGAATTTGAATAATTTGAATTTGAATCATAAATGAATTGAGTATAATCTTACTCAAATTCTACCCGTATTTTTATTCGAACTATATTTTATATTAAATTTTAAATTATATTATTAACTAATTTGAGTCTCGCTAGTATTTTTTGAGTAAAATAGAGGCATTAATCTTGTGCGTCAACTAGCTAGCTAGTCTTCTTCTATGTATGCTTTCTTTTTTGGTAGTTATATACATCTATATAACTAAGTTTTGAAAAAGTCTTTCCTAGAAACAAAACTTTTTAATACCCTCTCAGATCGAGTAAAGTTCCAATATAATTATACTCCCTCCGTTTATTAATATAAGACATTGTAGATAAATGTTTTCGCCCATTAATATAAATTATTTGAGAATTTCAAGTAAATATTAATTATTAAGTTTTTTATATTTTTCCAAGTATTAAATACTTCCTCTGTCCTTAATTATTTGACGTTTTAGAGTTTTTTATTTGTCGTTAATTATTTGACATTTGTTCAAATCTAGAAAAATTAATGACAATTTTTCCAAAATTACCTCTCATTAATTACTCTGCCTATTTTTTTGATACTTTTAACTCTTTATCTCTCCTTATACCAACAAAACTCTCCTTATCCCAATAAAATTTTTCTGTATATTATGAGGGAGAGAGAGTATAGATAATTTCTGAAGAATTGGATACGTTTTTTATGGGGGATAGAGAGAGAGATCAATGAGGTATGAGAGTTTTTTAGGAGATAATTATGGAAAAATGTGTGAGAGAGATCAGTATGAATAACTATGATAAATGATGATTTAAGGGTATTATAGACAATTGAGTACTATATTTAATACTTTCTAATCATTATCTTAATTCTTGTGTCTACTTCTAAAACGTCAAATAATTAGAGACGGATGGAGTATAATTTTAGTTCTCTCACTATTTTTTGCCCAATAAATAACATTTCTTTTTTTTTTCAATACAAAGATAAGATAGACAATTGATATTATTCCCTACATTCATAAATAAGTGTCGTTTAAGATTTTTGCACATGGTTTAAGAAAACTATTAATATGAGTAAAAAATTATTGTACAAAACTAAAATACCCTTATTTAATATGTATTGGGAAGAATTGGGAAGAAAAGGAATATGAAAGGCAGGTAGCATACACCTAATTTAATGCATTGAAAAGTTAAAAAAGACTAATTATTGTGTGCATTAAACACTTATTGAAAAACAAGGATAATAGTAAATTTGGAAGAAAAAAAATACTCCCTCCGTTCCTAAAAGATTGTCGTTTTAGAAGGAAATTTTTTTTTCTAAAATGTTTGTCGCTTACAACTTTCGAGGAGAATAAATTATTTACTTTCCTATATTATCCCTACCTTCTTTCATTGTCCCAAGAAATTGTCTTCCTTGTATTAATAGTTTTCAACTTTTCATAAAAGGGTAGTGATGAAATTTCAAACAAATTTTACTTGGTAAATGATACTTTCTTAATCTATGTCCAAAAACCTTAAACGATAATCTTTTAGAAACGAAGGTAGTATTAATTATGCTTTGGTTTCATTAAGCGTCAAATATTTTAAAATAAATCAAATTGTGTAAAACTTAAGTTACAATGGAATGGAGGGAGTATATTTAATGCTATATAATCATTTTCTCAATATTTGTGCATAATTCTAAAACGACTTAGGGGGTGTTTGATAAAAACTGAATGAATCTGAATCTAAATGAACTGAATCTGAATGAAAAAAGTTGTTTGATAATTGACATGTTTGAAACATCTGAATAACAATTTTTTATTATTTTACCCCTATAAAAAAATTCAAATTTGTTATAAATTTATTTAATATTATTTAATATAATAGTTAATATTGTAAAAAAAAACTTCATTCAACCTTTATTCAGTCCATTCAGCCAAAAAAATGACCCTAAACTATTCAACTCAAATCGTCTGAATGTGTGACTGATTCAGCCATTCAAATAATTTTTTTTCAAAAAAAACGTATTTAATGACTGATCGATTCAACCATTCAGCTATTTAGTCTTCAATAAACAGCCCCTTATATAAAGAGAAGGGGGGAGGGAGTATATGCATTTAAACTTTATCAGTTGCAATTTAAACTTTATCCAGAAACTTGTCCGGATAAGCCATATTTAATGGAATTTTATTGGTACTAGTAAAACCTTAATTAATGAATGATAATGTACCCTGTTAGTATTTATACTCTGTGGTTTTAATGATGACAATGTTTATATAGGCTAAATTATTTTTATATTGGCTTATAATTTTAGTTAGTCATGTTAAATAGTTTGCATGGGTTATTGTATGAAAGGATACTACAGGTTGTCACGTGATTCAAAGTTTTTGGAATATAATATTTATATGACTAACTAAACCTGTTTTGAAGACTAATTCTAATGTGAATTGGAGTTGATTAAGGAAATTGAAAATCAGGTATTGGATTTTTTACGGTATGTCGTGTTTGGATTTTATATCTAATCTGTTTTAATTCCTTATTTGCTGAGTTATATTCTTCCAATATAGATATAGATATTATCTGTTATATAGTGAGTTACCAATTTACGTGTCTTTAATATTTTTTTTAGGAATTGGTATATTTAAGGATTCTTATTCAAAATTGAACAACAGTTAGTTTTTTGGAGTCTTGCTAACAGCAGTTATTGTTTTGAAGGAAACTTGTTAACAGTCAATAAGGACTCTTTCAGCTAGTCTTTATATTTTATTTGACTACTTTTCTTATCTTCTGAGGCTGTTGTTCATCTCGTATTTAAAAGTAATTAGCCGTTGATGGATGAATGGAACGTTACTTATCATAGCCGTTGCTCTCTTCTGTATATATATTGTTTACTCGGCTTCATGAAAAAATACAAGACTGCTAAACATAAACTTCAAGAGAGCTATCTAAGATAATCATTCTTTTAGTCTTGGTTTACAGTGTTCTTGTATCCTTTATTTCAATATCTATTGTAAACGTAGTAGTACAAGTCTAGGATTGGCTTGGGGGGTTTTTATTTTAGTAATACTCAGTCTGTTCAACGAAGTTATCAAAGTGTCAGAGGTGAGAGGTGTTGCAGAGGTGCAAAGGGGGCTGAGATGTCCAATCGATTGTCGTTGTAACAGGGAGTTTTTATTTACTTTGTAATTGCTGAGTATTATTTTAATAAAGTGAGTCTCCAATCCTAGTTGGGATTGGACGTGGATTAGGCTACTAGACTAGAGGATAGAGGCTGAACCACGTAAAAAAATCTCGGTGTGATTTACTGTTGTTTTTTCTTCTGTTTTTTAGCCTCTATATTCTGCAGTTTTTGTTTGCGTCGAAAAAGTTTTACACTAATACGGACAGACGGTATTAGTCATCTGCTTATATATGAATTTAAGAATATAACTAATACGGACAAGGTTAGACCGTCCGATTATAGCTTGCTATAGTAAACTTTGAAAATTGGCAACTGTAAATCACTTCTAAGTATTTACACCTAGTCACCCTCCTCTAGGTGTGCTTAATTACAAAATTTCATACCCTATTCTCCTTTATCCCAAATTGAGATTTTTATTTGATTTTAAAATTTCTTTTTAGAATTTTTCCAGCACAAATTTATAACATGTTTTTGAGGTTTAAAATAATCAGAAAAGAAAAGAAAAGACATGAAATGACTTCAAATTTCTTATTTTTTTTGTTTTATTCTCTAGGGATTTATGAATTTTTAATAATAGCAAGAAAAGTTTGACCATTATTTTTTCCAAAATATTTTGTCCGAGAAATAGATAGACTTGATTGGAAACTAAAAAAATACAAGCAACCTTTATATAATTTCTATATACCCTCAATTTATTACTTACGAACAAAATAAAATCTTATACAGGAAAAAATAGAAATGAAATTTAAATGTATAACTTATAATGCTTTTTCTGATCTTTTATAAATTTTGTTTAATAAAAAAGGTAATTTAAACGTATAACTTATAATTTATAAATATTAAGATTATATTTTTGTTCCATATTTACTCCTAAAAATAATAAGTTTTTTGTTTGGTAATAATGGCATTCTAATAAAATTGTAATGACAAGCCTGAGAATATTGTATCAAATCTTCTCAAGTTTGTCATCACAATTATCAAATATAAAGAGTAGTATTTTTTGCGAAACAAAAATTGTATATATAAAGTAATTGTGAAATAGAACCGAGTATATTAAATGGGAGCATTATTTCTACATATGTTTTAGATATTTTTATATGGTTCTTTTTCGTGGAATACACTTTATGCTCATGTGAGAATGAATCATGTAAAAATATCAAAAATATATATAAAAATATCAATTTCCTATATTAAACCATGTTCTTAAAGGAATTGAAGATACTACCAAACATGAAAAACAAGTTAAAAATAACCATTAATTCCAACAATATTCACAATAATACGCCGGCTTCACATAATCTTATAGTAATGGCCATAATAAGGGAATTAAATACACACTAAAAACATAGACAATTGATATTTTTACAAATAAATGGGATAGTTTCATAAGTTTTTTTCTCATATGAATTGTACCTTACTTATTATTTATGTAAAAAAAACTTATAAAACTATCAAATTTACATAATTATGTAAATATCAATTCTCAAAACATAATACAGGAAGCAAAATATACATACATAATCAAAACAAACGCAATGCACAAAAGAAAACAAGTCTATCAAATACAACAAGCAATACCATTAATTGGAGTAGCTAGCAATAGCACTCACTCACAAACAATATAAGACTTATGTATACCTCTATTTCACAATTATTTTATAAAATAAAATGCATAACTACAATAAGAATTCAATCCAAAAAAACAATAAACAAATTTAGTTTAAAAGAAAAGCCATTTGGGGCCCGGTGACCATTGAGTGCAAGAAGCCAATAAAGCATCATCATGATTATCATGATCATTATTTCGGCGCTAAAGCTACTTGCTCGTCTTTAAATCTAATTGGTTAATTTATCCTTCATAAAACCATGCTCTTTAATGCATTATAAATACCCCCTTTAAACCCCTTCAACTCCTCATCACCAAAAAAAACTCCCTCTTCTCTCTCTCTAAATCTCTCCCTCTCTCTGAAAAAGAAACAAAAAATGGTGAATCCCAATAGTCTCCTTGTTCCTTCATTTCTCTTCATTTTCTTCATAATTCAATCAATGACACTACAGGTAATTACATACAATGTGATCAACTTTGGAGCCAAGCCTGACGGCAAAACTGACTCAACCAAGTCTTTTCTTAGTGCATGGGCTGCAGCTTGTGGCTCCGTTAAGCCGGCTTCAATCTACGTGCCGCCGGGGAGGTATTTACTGAAGAGTGCACATTTTGGTGGGCAGTGTAAGAACAAAGCTATCACGTTTCGCATAGGCGGAACCCTTGTTGCTCCGTCGGATTATGGGGTTATCGGGAATGCTGGGAATTGGCTACACTTTGAAGGAGTTGACGGTGTTACTATTAGTGGTGGAATTCTTGACGGCCAAGGCACTGGCTTGTGGGCTTGTAAGTTAGCCGGCAAGAGTTGCCCTAGCGGAGCTACGGTATGTCCGAATTACCCTAATGCCCTTTATAAGGATTTTATTTACTTCTAACTTAAAAGCTAACCATTCTTCTTGATATTATGAGAATAAAAATTATGTTTTCTAAGTAAAAATTATATTGTTAAAATAACAAGTATCATTTAAAGTGATATGTATTACTATAATAACAATAATAAAAATATTATTATAAGTGTCGCTAAATTTATATTTAGCAATATTTTTGCTCATCTAATAATACTAACAACTTCCTTGTTCTTTCTTGGTCAAGAAAACTGATCAATCCTTGATACGATTTTCCTTCTCTTTTAGAAAAAAGGATGGTTTAATCCTATAATTGCTAATTAATTTAATCCCTTCGGACTATAGGATATAAGTTGAAGTCCTTAAAGTAGCAGCTTTTTTATATAATGTTCAGTGGTCAATCAAATTTCTATAGGGGTAGTAGTGTCTTTTCACACTGTAGAGGGACAATTTGACCAACTGCATCTCCACAACTACTTTTAATCTCCACAACTACTTTTATTTACCAGCTTTCGAATTCATTCATTTTTCAAGGAAAAATCGAAAAAAGGGTCAGCTGTCTGTCTCTTCTAAATATCATTAAGGTAGGACCAGCCAAGTTCCAAGGAAATGTATATACCAATACGAATGAACCCATGTTTCTGGCCTGGTTTCTTCATTCTGGTATTCTCTTTCCACATAATTTATTATGACAATAACTGATAAATCAATTCTTTTAAAATAATCAGTCACTTTTTTTTTGTTTTTTAGTGAGATAGCTACTAAAAATAAGGAAGCTTCAATATATATATATATATATATATATATATATATAAATAAATTAGTGCAGTTTGAAATTTAATTGAATAAAATTAATTTATAATAAAAGATAAATTAAAACTTTCTCAGTTTGTTGGAAATAATTGGATTTGGAAACTTGCTATATGTATTTGCAGACGCTGGGATTTACCAAGTCGAACAATATTGTGATCAATGGATTAACTTCACTAAACAGTCAAATGTTCCACATTGTCATCAATGGCTGCCACAATGTCAAGATGCAAGGAGTAAAGGTATCGGCCTCCGGCAATAGCCCTAATACGGACGGAATTCACGTACAATTATCATCTGCAATAACGATCTTCAACTCGAAAATCAGTACAGGAGATGATTGTGTTTCAATAGGTGCAGGCACTACTAATTTGTGGATTGAAAATATCGCATGTGGTCCAGGCCATGGCATTAGGTAACTATAGGAAAAACTAGCTATCAAAATTATCGGTATATATGTAGGGAACTAATACTTCCACTTCATTTTTTTATATTTCCGCATGTGGGGTCTATTTTTTAATCAAACCAATATTCAATTGGAACTATATTTCTGCAACACTTTGATATTTTCACATGTGAGACCCATTTTTTAATCAAATTATGGTTAAAAAGTGAGACCCCACATGTAGAATAGAGAAGCGAATCTTCTGTCCTGAATTATTATCCTCATGCTTGTGGCACACTTAAATTTTGTGCGTATTAACTTTTATTTATTTTTAAATTAATTAATGTTAAGTAAGAGACTAGGTGTCAAAATTTAAGTGGAAAGACATGAGGACGAAAATGAAGATGGTGGATCTCTCTCATGAAATATCAAAAATATTTTGGAATTATCGATTACCTATATGTTTTAGAGAGCAGATCTCTGTCTCTCATTTTCCCTGTCTCCTTATGTCCCTCCACTTAAATTTTGACATTTAGTAATTTATTTAATTTTAGAGTTAATTGGTGTTAAGTAAAAAGTTAAGTGTCAAAATTTAAATAGGAGGACAAAAGGGAGACAGAGAAAATGGAGACAAGGGATTTGCTCTCTATGTTTTATATTGTGCTGAATTTAACTGTCTAATATTGGTTGTGCAGCATTGGGAGTTTGGGTAAGGATTTACAGGAACCAGGTGTGCAGAATGTTACTGTTAAGACCGCTACATTTACTGGTACTCAGAATGGTGTGAGGATTAAAACATGGGGTAGACCAAGTTCTGGTTTCGTTACCAGAGTTCTTTTCCAACACATCAGCATGGTCAATGTTGAAAACCCAATCGTAATTGACCAAAATTATTGCCCAGATAATAACAATTGCCCTGGCCAGGTATGATTTTGCAAAATTATTATGCTGAATCGTTTCATTACTTTTTTTTTTGTGCTGAGACTATATATTTACCCTATTTGGCCTTACTAATTGTATGAACAGATTCCGCCCATCATTCCCTTGAATGCTATTGATATTTTCAAATTTTATTTTTGGTTTTACTAATGTTGATTTTCTTTTTTCTCATTCATAGTTTTCTGGCGTAAAAATTAGAGATGTGACATATCAAGATATTCACGGAACATCCGCAACAAAAGTTGCTGTCAAATTTGATTGCAGTAAGAAGAATCCATGCAATGTGATAAGATTGGACGGCATCAAGCTCACTTATAGAAATCAACCGGCTGCGGCATCTTGTGCTAATGCTGGAGGCACGACATCCGGCGTAGTTGTGCCATCAAGCTGCTTGTAGGACGAAAATCAGTATTAATTTTTACAACGGAGGAGAATGATTTTTCTCATAATCCTACTAAACTTGGGTATGAATGTCAATGTAATAACATGTTAAAAGAAATAGAACCTATATTTTTACATAAAAAATTAATATTTCTAGCGTAAATAGTGAGGAGTCTCATCTTTACTAGAGATTCGTATAAAAAATATTATTTTAATATATAAAAATATTAATTTCTTTAATGAAATTTCTTTCTTGTTCTTGTGGGGTTAAAAGCCCACTCGGCTAGTCGGCTCGCCTGGCCTTGGGGAATGTAGTCCGATTTATTCAACAATTGATTGAGAACGCTTCTATTATTGTGTTGCAGTCACTTTTCATGAATTAAGGTCCATTAGGCATTTAGGTCATAAGTATTACTCCCTCTGTTCTAAATTAATTGTTTAGTTTTGATTTTTTAAAGTTAAATTGACCATTTTTAAAATTAATTTTTTTACTATTTTTTCTAAAATATAGGTGAAAAATTATAACCAAAAGAAAGTATATATAATTTATTACTAATCCCAATTTTTATAATTTTAAAAATATATTTATATATGCTTAATTATTAATTCTAAAAATAGTCAATTTAACTTAAAAAATTAAAACTGAGCAATTAATTTAAGACGGAGAGAGTATTTTATACTCCCTCGTTCCATAAATATATTATTATTTGTCCCAAAAAACATAATCAAATAAGGCCATCTTTATATGAATAGGTCGAAGTACTCAAGTTGAGTTTACCATCGAAGAAATAATAAAATATTACAAGACATACATAAATAAGTTTTAAATTTAAGTTCGATTTCAACCATGTATGTTTAAAAAACGTGTATATTAAGATTTCGTTTGCGAGGATTTTTATCAACTGCTATTTACTTTCAAAAAGAACTGATATTTCTAAATTCTATATGCAAATAAAATATTTTCATATGGTTTCTTTTACGTGAATAGTGAATGAGACTCATATTTATATATGAGGGACTGGCTCATATGAAAATATTAGTTCTTATTAGGTTTAAATTTATTTTTCCTATAAATAGATATTTGTTCTAGAGAGAGAGGAGTATTTTTGTATTAGTTTAGGATAGGGATAGGGGTAAGAGTAGGAATAAATTACTTCTTTATTGTACGCTCGTTAAATGATTATTAATTAAAGGAGTTTTCTTATTTATTTTTAATCTTCTTCTCTTCTTTATTTTAGTTAGTTTATTTATTTTCATGTCTAGTTAATTTTTTATATCTAGGATGAAGATGAAATTAAATAATTATTTATGATAATATTTTTCATCTCTTTTATTTTTTATGCTTTTATGTTTAATTGATTTCGCATTCATGGTTCCGTTATTGAAATACCTTCGTTTTATAGTTCTTATGTGATTTTAAATTAATTAAAAAGTTTTGATAGATTATTATTAAGATATGAACTTTTCATAATCCATACTTGCTCGAAGAAGTTTTGATGAATTATAGTTAATTCTTAAATTTTCATAATTTATATTTGTCCATGTTAATTGTAAAAATTACTAAATTAAAGAAAAGGGAGATCAAAATCATAATTAAGTTATAAAAATAGAAGAAATTGAATTACTTATTATGTTTATTGTTTAATGGATTCGGATTCATAGATTATTTCCTTGTTATTATTTAATTTAATTATAGTTAATAAATTCTCAATCATTATTTCTATTTCGCCTAAAATAGATATTAAGGATACATTAATTAAAATTAATCTAGTCTATGTGGTTCGACCTGTACTTGCCAATTCTTCAATTTGACACTGTACACTTGAAGTTACATATTTTTAACATATCAAGTTTTTAGCGTCGTTGGCGGGACTAGACTTAATTTTATATTCCTTAATTTTTATTTATTTGAATTAGTTTTTGTTATAATATTTTTTTAGGATTATCAAAACTGATCAACGATGCAGAAAGACAAGATTATTGTTGCATTTTTTCTGATATTTTGTATCTTAACTCAAAAAAAAAAAATAGCTTAGTTTTCTTTTTTATTTTTTTATTGCAAGTTAAAAAACTAATTGTCACATTCATGTATTCACTCACGTAGAGCACATCCTGTTTAGGTTTTTATTTTATTTTATTTTATTTTGTCAAATATAAACTGTGGTGATTGTTTGAGGATTGAGTTACATCAAAATTTCTCTTTCTTAAAGTACTTGACCGACACTAAGGATGTGATCATATTCATGATGGGTCTGAATTAAAACTAGAGGGCTTAATAGACTAAAGATTTTTCAGACTGATCAAGACAACAACAAATCCACTTTAGGGTAAAGCGTTACCTTAAACGGCGGTACAATGAATTGAAAAAGTTTCAAACAACAAAGAGTTGCTGGTTTAGTGATAAAGATAAAGTATATAGCTGTAAATGAAGCTACAAGTTAATTGTTTGGATGAAAAGTTCATTATAGAACTAGGAACAGTTCTTAAGTCTCATCTTGGATCTAAACATGTGTTGCGGCACTTTCATTTGATTAAAGAATCATTAAAAGAGGAGAAGTCACTATAGAGATAGTGGACTCTCAAGAACAACATTACATATCTATTAACTGAAGATTATCTAACAGCATAATGATTTCCACTTAGAGAAGAAGGGTATGAGATACCATGACGATTGGCTTTAGTGCAAGTGGAAGATTGAAAGTAGTATACACACAAGCCACTCATGTTTGATGATAAAGCATATACTCTATAACAATCTTATTCATTTATTAATAAAAGAATAATTTAATTAAAGGCTTTTAATTTATCTACATGATGTTGTTTAATAATATGTAATAAACACATAGTTTTGAGCAATGCTTTTATAATCATGATGATGATCATGCTAATTAGATCTAAATTCTTAGATAGCTAAACTAAAATTGTTCCCAATCGTTGGATTATAGTGAATCTGGATAGATTGGTACAAATGTTGCTTGCTCATTGAATGAGGAAGATTGATCTCATGATCATTTTTGTGGAGACACTAAAGCAAGTATGTAGGTACTTATTAGAGAATAAGTTCACTGAACGTGACTCGCTAAGGAGTACTTAATGGAGTTTTACTTGTCTGTCAATAGAAATTCCTGTAGTGATAGTAGTACAAGTGATCCTTAGACTATAGATCATCATAGTATCTTGTGTATGATGAGTTATACTTTGACATGTCCCTTAAAACTCTTAGGATATATCAAAGGGTATGCTTGGGTGTAATAATTTATACATGGAGATAATAAACACTACAAGAAAAAGGTCTATCAGCGACCGCATACGGTCGCAGATATAAATCAGCGACTGGTCGCTAGGATGCACATCAGCGACCACTTTTAGCGACCGATATATCTGCGACCGATATTAGCGACCGAATTGACAAATTCGGTCATTAAGTCGAATCGACATGGTCCAGGCCAAAGTCGACGTGGTCCATGTGGGCGACGACCACTATCACGACCATGAGCGATCATTGATACCCTCAATTGTTTAGCCGTCATTATTAACTATCAACACCGCATCACGATATGATATAAAAAAATAAAACCCAGATTTTCTTTGTTTTGCGAAATTCCCAAAAATCAGTACTGCTTTTAATACCGCTTTATCCCAACACACATACACAACAAGATAAACAGCATTCACAACAATATAAACATCCATCGTCCACCAACACATACACCAAACTAGTTTCAAAACTAGTTTAAGTAACATAACTGAATATACAAGTTATGAACATACACAATAATAACATTTCAAAACTTGTTTAAGTAACATCTGAGACATCCAAAGAATGAATATACAAGTACAAGCTTATACTATAACTACAAAATCGATCTAAAGCGAGTGCGCCAAGCATCATCGCCTCGATCACCCCTGTAATTAACAAAATAATAAAACAAATTACAAATATATACTAACTATGTTAATATTGGTATATTACGACAATATATGTACAATAAATTGATTTTATACCTCGTCGCCATCCCCATTATTGTGATCTTGTCTTTTCCATCGCTTTCAGCCTAACTCCTCGAGGATCCGTAGCCTTCGGATGCCCCGCCCAAGATCTTCAGAAGATCTCGATCTCGATATATAGCTCTCACACAGTCATTCGGAGTATGAACAGCTGGATGGCTCGATGACTATGTATACTGGGTAGAAGAGCAGCCTGAGCCACTGAAGGATGGGCGTCGTCGTTGTCCTTGACCTTTAATGTAATTCTTCTTCACAACAGACGCCCTCTCCCACAACTCTTGATCAATAGGCGGACGTGGAGTGCCTTCAGGATAACACTCATTCAATAAACGCTTATAAGTATCCTGTCATCATGTTATCAATTAAATAGTTAAAAACAAATTAATTATGTAAGCATTGATAAACAAGATCAAGTTGTTAAAATTTATTACCGCTATCTGGATAGCATCAAAGTGCATTACCATCACGGGTGCCACGTACATCCACCAATGGATAGGGTGACCTTGAGATCGAGACTCCTATACAAAATATAAAGCACAATATTACTAAGTAAAAATATGATATATTTTTTACAATTCATGATTGTAAACATATTAAAACTTGTAAATACGTACCCTGGCAGAGATATGCTGCAACTGTGAAATACTACCGCCCTTGTATGTCCCTTTAGCCTTTTCGCCATCGCCAGGCACACCCGAGGATCTATTAGTGGCGGCGGTTTTTCGTCTTTTCACCCAAATTTCTCCATTGGGCACACATCTCAAATTTATATGGATTGGGTGCACCACCAAGGACTATGCTCATTCATGTAATCCTCTCCACGGCCCGGATGGTCGATCTCGGCATTGTGAAGGGCTTTTTGTCTTTCTTTGTTCAAATTGTCTTTGGTGCGGACCCAAGCACTTTCGTGTAATAATAATGTATGTATCAACCTGAGCACTGCAAGGCCCTCCCATCTATACTGCTTACGCAAATAAAACAACAATAATAACATTACTAAACAATTATCCTTTGAATATTATATTATCTATCATAATTAAAAAAAATATACCGAAATTCAAATTTCAAACAAAGATCCTTGTGGGCGATAGGTGTCTTCATACGTAATCACAGTGTGTGTAGCCAATTTTGTAAACACATCCATGATATGCACTGACGATCTTATTATCTAAAAAATCACTATAATATACAACAATTTACATCAACAATAAGTAGATATATTAAAGCAATTTACATCTAAGTTATAATACTTATGAACATTTTTCAAACTTATACTTATAATACTTAAAAAAAATCGCCAGAGTCTCCCCTATAATATGGACTAGCCACATGCACGACGGCATGCATATATGGACATTTCTAGGCACCTAAGACACAAACCAAGAGAAATATACAAATTTTCAATACAATAAGACCAAAATAATAACGATTGAATGCAAATTAAAGTAGTAAAAATTCAATTATACATGAATATACATTACCAATATAGTATCAATCAAAACATTACCAATATACAATTATACATGAATTTTAGTTTTAACAAACATACATTATAAATGAATTTTATAATTAACATCAATTAGCATGAGTATGGCTTATTATGTTTTTTTCTTTTTGTGAAACCCACACTATGGTGAGAAGTAGATGCACATAATTGCATAGTGGTTTTGTTGATCTTGCTTTCCCAATTTCAACAAATATTAAAACACATATTCAGTATATTCCCAATTTCAACACATATTAAAACACATATTCAGTATATTAAACACATATTAACCCTAAAAATAATTTAACCTAAAAATTTCAAAGAATCTCATAAAACTCTTTTGCAACAATTTCAAAGATATTCCCAATTTCAATAAGAAGCTATAAATTTTAGTAATCCCAAATTCAATAATCCCAAATTCATTTTCATTCATTCAAATCTCAAATCTAAATTAACTCTTAAAACAAAAATTCAAGAGCAATATAAGATAATTTATTGTATGAACTAGCTTTGCCCCAAACTATTGCACGGAAATTCAAAGAGCAATATAAGATAGTGCTTTCATAGTTAGGTTACCTATGGGCGGCGATGAATGATGGCGAGGCGGTGGGTGGCGTCGTGCGTGCGTCGCGTCGTCGTCTTCTCCTTTTTTTTTCTCCCATTCTCCTCTTCTCTATTCGATCTCCTCTTTTTTCTTTCATTTCATTTCTGAATGACCAAACTGGGGTAAATTAAGTTTGATCAGCGACCGCATGCAGTCGCTGATATTAATTGGTCGCACATACCCTTGGCGCCAATATTTCGTGCCAAATTTTACGAGGGAAATTTGTGTTAGCGACCTCTCAGCGACCGCGTGTGGTCGCTTATATTAATTAACGACTAGATTAAGGTGTGGTCGCAGGTATCGGTCGCTACTAGTAATATCAGCGACCGGACATGCAGTCGCTGATAGTATTGGTCGTTGTTAGGCATTTTTCTTGTAGTGAAATGATCAACAAAGAATCTACTACTTCTAGTAAAAGAAGTGGTAGTCTTTGGTCAAGGCAGAATAAAATTAGAAAGGAGTTTCTAATTTGCAACATTTGGAGTTGTGCATTTAAGAATCGAAATACATATAATTAAATAAAATAAGACTTGGCAGTAATTACATGTCTTATATTTAATTGGGACATTGTATAGTGGAATGATTGAATTGACGGTAACTATTTACTTAAAAATTCTTTTATGATTAATGTTGAAATTTATATTATCTGGAATGTCATTGATCGCTAAGGAGGCTTATCCTTATTGTAGAATAAATGTTATTTATTTAAATAAATTAATTGTTTAATTTATTTATTTAAATAAAATTAGAATTGTTCTGATTGATTTATTTACAACAGGTTTAATATGGAGAACCTAAAAGGCCACACTATAAAAGGAAGAATATTTATTTAAGAAGTAAATGGCTTAATCAGAATAATAAGTTAAATGTATTTAATTTAGTCTATGGTGATAGAATAAATTAAATAGCTTAATATTTTAGAAATATTAAATATAAATTAATAAGGGGAGTCTTATTATTATTACTATTATTATTAAGTTAATTCCTAAAGGGGTTTAGGAATTAATTAATATAAGTACTCTCATATATTCCAAATAAGATTAGGTGTTTAATTAATTATTCTTAATAAGATTAGGAAGCCTAATTAATTAAAAAAGTTTAATTAATTAAATAAAAACTCTATTCCTAAATAGTCTAGGAAGGTTCCCTACATCTATAAATAAGAGGAGTCTTATTATGGGTGCGGCTGACACAAGTTACACACTTTGTTCTACGAGTTGGGAGAGTACACATTTTCTATACATAGAGATATAAAAATTAGGGTTTTACCAAATACCCCCTTCTTGATTTTTTGTTCTTCCTTAGTGGATCAGCTCTAGAGACCAAATGCTTAGCTAGGTGGCTAACACTGATCAAAGGAAGGAATTCAATCCTGCGAATTCAAGGAGAATACGAAGAACTTGGATTTGAACTCATACCTGGAGAAGCTTTGTTCTACAAGGGTATGAATCTAATTCTCCTTCTTCTTTGTTTAGATTGATAAGTAAGCACAATGCATGATCATGGTGATGGTTTATATGAAAATTTTAAATTTTGTTTTTATCGCGCTTTCTCCATATTTATGTGATTTGATTACGTAATCGCGCTATATACAAACCTAACAAATTAGAATTTAATAGTTCTCAATATTTTTCTTTTATCCCAAAATAAAATAGACTACACCTCTTGTACGTATAAAGTAACTAGTAGTCTTTTTCTATTAAATGGAGCTACGAAAAATTAGTTTTATCAAACAACTTTGCACCTTATTAAATTTTTCACTATTGCCAAAAATCAAATGATTTCTACACAAATCAAATGAAATTCTCTCTTATTATCCACAATTAGGAAAACGAATTACGCCTTTATATTTACTTAAATTATGTCCACTGATAGGTTTTATTCAAGCCAAACTAGACAATAATTAAGTCTCCAAAATATAGAATAAGGTACAATTTCTAACAATCCCCACTTGTTTGAAAAAACTATATTTCTCCAAAACAATATTCTATCAAACAACTCCAAGGTATGTGTGCATAAAAGAAGGTGCGAGGAACATTGAACCTTTTCCTTAGTGTAAACAACTAAAAGTCATATCGAAGTTGATGGTGCATGTCCATATATTGAACCTCTACTCCTATATAATATGATCGTTATTGTCACACACACAAAATCATCCTACCACGGTGAGTATTCTCAATTGCTATGCGCAAATATGATCATGCGTAATATCCTTTTTCATGAACCTCTAAGAGAGTAAACCACAACTCTCTATAAGAAACGGCTCCACTTATATTTCATATAGGTAAAGTGTTTCACATGTATTTCTGCTGCTAAGAACACAACAACTTTGTTAAGAGTATAACTCAACCTCGGTCGTGTAACAGACGTTACTATCTTACACTACATATGGAACCACATCGATAGTAACACAGTCAGCAACTGTGGCTTATTTTTCTCATTGAACCTATAAACTAGGGGTAACCTAGGTATAGGCTGGGTTTCCATCACCCCTGATTCCAAGTGTTTAAGTTCCATATCACAAGTAGTCAAACTTTCTAAGCTCTCGTCAAAGTCTTAGTAACAAGATAAGTCAAGTCCTCACTTGACTTCCTCATAGACAAATATTATGATATATTCTTGTATCAATTGTCTAACAAAAATTATGTCTATGACCAACATGTCAAGACTTACCATTAAAGGTAATTTCATATGCTCTATACAAAAAAAATTTCATTATCACAATATAATGAACTAAGCAACAATTTGATGTTTTAACAACAAATTTTGATTTCAATTGTTTTTCATCATATAAAGCAATAGTATTGCTTGCTATTCCAAGTAAATTATACCATTCACAAAGAGTAATAGTATATCTAACTACTTGTCGAAATACAAGAATAAATTCACCTACTTGTGAATATTTTCTTACTTTTTTCAATATCACAATGTGTATTTAACGTTATTATATTACTAACATCATGCATATAGTAAAATAGGAGGCACTGAATCAGGTGACAATCAACACAACACTCTAATCCATTTAGCTTACCGCACAAGATAATAACATTAGACCCATACAATAGAATGGGAAATACTCATTTTTTTCTTACTTATCTAAGAAACAATACCCTAAGTTGGGTGAAAATTCACATACTTTATGTGATCTTTTAAAACACAGTGAATCTAACATAGACTAATTTTAAACCAATAGTCCTTTTAAGATAATTATAAACTATCCTTCCAATGGCTTTCACATAATAATATTAAATTGATAATGCACTTTTTAAGTTTAATATTGTAAGGACCGAGGATTTTATACGATTATATATATATATATATATATATATATATATATATATATATATATATATATATATTTTTACAAATAAATTTTTTTAAGCATATAAGTGAATATGTGAATTAAGTGAGTTAGTTAATTTAATTATTTTAAGTTAACTAAGATGAATACTTAATCAATTTGATTAAGGAAGAGTAAGATAAGTTATATTGAGAATTAACATAACTTGAATGTTAACCTTGAATGGGTAAATTAAAAAGAGTTATAATCTTTAAGTGATTAAATTGATATGACTAATATAAAGTGATTATATGATTATGTAATAACTTATTATGCCAATTAGGGCTAATTAAGTTAATGAATTAATGGAACAAATTAAGGAAAGCCAAAAAATAAGAATATATTAATTAAATATTAATGATATTGAAATTTTTGTGACATATAGTGAATGATAAATGTATTATGGATTATGTGAAAATGTATGTGGCTAAATATATATATATATATATATATATATATATATATATATATATATATATATATATATGGTGAATATGTATATATATTTATTTATTATATAAAGAGAATTAAAAAGAAAAGTTACATAGCCTAATTATACATTAGGTATGAAAATTTAATAACCTAAGGGTTATGGTATTAAAAAATATTAGTATTTAAAATATACACTAACTAAGATTAATTTTATTATCTCAATTTATTATTTATTTTAAACCTAATTAAAGTAAGCTTAATTGGGTTATAAAATTAATTAATTAAATTAAAATTACATGAACAATTATTTAAATTTCAAAATGAGTGGAATAAAAACCCTAAGTAAATAATTAAGGTAAGATAAAATTAGTATGTTGGACTATGTTTTTATACAAGGCCCAAACAATTAAATAGAGAGCCCAAATGAATCATTGGTTAGCCCAAACTTAGCCATTGAAGAGGGACTTTTTGGTCATTTGGTTAAGCAAATTAAACTATTAAAATAAAAGCAAAATTGGAGCAAGAAAAGGGGGAAGTACCCGGCTATAGCAAGAGAGAAAGGAGCATGTGAGTGAATTATTTTTCGTTTCCAACTCTTACTTATTCTCCCTTAGATGTCATCTTTTAATTTTGCCAACATTATTTACCAAGATAACAAGCAAGGCTAATGCAGAGAGGGGAGAAGTATTGGGTAATTATATTACTTACATATCTTATATCTATATTGTGACAACCCAAAAATTTAGAAAAATCTTAAATGATTAAATTAAAGGTTAGTTTAAAACTTAGAGTGGGAAATAGAGGATTTATTTAAAAAGTTTAAGAAAAATTTATACGGTTTAATAATTGAAAGAGATTATGTAATAATACATATGACAAGTCATATGAAGAAGGCTTATTGAATGTAGCAAGCTGTATTAAGTGGTTTAATAGACATTAAATTAAATATCTAGTCTAATATATGAATATTGGTGTTAAATTAGTAAATTAAATTAATATTTAATTGAAGACATGAAATAAAATATATGTATTTAAGGGTTGAGGTGTGCTAAGATAATTATATACCTCACTGTGGGTGTATTTTTAATTAAAGAATAAAAAGGAAAGGCCGTGTGATTTAATTACACGGGTGGTGAGTCGAGATTAATTATTGATTAACTAACCTAATGAGCCTTTACAGACTAGGGTGAAGTTGAATTAATTAAGTACTTAATTAATATGTAATGGAATTATTATTCAATATTATATTGGAGGATGGTTTTAAGTTAAATAGTTCATAAAGGTATGAAGATGAATTTAATTAAATTACATGTAAAGTGACTTAAATCTAGGTTATTTATTTAAATAACTTAAATACTGAGAGCTAGGTGAAATATTTTAATTAATGAAGCATGAGACTTATTATTTTATCATGTAATAATGTTTAAGATTATTTTACAAGGTTACATGATTTATTAAACGATGTGACCATCCGAATTTTTCGGAAATTATTTTAATAAGAATTTAATAAATAAAATTCGTATTATGAGACGAAGGAGGTTTGAATATGTATGTATACGTGTGTGTATATATATATATATATATATATATATATATATTGGTATCGAGCCAATGAATTAAATTAATATTAAATGAGGGTTAAGTATAGTAAATAAATATATTTATTGTGTGAATAAATTGTTTAGAAAACAATTTATGGAATGAACAAAATTTAATTTAATTATACAATATTAATTGTATAAATTTATTTAAAATAATTAATGAATCAAATATTAAATCAAATATTAATTATGTGATGTAATGGTTCGTTACACTAAAAGTAATAATTTTATTATGGATTAATTCCATAATTAGTGGGATGATTTTTATACATAATTATAAGTGTATAAATTACCAAATTATATATTTTTTATATATAATACATTTAACATTATAATGAGGTATGTGTAAGTGTGTGTAAGTATTGATGTGCTGAAGTTTGATTAGTATGAATAATGAGTAAGTTTTAAGCCTAAGAGAGATTTTTGCTAGGGGCAGCTAGGAGCTTACATGATAGGTCACGTAGGGGCTGCCTAGAGGCCAATTGATAGGAGCCAAAGATGATGGATAGAGCTGTGTTGGGGGAGTCCTATAGGGGTCAATAGCAGAGAGAGATAGGAGCGAAGAGGTTATTCTACCTCATTCTCAGCTTCTTCACATCTGTCCTTTTTCCTCTCTCATTACCCAGACCATATTTCTCTCCAATTGCTAAGTTTCTATGCCTCCATAGCTACAAAAAAAACCACAAAAGTTCATCCAATTCTCTAAAACGTGAAGTAGTAAACTGTTTTGGGAAGGGATTTCGAGCAGCAACAATAAAGGAAGAGTTCATAAACTAATTTCTAAAGCTAAAACTTCTTCAAATCAAGGTTATTGCAAGGTAAGTTATATGTTTATAATTATGTTCATAAAAATTTAGTTGAATGAGGCTTTATGTTGCAATAACTGTTATGTTGGGCTGATATTTAGTAAGAAGGGAATTAGTTGTTGTTGTGTGGAGTAATAAGGGAGAAATTTTTTGGGTTTAAGCATGTACAAACATGTTTGAATTCTGTTCCTTAAGCTAATGCACTTGTTGTGTTCGATAAATTGTTTCTTAGAGACTAATAAGCTCAAATTGGACAACTATGGGACTGTTTTGGACCAATTTGTGTTGTGCTATGAAACTGAAAAATTAAGCTCCGTGATGATGTGTGGTACTCTTATGAGTTATGAACACAACTCAATTGGAACGAGGGAAAAATCATTTGTAACGAAATCATGACGGATTTCCTAATAAACATGTAAAACAAACTAATTAAAAGTGTTTTTGGGGGGCTGTTCTTGAGCCAAAATTTATGAGGGTATAGAATTGAAAATTTAAGTTTTGTAATGGTGGGTTGTGCTCCTACGAGTTATGGAAATAATCCAATTGGAATGTATCAAAAAGGAGCTAAAACGAATTTATAGTAAAGATTTTAGTAAAACATGTTAGAAACCGAAAAAATTGTTGACTGCTGACCCTAAGGACAAATTCGGGGCTAGCAACATTTTCTAGAAAATTCTGGACTTTTGGGATATTATAGTACACTAAATAAGCTTTCTATAGACTCCGAAATGAACTAATTCCGACGTCGGAGCAACGAGTTATGACCGTTCAAAGTAGTGGCGTTAAATCTGTTTAACAAATTCGGAGCAGTCCCCTTGCATGAATTTTCTGGAATTTTGTGTTAAGAATTTAAAAATGGTCAAAGAATAAAAGTTGTATCCCCGGAAGTTAGCTTCGCGTGGGCTCAAGAATCGCTCAAAAATGTTTTGAAACGAAAAAGTTATGACTGTTTTAGCGAAAGAGAGTACAACTGAGAAGAAATTGAAAACTGTTATGAACATACACTTTTGACGCTCTGTTTGGGCTGTCTAACAAACCCGGAATGGGGTTTTGATATTTTTTAAAAATATTCTCGTATGATACGAAAAACATACAAAAAATTGGTTGATATCCGAGCTACAAGCAAGAAGTGAAAAATGCACAAAGTATGCTTCAAGCAATCGAGTAGCGAGAAAACCTTCTTGCCCACGCACGTAGCCAAGACGCGACGCCACGCCGTCTTTGCCTTTGCGGTCTTGATCGCCGACATACTTTTCACGTGCTGTTTTGGTCAATCTTAGTCGCTTGTTTTCATGGTTAGAAAATTTCTTTAAATACTTGGATATACCGACTAAAACATACTCAAAACTCGCAGCAAGTTGATTAGAGGTTTAAGAAATAAAAATTAGCGATGGAGAGTAATCAAGCCATGAGGCGCTTGATTTAAAGCGGCAACGCCGAAACTGGCGAAATTTTGGGCTACTCAGCTTATCGTGTTCCCGTGACGTGTTTGGTTGGTTTTAGAGCTATTTGACACATAATGAAACACCAGTATAGTAGTATAAATATAGTATAAAGACTATATATGGTGCAAACTTATTCGTGCGCAAGAAAAGCGATAAAATTATTATGTAACATGAAATTACATATATGTGATCAACCTGAATTGAGAAATGAAATATAAAAGGGTTATGTATTAAAAGAAAATACGTTAACCCATTTAAACTATATTGAACATCGAAATTTGAAAGCGAAAGGTTTTAGAAATTCGAAACGAAGACTATGATCACAGAATCACATAATGACATATGTATGAAAATAAAATACATGTGAAGCACGAATATAATTTATTCACGAGAATAAATGTTAAGCGAAGCTACTAAACGAGACATTCGCGTACATGGTGATAGCATGGTTTAGCACATGGGCTATTGCGAAAACATAAAAATTTTCGAAAACTAAATAATAATGATATGAGCTATGTTTACACGATAAAAACCATCCATAACCATATAGTCTTAAGTTTACAAATGGAGACAAGAAATATTCTTAAAATGGATTATAGATGGTTTATGCTTTCAAACGTAAAGTATTTATATACTAAAATCATGAGAACCTTTTTGTGCATAAACTTTTTGTGCATAAAAAGGGTTATAACAAATAAAAGTTTCTAAAGAAACGTAGAATGGTTTTAAGACAAGAACAAAAAGATTATACTTAATGTAAAATAAAAATTAGTTTACATTAAGTATGTGAATTTAGTATGTGAAACTAATGTGTGTATGAATATATACTCAATTTGTGTTGGATCATCACCGAGCAGATAAGTTATAACATTAAACAACACTCAAGGCAAGTTTCTCAGTTTATTTATGTGAACTTATAATTGTTATAGATAACTGTTAGCATGACTTATGTTTATAAGTATGTAATACCTATGAGCTGCATTATTTGCTTTGTGAATGATGAATGTCAAATTATGACTAATTATTGAATTGAGTCGGGGAACTCAATATATATGTGCAATGAATGACAGGTACAGGACATGTGTAGTATGATATGGTATGTATGTTGCTACCAGGACATAAATGTGATAATGCATTTGTAATATGCTTGAACACCAAGAATATAAATGCATGAACTGAACGTGAAACCTATGTGCTACGTGATGCATGATAGACTATTAGACTTATTGGGCCGTCGTGCTCAATCTTGCTTAATTTGCTAGTTAAAGCTATGATGCGATCTATCGTGATTAGGAGCGCATGAAAAGAAGACTAGTGATTTAATTGAGATTGTGTTGAATCATTTGATTGTATTTTCATGTGTAAATCACATATGTGTAAATTTTTGAATTATTCGATAGATGAAGATTATTTGTTTCTAAAAAAGGGATATGCTGGAAAGAATGAATTGTATATATATTCATATCTACTCAGGCTAAATAAGTCATATAATAAATATAATTTCAGTATAAAGAAGAATTGTAAAGGTTGCGATTCAGAATGAATAGTAGAAAGGAAAAAAAAATTATTTCGCATTTTTAGCTTTTCTAATATTGAATAATGTTTTAAAGCTAGAACAAGATAGTATTAACGTACAAGATCGGGAAGGGAAATAGTCCTGATTTTGGGGTCGTTACATATATAATTTCTCAATACAAGCCTAGTTCTTTTTTTTATTTCATTTACAAAAGCTAAACTTCCAAGAAAGAGAAAGAGAAAAAGAAAAAAAATATAGAGAGAGAAAGAGGAAAATTTGACAGCCCAAGAGGAGAGGAAGGAGAAAATTTTCCAAACCATCTACATCAATAACAAACTCTTGGAAGGAAGAAGGAAGAAGGAAGAAAGCCATTAATCAAGGTATAAGAAAATCAAACTTCCTTTTATTTAATTTATTTTTGATAAAATAAAGATCTATGGTTTCAAAACTCTAAAACCTTAGATTTACATGTTAATGATAAGGTTTGAAAATTTTGGGAGGATAGTACGATAAGTTATCTAGATCCGGTCCAAAGATGGCAGGAGCATATCCTGAAATTTTCAGAATTTTTGGAAAAAGTTTCGATTTATGAAATATGTTGCCAGATCCGGCTGTTTTAGTCATTTTAAAAATAGTAAATTAAATTCAAAAATTTCAGAAATATTATATGTTCATCATGATACCATATATTGATATTTTCTAGAAAATAAATATTTTTGGAGTTGATTTGGTATTTTTCATGTAAATAATTGAGTTATGAATAAATAAATAAAATAAGTAACGTGATGTTATAAAGGGTAAAAATGTAATTTTAGGCCAAAGACCCTTGATATAAGGTAATCAAATTTTTGGAGGATATTTTGGTCATTTTTGATAAAATATTATATTTATAGCATTTTAGGTGTATTAAATGAATGAATTAGTAAAGGGAAAATAATTCTAAATAATTAGAATTAATTGTTTATTAGTTTAATAAATGATTAAAATATTATTAAGAGCTTAATAATATTAGTTTAAGATATTATTAAGTAATTAATTATATTTAGATTAAAATTGGATTAAAATATTATTAAATGATTAATAATATTAGATTAAGTTAAATTAAAATATTATTAAATAATTAATAATATTAGACAATGATTTAAAATATTATTAAATGATTAATAATATTAGATTAAAGTTAAATTAAAATATTATTAAATAATTAATAATATTATATAATGATTTAAATATTATTAAATGATTAATAATATTATATTAAAATTAAATTAAAATATTATTAAATGATTAATAATATTATTAATTGATTAAAATTTTATTAAATGGTTAATAATATTTATGAATGGTTAAGATATTAAAGATTGATTAAAATATCATTAATTAATTAATAATAATAGTAATTGGTTAAGATGTGATTAATATACGTAATATTATTAAGTGATTAATAATATTAGCAAGTAACTAAAATATTATTAAATGATTAATAATATGACGCCCCCAAAATAAGTATACATCATCTATCTTGAGTCGCCAAATACATGGTACAAAATTCAAATACAACTTAATTATACAACAGTCGTGTAAAATACAACAAAACATATGTTGTGAGTTTTAATACAAATATTGTCATTTAGACAATATCCACACTCAATTGAGTCCTCATTACATTTATTATCACACTATTTAACAGAATAGTGAGGACTACTAATGTTATTATCTGGACCGTCACTCTGTTCCCCGACTAGTCTCTGCTACGTTCTCATTTCCTGAAGAGAACAATGAAAGTAAAAGGGTGAGCTCAACTAGCCCAGTAAGAAATATTATGACTAAGAGATTACAGAATAAATTATCGTTAGCCTTCAACAGTGTTAAACTGATACAATATAACAAACATCAAGTTTAACTGCAGTGGAACAAGCAATCCATTAAAAGAGTCAAGTAGAGAATAAAATCTACTATCTTTTATGAATATTCCCTGTTAAAACGAATATTCCCCGACCAATCGAATATTATATAACAACTTGCGTATTTTGTAAAATTTATAACTATTACCCACAACTATAACATTATATCAAATTCATTCCATAATATTCAAAAAATGATAATTATAGAAAATTCATCTTTATTCATAAAAGTTGGGTCTTACAATCTCCCTTCTTATGAAATTTCAGCCCTTGAAATTAGGGTACGACCGGTATGTGTCGAAGAGGTAAGGATACCTTGATTTCATTTGATTTTAACTCCCGGTCATTTCCTCAACATCGTGGTTCCTCCATAAAACTTTGACTTGAGGTATAACCTTGGAGCGTAGAATATGTTCCTTCTTATCCAAGATTTGAGCAGAACCTCTTCATACGTTAAATCTTCCGCTATTTCGTCCGGTTCTAACTTCAATAATGTGGTTCGGGTCTTTCACATATTTACGTAACATGGATATATGAAAAACGTTATGAACACAAGACATACTTGGCGGTAGAAAGCGAGTCTATAAAGCTACGATCCCTACTCGATCGAGGATTAAAATGGGCCAATGAATCGAGGATTGAACTTTCCTCTCTTTCCAAATCTCGTAACTCCTTTCCATGGAGCAACACGTAACAACACATGATCTCCAATATCGAATTCCACGTCCTTTCGATGAAGATCATCATAACTCTTTTGTTTGGTCTTGTGAGGTTTTTATACGTCGTTGTCGGATCGTTTGAATCTTTTCCGTAGTCATACGTACTCAACTCAGGCCCCAACAACGTTGCTTCACCCACCTCATCCCAGCATACTAGAGAACGACATTTTCTTCCATACAACGCCTCGAATGGAGCCATGTCAATACTTGTTTGATAACTGTTGTTGTAAGAAAACTCCACCAATGGTAAGAACTTGTCCCAATTTCCCTTGAAGTCAAGGACACAGAGTCTTAATAAATCTTCAAGAGTTTGAATAGTCCTCTCTGATTGTCCGTCCGTCTGAGGATGATATGCCGAACTAAATCGTAAATCCGTGCCCATAGCTTTTTGTAAACTAACCCAAAATCGTGAAGTGAATCTTGGGTCTCGATCAGAAACTATGGATACTGGCATACCATGCAGTCTTACAATCTCGTTTATGTACATACGAACAAGACGTTCAAATGTATAAGTTTCTCGTATTGGTAAGAAATGAGCAGACTTAGTCAATTTATCAACAATGACCCAAATTGCATTTATGCCTTGAGAAACCTTTGGAAGACCAGTAACGAAATCCATAGTAATGTGCTCCCACTTCCATTCTGGAATTTCAAGTGGTTGCAATGGACCTTTTGGTACTTGATGCTCTACTACTGACTCGTTGACAAGTTAAACACCTTGAGATAAACAAATGATATCTCTCTTTCATATTGCCCCACCAAAATGTATGTCAAGATCATGATACATTTTGGTACTCCCAAGATGGATTGCAAAACGGTGTGTTTATGCGCCTCCATCATGATTTTATACTTTAACTCGGGATCGTTAGAAACACAAAGTCCGGAGTTGACTTCGAAGTATTCCTTTTCATCGATTCTTGCTTCCGTAAGCATAGCACCTTCTTATACTTTCTTCCTCATATGCATCGACTCCCGTGTCCGTAGCTTGAGCAACTTTAACTTTATCTATTAAAGTCTGTTCGCTTTCAGTATATTCGCCATCATCACGTGGGTCCCCAGAGTCTTTATCTCTATCTCCATCCTTTGTAAGTCATACAAAATGGGCCTCTGTGTTGACAATATCGCTTTTCATTCGCAGTATGATCTTATACTCAATGCGTCAGCTACCACATTTGCTTTTTCAGGATGGTATTGGATGGTATGATCATAATCTTTCAACAGTTTAAGCCAACGTCGTTGTCGCATGTTGAGTTCCTTTTGAGTGAAGAAATATTTGAGGCTTTTATGATCCGTAAAGATCTTCACTTTCTCCCCATACAAGTAATGCCTCCAAATCTTTAGTGCAAAAACAACTGCTGCCAACTCTAGATCATGAGTAGGATAATTCCTCTCATATTCTTTGAATTGTCGAGAGGCATAGGCTATGACTTTCCCATGTTGCATGAGAACACATCCTAACCCTTTGCCTAAAGCATCACTGTAGATAACAAATTCCTTCGAGCCATATGGTATTGTCAGAACAGGTGTTGAAATGAGTCTCCTCTTGAGTTCTTGAAAACTCTTCTCACATTCCTCGTTCTAACCAAATTTTGTATCTTTTCGAGTCAGTTGAGTTAAGGGAGTAGTGATTCGAGAAAACCCTTCTATGAATCTCCGATAATAACCAGCTAAGCCGAAAAAGCTACGTACTTCGGTCACTGATTTAGGTTGCTCCCATCTTTGAATAGCTTCAATCTTTGTTGAGTTAACAGATATTCCATGACTTGATACCACGTGCCCAAGGAATGTTACTTCCTCAAGCCAGAACTCGTATTTCTTCAACTTGGCATAAAGCTTATATTCACGAAGCTTTTGAAGTATCAGCCTCAAATGTTGCTCATGATCTTCATGACTTTTGGAATAAATAAGGATGTCATCAATAAAGACGACCACAAAGTGATCCAAATATTCCTTGAATACTCGGTTCATCATATCCATGAAGGCAGCAGGAGCATTAGTCAATCCAAAAGACATGACTAGGAATTCATAATGCCCGTCTCGAGAGTTCGGCGCCGCTCTTTGAAATGTCATCGGTTCTAATCTTCAATTGGTGATATCCTAACGAAGATCAATCTTTGAAAAGAATTTAACGCCTTGCAACCGGTCAAACAGCAGTCATCAATACATGGCAATGGGTACCTATTTTTGATGGTGACATGATTCAACTCCCGATAATCAATACAAAGTCGCATACTCCGCCTCTTTCTTTTTCACGAATAGAACAGAGCACCCCGAGGAGACGTCTTAGGCGCGAATAAAATCGATGTCTAACAATTCCTCGCAGTTGGGTCTTTAACTCCACGAAGTTCAATAGAGCCATTCGATATGGGGCTTTGGAAATAGGTTTTGTCTGGGTTCAAGGTCGATACAAATTCAATTTCACGCTCTGGGGTAGGCGGGAAGTTCTTCGTGGAATACGTCAGAAATTCATTAACAATAGAAATATCATTCAAAAGCTGACTTATTTTTGTTTAGATCCGTGACATGAGCTAAGAAAGCTTGACATCCGTTTTTCAATAAACGAATAGTTTTATGGCTTGAGATGACAGTGATTGATTTTAATGGTTTGGTTGCTTGAATTCGCATAATAGGTTGGTTAGGAATATGAAAGCTAACAACCATACGAAAATAATCAATTTTTGCATGATGAGTAGTTAACCAATCAATCCCTAGAATTACGTCAAATGCAAGTATTTTCAATGAAATAAGATCGACAGGTAATGTGAGGGTACCGATTTGAACCAAACAAGACTTATAAACAGTGGATGTAATGAAGGTTTCTCCCAACGGAGTTTCAACAGATAAGTCAAAGTCCAATTTCTCCTGAGTCAAATTTAAACGTTGAGCGCAAGTAGGAGAAATAAAAGAATGGGTAGAACCCAGATCAAATAAGGTATATACTTATTAGAGTTTATGATAAGCTTACTTGTGATGACCTCGTTAAGGTTCCTTGCTTTCGGGAGGTCACGACAAACGCTCTCCTCAGACTATCGGCTTTGACTTTTCTGCGACGTCCTTTGGTGCCTCCATCCTAGTCTGAACTTGTCTTTGGTGAATGACAAAATTGGGTTAGGTGACCTTCTTTCACAATTATAACATGCTTTGATCAAGATCGCAGCAGTTTTGATGATGTGTCCTCCCTCGCATTTGAAGCATATGATAGGTGGTCGTTCTTGGGGTGGGCAAAAAAATGGTTTTTTCGGTTTTTGGCGAATCGGTAGAGTCCGAATCGGGCTTTAAGGATAAATTAAAACAGTTGATTCCTAAAAATAATTGGTATATCTGCAATCTAATCGATTCCTGGTGTCGGTTAGTGGTTTGCATTGATCGGATTAATCCTGACTGCACTCTGCTATTATCTGGGTTATTCTTAACTTGGTAATTTTATTTTTTCTCGATCAGTTCTCTTCAGTCTTCACACTTCACGGACTTCACTCACTCTTCTAGTCTTCTTCATTTACCACTTTCCAAATAGATCTAGGGTTTCGGCGCTTCTTCGCTGAGTTCGCTCTCTCAGTCTCAGACTCTCACTGTCTCACAGACTCTCACTTAGGCAATCGGCTGATTAGGCAATCGGCTTTGGCTGACTCTCACAGACTCGTCTCTCACTTAGACTCTCCCTGCGAGGCGCAACTCGCGAGCTCCGGCCTCCGACTCTCCGACTCTCCGACTCTCCCTGGTCACTGCGAGCTCCGGCCTCTGGCTAGCTTTGCTTAGGTAATTTTTCTAATTCCAGACTTCGACTATCTTCTAATATGCATTCTTCAGCTAGGTTTATGTAAGTTTACTTTCTATTCGTTTGATTTAAGATCTGAACTTCAATTTTAGGGTTTCAAACTTCAATTTTAGTTTCGTTTCAAACTTCAATTTATGTCACTCTGTTTTCATGTTTTAACTTCAATTTTAGGGTTTGAAACTTTGGTTCCGTTTCAGATTTGATATGAACTTATGTTAACATTTTTTTTTTGAATTTGTTAATCAACTAAAAGCTTGATTAGATTTGTATATACTATCTCAGTCTCTCTAATTATGATTCTTGAAATCAGATATAAGATATTCATGATATTTAATTATTTATGGGAGTCAGTTATTTGTATGCCTTTAGCCCATTAGCTTTGCAGTAAATGAAAAGGCTATGTTGAGCTTGATCATGGTGGAGTAAATGATTATGATGGTGTGGATGAATGATTAGTTATTATCTATGTTTATAGTGATTTTTGTTTGTGTTTTTATGTGCAGTGATGGAGAATATGGACAATAATATACCAATATCAGAAACTGCAAATCCAATCCAAGTCTCAAGAAATCAAGGAGACAATGGAGGAGGCGAGACACGCGAAGGAGGCGAAACACAAAAGCAAAATGAAGTTGAAGAGATCGAGGAAATAATTGGTAAGACTCGTGCTTCTATATGGGAACATTATGTAAGATTTAAGCAAAATGATGAAATAAAGGCAAAGTGTAAATATTGTGGTCAAGTTTTAAAAGCCGACTCGGGAAAGAATGGGACAAGTGGTTTAAAAAATCATAATGCAAGATGTAAATTGTACCCTCCTAATATTTAATTAAGGGAAAGAAAACAATCACTATTAAATTTTCCACAATCAAGTATTAATGAAGGGGGTCAAGAGTTGGAATGGGAATCAACTAGTAGTGTTTGTTTATGGAAATTTGATCAAGAGTTAATTAGGAGGGCAATTTCATATATGATAATTGTAGATGAACTTCCTTTTAGCCATGTGGAGAATGTGGGCTTTAAATACTTGATGTCGGTTGCATGTCCAAAATTAAATGTGCCTTCGCGTACCACCATAACTAGAGATTGTTTGAGGCGCTTTTTAGAGGAGAAATTGAAATTGAAAGCTTACTTCAAAAATACTCTCAAAGGGTTTGTCTTACTACCGATACATGGACTTTTATACAACGAATTAATTACATGGTGTTGACTACTCATTATGTTGATGATAAGTGGAATATGCAAAAGAAAATTATTAGCTTTGTCCCAATTACTAGTCATAAAGGGGAAGACATAGGTATGTCGGTTGAAAATTGTTTAAGGGAATGGGGCATTGATAAAATTTTCACAATCACAGTTGATAATGCTAGTTCCAATGATGTTGCAATTTCCTATTTGAAAACTCAATTAAAAGTTTGGGGTCATAGCATTTGTGATAATAAATTTCTCCATGTGAGGTATATTGCTCATATACTTAATTTGGTTGTATGTGATGGGTTGAAAGATGCGACTCCTTCGATATCTCGTGTTCGATCTATGGTAAGGTGGGTGCGACAATCTCCATCTAGGATTAAAAAATTCAAAGAATGTGTTGAAATTGAGAAAAATACTTCATTGATCCTAGATGTGTCCACTAGATGGAACTCCACTTATTCTATGTTGAATGTGGCCATAGATTTTGAACGTGCTTTTAATAGGCTTGCAAGCAAAGACCCTTTATTCAAATTGGAAATGGAATCGGGTGATGGGTGGTCTACCATAGAAAATTGGGATGTTGTGAAACAATTGGTGGTATTCTTGAAGTGTTTCTTTGACGTTACAGTGAAGGTTTCGGGTACATCTTATGTGACATCAAATACTTTTTTTCATGAATTTATTGATCTTGATGATGCTTTGAATGAATTGTTATATAATGAGCATGAATATGGCATGAGAGAAATGACGATGAGGATGAGAGCAAAACTAGATAAATATTGGGGGAATGTGGAGAAGATGAATAAATTGTTGTACATTGCGGTTGTTCTAGATCCTAGACATAAATTTGCATTTGTGGAATTTGCTTTTAATGCATTGTATGGGAGTGGGACTGAAATGGCAAACAAAATGATAAAATCGGTGCGTGATGCCATTGAGGAATTGTTTAAATGGTATAGTCTCAAATATGCACCCCAAGGTGCACAATCATCCCAAAGTTCACAATCTAATGTGTCTAGTGAAAGTTTTGATGTGCAGGGTCGAGACAAGTCAAGGGGAAGGCTAAGTGAACAATTTGTAGACCACATTGCAGATGTTCTAGGAGGTGAAAATACCGAATTAGATAAGTATTTGAGTGAGCATGTTGATCAAACTACTTCAAAATATAATGTTTTGGGTTAGTGGAAAACTAATTCTCCTAGATTTCCCATTCTTTCTCAAATGGCTAAAGATGTATTGGCGGTTCCTATATCAACTGCTGTTTTTAGAAATTGATTTAGCACGGTAGTAGTCATGTACTTGATCCATTTAGGAGTTCTTTAACTCCTAGAATGGTACAAGCTCTTATTTGCGCTCAAGATTGGCTTCGTTCAAGCAAACAACCAATGTCTGTGGAAGTGAACTTAGATTCACTTGAAATAATTGAGAAAGGTAATCCTTCATTTTAAATTATATAGCTTTCATTTATAATGTTTAATTGTTTATATGTTAATGACTTTCTTTAACTATTTTTATTTTCTTTTGATGTTCTTAGAATTTGCGGAACTTTTGGATATGGATGGTGGCATTTAATGGAGATATGGCACTTAGCAGTAATATGACACTTGGCAGGTAAAGGCTCTTTTTTAAACATGTTGCTTATGCTGGTATCCTTGACATCCAGTATCTTCTATTAATAATGAATTATTGCTCCATCAAAGTAATGTTTGGAAAGTGAAATGCTCAGTTATTTGTATGTGTAGTTTTACCCATCTAATTTGGTTTGCTCCATCTTCTCTTTTTTAAACATGCTCAGTTATTGCTCCATCTTCTCTTTTTTAAACATGCTGCTTATGCTGGTATCCTTGACATCCAGTTTTGCAAGTTTTACACTTCTAATTTGGTTACCAGTCTTCGAACTAATTGTCATCAAATCTCGTAAGCTAAGTGATATCAGGTGCTTTAACTTTCATTCAATTTCGAATCTCTGGCAACTGTTAAACAAAGTTTATAGTGCTTTATCATTTCGAATCTCTGGCAACTGCTTGTCAATTCGTAAGCTAATTGATATCAGGTGCTTTAATTTGGTAATACTAGTGTTTATAGTGCTGCTTGTTAAAAGAAATTCGAAATTGAATGAAAACTTTGTTATTTTGTTTGACAAACTTCATATCTCATCAGTAATTGTGATTTTTGGCTTTGTTGTTGCTTGGAATTTGTTGTTTTCTGTTGAAATTGTTGTTGGCACTTGAGCTACATCTTTTCTTCGCCTTCTTATTGCTAACTTCTTTGGTCAGACGATCTTTTTGTTACTGTTGTGGCTCTCTTTTTTAGTCTTTTATGTCAAGTTTAAATTTTGGATGGTACTCATTTGGAGTTTTGGATCAGTTGAATCATGAATGTGCTTGTAATTGTATGTCAGTTGATGTTCAGTTGGACTTGGATTAGTTGGATATGCTTGTAATTGTAAATTGTAATATGCTAGTAAACTAACACAGTTACACTTAGTAGTTGAATGTGCTTGGTAGTTGGTTCAGTTGAATGTGCATCTCTCATCAGTTGAATGTGCTTTGATCAGTTGAGAATGTGGTTGTAATTTAGGATTTTTTAAAACTTTTCATGTAAACAAATACGAGAAGCAATAGGTACAAAAGTAGTTTCAAATGCAAATCTTGGGATTCGGGCCAACCAAACCGGTTCGATAAATTGGTCCAATCGGTACCGATTTCGGTATCCAATTTCAAACGCTTCGATGTTGATGCGGTCCTGGTTTACTTGCCTCGGTTCGGTTAATTATGCAAATGAAACGATCTAGTCGTTCTCATTCCTTAACAACGAGTGTTCGTGCTGACGTCTTTCTATCATTGTTGAATCTCCTCTTCTTGAAATGTCTATTCTTATTGTTTTGGCCATGATTACCACCGAAGTGGTTACCATTTCTGGCATGTTGATTCCCTCCACGCTTATTGTCACCGCTTCGATGACTGTTATCACTGGTATTATCATTTTGTCGGCTGCTCTCTTTTGGTTGGGTTGACTCATTATCGTGCTCCAATAACTGAGCTCTATTAACAACATCTGAATACAAATACAGTTTATGAGAGATAAGATATTGACGTATCTCGGGTTTCAAACCTCTTAGAAACATTCGCGTCATTCTCTCCTTTTTATCAACCAAATGGGACACAAATCGGGACAACTCGGCAAACTTGGCTTCGTACTGCGACACGGTCATGTTGTTTTGCTCCAACTTGATGAACTCTACCACTTTCATGTACGACTTTTGGAAAAATACTTGTCGTTGAACAATTCTTGGAACTTCACCCAAGTCATCTTCAGTGCGGCAGGTTGAGTACGTTTTACAAATTTCCACCAGTAATCTGCCTCTGCACGCAACATGAAGGTGACAAAGGGAACCTTTTGCTCCTCGGAGCATCCCAGGACATCAAATATCTTGCAGATCTGCTTTATCCACGTCTCCGCCTTAAGTGGTTTTGGCTCTCCAAAAAACTCTGGTGGTCCTAGTTCCTTGAACTGCTTAGCGGTGACCGTCCGAGAGTTGCTAGTGTTTCCACCTGCATTTTGTACAGGAGCCGCTCTTTCCTGATGTGAAAGCCTCTGAACATTCCATCGTTCATCATCTGGTCAGTGTTGTTGTTTGCCTGAGGATTATCGCCTTCCTGATGCACATTATCCTGATTATTGATCTGTGGAGACTCAACGGTCTCTGTGCTCCATCGATGTTCTCAACATTCTCGGATGTCATTTTCAAATCTCGCCACAAAACAAGGGTTAATTAACATATCACATATTATCCTTATACTCTGACCGACCAATTAAATACCAAATAAACTTAGGTAGGTCATACTAGTGAAGGAATTCCGCTCTCCCTCCTAGTTCTTGTCTCACATCTTAGTCGGGGATCATATCCCTAAGCTTTGATACCAATTGTGGCGCCCCCAAAATAGGTATACATCACCTATCTTGAGTCGCCAAATACATGGTACAAAATTCAAATATAACTTAATTATACAACAGTCATGTAAAATACGACAAAACATATGTTGTGAGTTTTAATACAAATATTGTCATCTAGACAATATCCATACTCAATTGAGTCGTCATTACATTTATTATCACACTATTTAACAGAATAATGAGAACTACTAATGCTATTATCTGGACCGATACTCCGTTCTCCGACTAGTCCCTGCTACGTTCTCATTTCCTAAAGAGAACAATGAAAGTAAAAGGGTGAGCTCAACTAGCCCAATAAAAAATATTATGACTAAGAGAATACAGAATGAATTATCGTTAGCCTTCAACAGTGTTAAACTAATACAATATAACAAACATCAAGTTTAACTGCAGCGGAACAAGCAATCCATTAAAAGAGTCAAGTAGAGAACAAAATCTACTATCTTTTATAATTCAAAAGGTTTTTCATCACTTTTATCGCTGGGACTCAGCTTAATACATAATTCACATCATCCCTTCACTACGGCCAATGATATTCATTAGTATCACAACCACAAATTATCCATGCACTACAGGCCAAGGATATTCGTGTATTCATCAATTGTCATGATCATGCCAACAACTGTCCATCAATGCACTACGGGCCAATGAGGACTTTTACCACATCATTTATAATATTACGGTCATGATTATACCGATTAATCCATGGTCATAATCATACCAAGTCCATCTATGCACTACAAGCCACAGATGACTTTCAACATAATATAAATATGAGGATGATGACAATGATATAAGAATTCAATAAAACAAGTTCAAGAATTAATTTATCCAGGAACTAATAACGTCCAAATTGTCAACATGATACTTCTTTGTAGAGTAAAATTTAAGAATGCTCAGAAGAATATTTCCATCAAAAAATACTGGATGAAGCGCAAATATCTAGGATATTCCACTAATTTCATGGAGTATAGAAGTCAAAACTTTAACCAACTGAGTACAATAAAGAATGGAATAACAAAAGAAATCACCGAGCATGCGATAGGCCTTACGCATGAGACGGGTTATTCCAAAGCAGAATAATAAATAACGAAACCAAGTAAGTGCGTAACGCATAGGCGAGATATTCAACGAATAATAAATAACGGAACCAAAGTTAAAGCGAAATTCGCATCGGCGGGAGGTTCCAATGAGAATAATAAATAACGGAACCAAGTCATGCGTAAAAAGCACGAATGTGATGTTCCAATGTAATAATAAAGAATTTCACCAAGTATAGGGTAGGCCATGTATACAAAAGTTATTCCAATGTAATAAAAAAATGGAATAACAAAAGTTTTTTTCATGAATACGAAAGAAATAATACCCTTACCTTAGAACAACTGGATATAGGAGTAGTGAAGTAGCAGAATACTTTTCTTCTTTCTCTCTATAGTTTCTCTCTCTAGAGTTTCAAAGAATTATTCGTAAGAAATAATGAAGGAACGAGCTTCTATTTATAGGAGAATGTCTTGAATAAGAACTAATTCTGAATCAGTCAAGATTGGTTTACTATAAAAATATTCTAATAAAACAAAATCTTTTAAATAAAATATAATATATTCTATTTATAATCTAATAAAATGAATAACTTTATAAAAGTATTCTCATTTTATATAAAAAGATTTTACTATACAAAATACTATGCATAATAGAATATAATATATTATTTATAGTCTAATAAAACGAATAAGTTTATAAAAGTATTCATGCTTTATATAAAAAGCTTTTACTGTTTTATTACATTAATAATACTAATAAAACAAAACTTCATCATCATTATTATAATTCATACTATTAATGGACCAGTCGTTCTTAGGAAGAGGGGCTTTCCAATAAGGATTTCTCCTATCATGCGCGTAATTAGGTGACCAAAACTCTCCTCGGCGTAACCTCTGAGCATCGTTAATATTGCAAATAATAATATTAATAACTTCGTCGTCTCTCAATTATTGATTTAATAATGTATAAAATATCGACAATAATTGAATCAATTAACGTGAGATACTATGCAACAATTATCAAGCAATAATTGAACAAAACCGAGTGACTTCTCACGTAAGCATCAATAATCAATACCGTAGTGTCTACTTATGCAACCACGCGTATTCTCTGTCATTTTTAACACCGTGTGTTTCAACAGCTTAATGATAAAACTTTCGCTGTTATTTTCATAAAATATTTTTGTCGTTTTCTCAATCCGACAATAATTCCGCCGTGGGGTCCACCAATGATTGTGCCATCGTACGAATATTCCCTGTTAAAACGAATATTCTCCGACCAATCGAATATTATATAACAACCTGCGTACTTTGCAAAATTTATAACTATTACCCACAACTATAACATTATATCAAATTCATTCTATAATATTCAAAAAATGATAATTATAGAAAATTCATCTTTATTCATAAAAGTTGGGGTCTTACAAATAATATTAATAAGGGATTAAAATATTATTAAATAGTTAATAATATTAGAAAGTGAATAAAATATTATTAAAGGATTAATAATATTAGACAAGAGTTTAAGACAATGGTTATATGATAATAATATTATCAAAGAATGATAATATTCCTAATGAGTAAGGTATTATTGAATGTTTGATTACATGATTACATGTTAGATAATTTATTATAAGAGTAGTGGTGTTATGAGTTATAATATGTTATGCTAATTGAAAAATTAATATTATTAATGATAGGTCTTTCAAAAGAAGTTAAATTAAATTGCATAGCAGTAATCGACAAACAAAGCAAGTTTTCTAACTCAACTTGAGTTACTAATTTCAAAGCATGATTATTGGATAATTATTGTTGGTTATTCATATTTATAATGATTATTGTTATTCGCACATAGTGCATTTGATTTCATGTTCTATTATTTGAACTGTGAAATAAATTTAAAGTTCTTTTATTCATGAACTGTTTATGAACCATGTCTCAGCTATTCGTTTCGGCTAGACTAATAATTAATGAATCGTTCTATTATTTGAACTAAGTTGTTATTGAAAAATTTATGTCATTTATTTTGGCTAAATCAATATTGATATTATATGTTGAAATCATAACATTTCTTTGAAAGCAATCCAATCCATATTGTTGTGGTACGGACTCATGATATAAGACTGAGATGAACAACTCTTATAAAAAGGGGAACTTTATTATCGGACATATGATCTTTGCGCTATTTTTGAGTATTATGCATAATATAGGGTACAATGAGGCTGATCACCTTATGTACTCGCAGAAGAGTATAATTAGTTTTTATAACTAACTTATACTCTTGAGGTAATTCAATTTTATTAACTGATGATTCCTCTAGTAGTTCTTGATCCATTTGTGATCACTCAGCATGAAATCTGGGAGTATCCCACTTTATTGAATAATATCGCAGTATTGCTAAATTTTCTTAATCAATTGAATAGTATTAAACCATCGAAAGAATTGTAATCTTTCATTTTTGATATGTTATTCAGCTTGGAATTCAAGAAAATTCTTGTTATTGAAAAATAATATATTGTTCAGCTATTTCAATTTTTTGATTATTATTAAAGTTCTATAAAGTGACTCCTCTGTTCCTAATCTTTTATTGTATACTTTAACTTGCTGAGCAAACTAGTTGTTCACCCTTGATTAAATAAAACATTTCAGCTACAGCCGAGGTAGCCGAAGGTTTTAAGAAGGATAAAGACAAAGCGAAGGCAACCGAGTAAAATCAATTGTGTAATGATGATTATTATATTATATTTTGGTTTAAGCCTTTTGTATAATAGGGCATGTATGTTAAGGTTAGTTAACCTGAGTTGATGTTACAATCATATATTTAAAGTATGTTTTTATTAAGGAAATGTAATGAATGATGTAATTTATAACGAATGAGTAATTAGATGTGATATATATGATGGATCGTGAGCACTGAATTTTAGGTTTGAGGAACCT
Organism: Panax ginseng; assembly: GCA_020205605.1. Taxonomy (NCBI): domain Eukaryota; kingdom Viridiplantae; phylum Streptophyta; class Magnoliopsida; order Apiales; family Araliaceae; genus Panax; species Panax ginseng. The sequence goes on from CM035135.1 coordinate 33,047,940, forward strand.
GGATTTGGGGGGCGTCACAAATAATGTAGGTAATATCTGATCACGTGCATTGCATTTCAAACATAAGACTTCCACTAACACATGCGTACTTCAGATTTGCAATAGCTATTTCAAAATTAACATCCAGTGTACCGTCATTATTAAAGAATTATCAAATTCTTCAATCTCAAGGTTATCAAACTTAGTTCAGTACAACCCCTTAATACAATTAAATTGGTTTAGTTGAAACTCTCACTATGTTTTCACATGATAATAAGATAACATCAACTTTACAAGTCTTTCAACATAAAGACAAAAAATAAATATGTCTTAAACTCATTTAGTTAACAATACTTTGTAAAATGATCAGTGTGACATTAATATACACAATATATCACATTATAGTTTATACAATTATATTGTTCATGTAAACATATAAAAAATTATATATCATGTGACGCCCCCAAAATAGGTATACATCACTCATCTTGAGTCGCCAAATACATGGTACAGAAATCAAATACAAACTTCTTTAATACAACTGTCGTGTAAAAATATGACAAAACATAGCTGAGTTTTTACATGAATATTATCTTATATACAATATCCAAACTCAAATGGAGTCCTCATTACATTTATTGTCACACTATTTCATAAAATAGTGAGGACTACTATAACACCATCTCGGACCATCACTCCGTTCCCTGACTAGTCCCGGCTACGTTCTCATTTCCTGAAGAGAACAATGAAAGCAAAAGGGTGAGCTCAACTAGCCCGATGAAAATATTACGACTAAGATAATGCGAAATAAATTATCATTAGCCTTGATAGTGTTAAACCGATAAAATACAATAAATATCAAGTTTAATCAATAATGAATAAGAAATCCGTTAGAAGAGTCAAGTAGAGCATGATATCTACTATCTTCTATGATTTAAAAAGTTTTTCATCAAATTTATCGTTAAGACTCAGCTTAATAAATAAACCACATCATTGAATCATCCATGCATTACGGGCCAAGGATATTCATGTAATCATCAATGGTCATGGTTATACCGAATAATCCCTGGTCATATATAATCATACCAACAACTGTCCATCAATGCACTGCAGACCAATGAGGACTTCTACCACATCATTTGTAACATTACGGGTCATGATTATATCGAATAATCCCTGGTCATAATCATACCAATCAATAGTCCATCTATGCACATAAGCCAAAGATGACTTTCATCACAATATAGGCATGAGGATGATGACAATGATATAAGAATTCAATTAAAAGAAAGCAAAGGATAATTTTTTTAAGATTTATAATTTAATTTATCCAGAATTTAATAATAATCAAATTGCCAACCTGATACTGCTTTGTTGAGTAAAATTGAAGAATGATATTGTATCAAAAATGATTTGGATCTAAAAGAAATCAATTTTTGTCATGAATAGTACTCCAGGTGAATAGTACCCGAGTGAATAGTATCCCATGAATAGTACTTCAGGAATAGTACTCGTGAATAGTACTTCGTGAATAGTACTCGTGAATAGTACTTCGTGAATAGTACCCATGAATAGTACTTTGTGAATAGTACCGTATAAATGAATAGTACTCATGGACAGTACTACGACATGAAAAGCTTAAAATTTAACAAGAATGTACGTAAAATATCCTTGTGAAGCGATACTAGATGAAGCATTAAATTTCAAGGATATTCTACTAATTTCACGGAGTATAGAAGCAATACTTTAACAAAATGAGGGTATAATCAGGAATACGAAACGAAATAATATTACTCACATACTATAGAGTATGGAAGGAAATATTATTCCTATGAATACTGAACAAAATAATATCCCTTACCTCCGAAGAAGACTGGATACTGGAATAGTGAGGTATCATACTTCTCTTCTTCTTTCTCTCAATAGCTTCTATCTCTATAATTGCTCTTGTGAGTATTAGTGAATTGGTGAGAATGAAAGTAGAATGAGTTTCTATTTATAGGAAAATATAGTTTCGATAATTGCACGTTTTGGGGCTCAAAATATTACAGCATAATACTTTCATCTTATCCTTCATTTTTAATTTAGTCATGCAAGTATTATCAAACTTGCATCACCTCCCCTAATAGTACATGCATGTGAATCAATAGTACATTCATGTGAATCAATAGTTATAAGCATGTGAAAAAAATAGTTATAGTATAGTACCTTCATCTATACCTCTATTTTTAATTTAGTCATGCAAGTATTATCAATCTTGCACCACCTCCGCGAATAGTACATGCATGTGAATCAATAGTATATTCATGTGAACAAATAGTTATATGCATGTGAATTAATAGCAATTAATTGCTCATTTATCCGATTAATTACCCGATTGGTCAATATAACCTCCAGAAATTAATTATTATCGAAATAAATGTTGATTTCCACTAACACTAATAATCCCAACATAATGGAAATATCAATTTCATCTTTAATCAACACGAATTTATTAATCATTAATATTATAACTCACAATATTTAACAACCAGATCATTCTCAGGAAAGAGGGGGCTTTCCGATAAGGATTTCTCCCTATGACGCGCAATTAGGTGACTAAACCTTTCCTCGACAGAACTTTCTAGATATCGTCAATATTGCAAATAATAATATGAATAACTTTGTCGTCTCAATTATTGATTTAATAATATAAAATATTGATACTGTGACAATAATTGAATCAATAATATGAGAGATATTATGCAGTAATTACTGTAGCAATAATTGAGTATAACTGAGTGACTTCTCACGTAAACATCAATAATCAATATTGTGTGCTACTATGCAACCACGCGTATTACTGTACTTTTACCACCAGGTAGTTCAACAGTTTAATGGTAAAACTTTCGCCCTTATTTTTATAAAAAGATAATTTTGTCATTTTCTAACTACGACAATACTTCCGTTGTGGGGTCCACCAATGATTGTGTCATTGAACGAATATTTCCTGTTAAAACGAATATTCCCCGACCAATCGAATATTTATAACAACTTGCTTACTTTGCAAAATTTATAAATATTAGCCACAACTATAATAATATAACAAATCCACACCATAATATTTAAAAATATATTTCGAGAAAAATGAATCTTTATTCATAAAAGTTGGGGTCTTACATCCGATAAATAGGAAAAAAGTGAAGTACTAGTTAGTTCTTAGTTTAAACCACAAGTACATAACTATTTTACACTTTAACCTCTAAATCATTATAAATATTTTAGATTATATTTAGGCTAATAAAATATGTATTTTATTTACTAAATTATTATATTGATTTCCTTAACCAAATCAATATTGTTCCTTCTATGTTTAGTTTATAACTTTGTAGGAACTTAGAGAATTAATTTAGTGAAATAAGTTCACATTTCAATATTATTTAAAATTGTGTTTCAAAGATTTTCATTTCATAGGACTACACAATCAAATAGAATTTCGCAACAAGAAATCCATAAGCCTTACTATTTCTTACATAAATAAAATTATGCTCCAAATAATTCAAAGGCCAAATTTAGTCCAAAAAAAAATCTTAAAGGATCAGTACCCCCACACTTTTAAATAATTGAAATGTCACTGAATATTTTCACTTCACCAAATTATGCTCACTACTTAAAATAAATTTTAGATTAATTGACATTTTATGTGACAAATGTTCCTATAAATATTACTTCCACATAAGAATATTAAGAAACACTTCTTAGAACAAAAAATACGTTCATGTACATTTTATGTATTAGTTATTCATATAAAGATTGCTTCAACATAAGAATCTTTTAGAACACCCCAATATAAGAAAACAAACTCTTGTTTTCTGAAATTACATAAAATCTCAAATTCAAAAATTATTTAACATATATAAGCACTTAATATTATACATGTACATTTTTCAAGTATACCAATATGTAATACTTGACTCTATGTAAATAGTATAAAACTCATTATATACAAATCATAGCGCAACTCATCATATTGCACAAATTTATTTGCATACAAAATATAAAAATTTATATTTACTTTCTAAAAAATTAATTTATCACAAACAAAATTAATTTATGTAGAAATCAAATAAAACTCACACACATGAATTATTATATCCTCAAGTTTTTTTGTCCCAACTTAGACATGAAATATCATAAATAATATATCTTTTAAAATTTAGAAATATATAATTCAAGACAATTCTCATAATAATATGAAATACTTGAACTTCACTATATCTATAAAAATCAAAAAATAAAATATTTATCTCAATTATAATATAAAAAACTCATATAATCACATTAAAATTTACTACTTGGACAAGAAGTACACATAAAAATAAATCAACATATACGAATTATGATTATCCCAAAAAAACTACGAATAACAATATTTCTAAGTGTTCAATTCTCTCAACATTATTATCAAATTGTATACAAGATTTTCTAATCCAAATCTACTTCTATAATATATCTTCTAACTATTAGTTGATAACTAATTTATTATCCACAAACAAAGTAATTTATCTCAAAATTCATGCATGCAAATACCAAGTATTATTACACACTAAATATTACCTCAAATTTTATATGTATAATTTTGTTCAAAAAGAACATGATAAATTTACTTTATTCTCAAAGTAAATTAATTTACAACTAATTTGTTATACATAAAGACAAGTAAATTCCTCAAGTTGACTACTCCTTTCTCATAATAAATTAATCTCAAGTAGTGTATAAGAAAAATAAATGCCTCAAAATTCATACATATACATACACATCATAATATTTTATCTACTCATAAAATATTATAACTAAAATATATATGCACAAAATTAAATTTTTTCCATCATGAACAAAAATTTAATTACTTTTCTTATCTCACAAAATTAATTAAATAATTTATTACAACAAAATGTAAGTAAGATAAAACTCAATCATACAATATTATCTACACATAATATAATTAATAATATTATACAATATTATCATTTATAAAAATAAAAACAAATGTTAAAAAACACACCTTCTGGAATTAAATCCGAAGAACACCATAATCTATTTAGAAAAAAATTCTAGGCATCAACATTTGGGGTTTTTCTATGATGATTCTTCATCTCCTCCATATCAATTTACAAACTTGTAAATTATAAGTCTTTTCACTTTAATTTTTCTCCACAATCCATTTTCTAACAGGAGTTATCAATTAAAATAATATTAACTTAATATCTCAATAAATTACTAATTATCATTAAAAGTTCATTGATAAAATAGATATAAGAAAAATAACACTTATCTTTGAAAAATCGTGTTGTCTTCCATCTCACCAAAATCATGACTAGACCTGACAATTTAGGCCCAGGCCCGCGGGTCGGCCCGGCCCGTCCGTAGAAATATGGGCTATGGGCCGCAATATTTTAGTCTAGGAAAATACGGGCCTTTTTGGCCCGGCCCGTGGCCCGCTACTTATTTTTTTTTTAAAATAAAACTTTGATATTTGTGGGTTATGAGGTTTGAACACAAGACTTGTAAATAAATAAATAAGAGTTCAAATCAACTGAGCTACAACAACTATTTGTTTTATTACCGTGAACTGGTAATATTTACCCAATAATGTTAAAACCTATGAATATCTCAGGAAGGATATATAATATATTGCTGTGGAATATTAGTCTATTCGGACACAAATTTCTCATGAAACAAATTCTTGTTCAAAAATACTGGATGGTGAGATTTGAGAAAAACACTTTCTTGCATGAATCAGTTAGTTGATACAATATTATTATTATTATTATTACAAGACTCACACACATAATAAAAGTAATAAAATAATTAGTACCAAAGGCCTTTGGCCGTGTATGAAGTTGGGGGGGTTCGAGCATTAACATGTGAAGGTGGAGTATATGAGTATGTTAAATTAACAAAAAAAAAAAGAAGGATTAGTAATATTAATTGTTCTCAAATTACATAAAATCTCATTTGACCATGCATCACTGGTAGATTCATAAAAAGTACACCCACCCTACCACTACATGATCATGGATTGAATAAGTCAGGCCACCAAAACCCAGAAGCAGAAAACAAAACGTGTTCCACATGAAACAAAGTTGATGGTATACATATTCTGGGATGAAAATAATACCAGTCTACAAAATATTACTCATTTTATTTCATAAAAAGATTTTAATTTATTAAAAAAAATATAATTTTTTATGATAGTAATATAATAATACAATATTATTCTCAAATTTAGCAATTTTATTATCATGTTATTGTTATGAACTAAATATTTAATAAATATATTACATTAGACCTGAGGGTAAAAGTTTACAAAATTTGATTTACAAATGCATTCATTGAACGGGTGTAACAAGATTTTACAAAAATAAAAAATAAAAAAAAAAGAGTTCACGGGTCACCTCTACCAACCCGCCACGAGCCTAAGAATTTCAAATTTCATCATCAAACCGGGCCTTTTTTGGCGTCTTCGCCAATCTTTCGACACCATTGCGCCCTACCACTTGGTTGCTTAGTCTAATCATGACTCCAATGAACAAGTCAGGAATCTAATTATAGATTAGAAGGTTACTTAATTAATAGGGAGTTTGATTAGAACCCTCATTAGATTTCAAATGTATATGATTTGATGATGAATTACTTCAAGTATATTTGTACGAATAAGTTTTGTACAGTCCTTAACTGAGATATCTATGTACAAGGACTTAGAATAGTATATTCAAACTTGTTAGGTTTATCTTTATCATGTCTACATATGTAATAGATAGAATCATTCATTATAAGAAAACAACTTCTTATCTGCATGATATTTAAAAGTCGTGAGATACCTATCGTCAATGAATCGAATTGATTCCGTGATAGTGATATACATGTAATATGGTCGTTGTTTGCACAACATCGATAACTTTTAGCGACCGACAGGTTAGGGACCGCTATATAGTGACTGAATCCATCACTAAGCTGAGTCACCGTGAGTCAACTCGCATTAGTGATGTGGTCCACGTGTCCGCGACCACCACTAGCGACCACTGCGGTCGCTAACATCCTGGGTTCATAAATGATCGCTGATAAGCATTAGCGACCATATGCGGTCACTGATTTCTAATTTAAAAAAAATTGGTTGTTTAGTGGATTTCCCATAAAAAACTATACCCATTTGTACCTAATTTATATCCCAACACACAATAGTATCTACATATAAACCAACATTCCTACAAATACATCGAGATCCATCGATCGATCCATATATATATAATTAAAAACCAGCACAATATATATATATATATATATATATATATATATAAACATCCACGCACGTATAAACATAAATAAAAAACGTCTGACTAAACTGAATATGCATAGGTTAAACAATTTACAGTTATGCGATCATCAAATGTCCTACATATACCATTGGAATATATCATAACATCAATTAGACATGTTAACATTAACATTATAAACATAATCAAAAACCGTCCGACTAAAACAGACTTGGTTTATTCATTCTTAATTACTTTCTTAAGTGTCATGTCTAAAGTGTGCTAAAATAAACATGCACAACTAAACATAAAGCTAAATAATGACAAGATTACCTCGGCATCATCCTGTTGTTGTGCTTCTCTGCTCACCACTGCATAATTAAGCTAACTCCTCAGAACTCGGAGACTGCAAATGCCCGTCAAGTTCAAGAAGAAGATTATACGATCTTGATAGTCGGTCATCGTCGATAAAGTTTGTCCCCAGTACTTCTTAAGAAGTGTAAGCTAGTTGTGACCAACCTCTCCATAAAATCAGGAAACATCCTCGGTTTTAAAGCCCTAGGCCTTTCAGTTGTTACTCCTGTTTTTGCAAAATCACCTGCCATAGAGTGAAGGGTTGCCAACTGAGATATTAAAATATCTCATAGTCTAATTTGACTCAAGGTTTACATGTAGTAAATGTGCAGTAGAGATTGTACCCAAGGTATCATTGATTAAAAGGATTATATATCAACAAAGAACTTTTGAATTTCCTGCAAAATCAGACTTATTGGGAAATAAGAGAACGAAAGGAGAGTTACAAGAAATTCAACAGTTACCAATAAGTGGTTGATGCAAGATGCTCCGAGATCAAAGATACCGATTTATCGGATAGTAAGATGATGGTCTTGGAATATCATGAATAGGATGATCGTCACAAACGACGAGGCCATTAAACACCTTCGGCATTAATTCCTTCAGCTTCGGGACAAGCGTTCGGTCGTTCCGTGTCTTCAGGTTAAGGTTCGGCTTCGGATGGTGTCATGACTTCGGATGTGGCGAACTTCTTCTAAAGAGGCGTCATGACTTCGGAAGTCGATTGACCTTATTATTATCATTATTATTATTTATTAATTCTTTAATTAATAATATTTTATTAATTACAAGTTTGTTATTTTCCGTAAAAGTAGGAAGTTTGTTAAAATCCTTTTTCACATCCCTAGGAAGTTTGTTATGATCTTTTTCATATCCCTAGGAGAATTTTATTTCCATTTTTTATTTTCATATCTCTAGGAATATTCTAGAGTAACTTGGAGATAAAGTTTTGCTAAGCTATATAAACCCGACTTGTGGGTTGGAATAGGGGACTTTTGATTTTGATAAATATAAACTTACACATTAAAGAAAGTTTCTCTGTGTTTTTTCGGTGAATCTATTATTCATTTATTTGTGAATTCATTTGTTTACCATCCCGTAGGATAATCACTATCCCGCCTGACGTCAGTTGGTATCAAAGCTCAAGCATCTTTCTGAGAGTAGACTCATCGATTTTAATGGCTGGTGGTCGTGGTCATAATCGTGGTCATGGAGGGTAGGTTCCGGCTGAGGAAGTCCCGCACCGTGATCGTAGCATCCAGGACGTGATAATTGAGGATTTACAGAGACAAGTTACAGAGCTAACCCAACGCCTAGCAGCACAAAATCTGGGTCATCGTGGACAGGTTCCGGAGGAGGAAGTCCTACACCTTAAATATGATGAAGAATCCTATGATTCTGAATCGAGTTATAATAACCCTTACCACCGTAAGAGGCAAATTTGGGAACGGTGTGACCGTGAAGACCGTCGTAGTAATATGGGTTTCAGATTGGAGCTACCATAATTTTTTGGTACGCTGCAAGTAGAGGGATTCATCGATTGGATGAATGAGGTAGAGCGCATCTTCGAATATATAGAGGTGTTAGATAGCGTTAAGGTAAAATTGGTTGCCATCAAACTGAAGGGCCGAGCATCTGCTTGGTTGGAACAGATGAGGCGATCAAGAGAGAGACAAGGAAAAGCTAAAATCACCGAATGAGAGAAGATGAAGAAGAAGATGCAGAGCAACTTTCTTCCTTTTGGATACACTCAGTCTCTGTTTAAGAGGTTGCATCTTTTAAGACAAGGTACTCAATCTATGGATGATTATACCGAAGAGTTTTACCAATTGATAGCAAGGAATGATATATCAGAAATCGAAGAACAATTAGTGGGACATTATTTGGGAGGATTAAAATAACCATTGCAGAATGCCCTTTGTGAGATCCCAAATTTTATGAAATAAAAGTATTCAATTTTTTTATAATTATTATTTTATTTCGTAAATGGTTAAATTGATAAAAGGTTAAAGTTAAGGGTGATATGTGAAATTTTTTCAAAGTAAGCAAGTTGTCATAAAAAATCGGTGGTAAAAGTATAGTAATACGTGTGGTTGCAAGAGTAGCACCAGATTGTGTAAGTATCTTTCATTATTGATGCTTACATAAGAAGTCACTCGCTTATACTCAATTATTGCTACAAGAATAATTCTTTGCATCATATCTCTCATATTATTGATTCAATTATTATCACAATATCATCTGCATAATATGTTATGTTATTAAATTAATAATTGAGACGACAAAGTTATTCATATTATTATTTACAATATTGACAATGTCTAGAAGTTCTGTCAAGGAGAGGTTTGGTCACCTAATTGCGCGCCAATAAGGAGAAATCCTTATCGGAAAGCCGCCTCTTTCCTGGGAATGACCTGGTTATTAAATATTGTGAATTATAATATTAATGATAAATAAGTTCGTGTTGATTAAAGATGAAATTGATAGTTCCATTATGTTGGAATTATTAGTGTTAGTGAAAATCGACATTTATTTCGATAATAATTGATGTCTGGAAGTTATATTGATCAATCGGGTAATTAATCGGATAAATGAATAATTAATTGCTATTAATTCACATGATTATAACTATTTGTTCACATATGTGTACTATTAATTCACATTCTTGTACTATTAGGGGAGTTGGTGCAAGATTGATAATACTTGCATGACTAAGTTAAAAATAGAGGTGTAGATGGAGGTACTATACTATAATTCGTATTTTCACATGTCTAGAACTATTGATTCACATGATTTACTATTAGGGGAGATGGTGCAAGTTTGATAATACTTGCAGGACTAAATTAAAAATAAAAGAAAAGAGGAAGGTATTATACTGTAATATTTTGATCCCCAAAATGTGCAATTATGGAAACTATATTTTCTTATAAATAGAAGCTCATTCCTTCATTATTTTTCACCAATTCACTAAAACTATAAAACAGTTATTATAAAGAGAAATTATAGAGAGAAAGAAGAAGAGAAGTCTGCTACCTCATTATTCCAGTATCTAGTCTTCTTCTGAGGTAAGGGATATTATTATTATTATTATTATTATTATTATTATAGTAAGGGGTATTATGTTTTCGTATTCATGAAGAGAGTTATTTTCTTTCAATACTCGTAAGGGTTGTTATTCCATTCTTTATTATTATGTTGGAATAACATGTCTACATCAAGTACCGCATACATGGTGAAATTCTTCATTATTCCATTCTTTATTATTTTGTTGGAATAACTTTATGCATATGGATCTATCGCATGCACGTGAATTCTCGTTGTTATTCCATTCTTTATTATTCTATTGGAATAACTCGTATGCAAATCTATCGCATGCCTGCCTAGTGAATTATGTTGTTATTCCATTCTTTATTATTCATTGGAATATCCTCATGCATGCGGATTACGCATGACACAGTTCCATTCTTTATTATTCTCATGGGAATAACCCTTCTGCGGCCTATCGCATGCATGGTGAATTCTTACATTATTCCATTCTTTATTATTTTGTTGGAATAACCTGTCTATGTGGATTACCACATGCATGGTGAATGATCCTTTGTATTCAATCCTTATTAAATTGTGGAAATGATCTGTCTACGTGGATTACTGCATAACGGGTGAAAATCCATTTGCAGTTTCATATAATCTATTATACTCGTATTATGAGATATCATTTCTTTTGTACTCGCTCATGGAATATCATTTTCTTTGGTATTTTTTTTTTACGAAGTTACGATTCACGTTCTTACTATTCACCCGATTACTATTCACTCTAGTATTATTCACTTTCGTATTCTGGGGCACTTTTAGGTGGTTCTACTATTCACGAGTTACTTTTCACCCAAATTACTATTCACCCAAATATTATTCACTCGGGTATTTGGGAAACTTTTTATGCTGGGGTACTATTCACGAGGTACTATTCCCAAAGTACTATTCATAGGGTACTATTGTGGGGTACTATTTACCCAAAAAATATATTTCTTTTCTGTCCAAATTATTTTTGGTACATGAATATTATTCTTGAATTTTACTCCACAAAGCAGTATCATGTTGACAATTTGGATATTTTTAAACACTGGATAAATTTAAAGTCTTTAATATTTATCCTTGATTTCGTTTGATTAATTCTTATATCATTGTCATCATCCTCATGCTTATATTATGATGAAAGTCATCTTTGGCTTACGTGCAAAGATGGACTGTTGATTATTGGTTTTACAGTTGTATATCTTTGGCTTACGTGCAAAGATGAACTATTGATTGATGAGTATCTTTGGCTTATGTGCATAGATGAACTGTTTATTGGTATGATTATGACCAGGGATCGTTCGGTATAATCATGACCCGTAATGTTATAGATGATGTGGTAAAAGTCCTCATCGGCCGTAGTGCATTGATGGATGATTATTGGTATGATTATAACTGAGGGATTATTCGGTATAATCATGACCATTAATGATTACATGAATATCCTCGGTAGTAGTGCATGGATGATTTGATGATGTGGATTATTTATTAAAATTTGAGTCTCGGTGATAAAATATTGATTATACACTTTTAATTAAGTAAAGATAATAGATATTATGCTCTCTTTAACTCTTCTAAAATACATTGTATGTCTTTGCCTCGTAGTGCAAAAACCGAATTGTTAATGAATATCTTTGGTCGTAGTGCAAGATGAATTTATTAGTATGATTATGGCGAGAATTGTGATTTGGTATAACCATAATTTTTGATGTTTCGGTGAAGATAGGTGATGAAAATTATCTTCGTCCTAAGTGCGAAGAGGAATTTAGAATCACAATTATGATTATGAGTTATTCATATGATTGTGGACAGGAATTGTTGATTGATGTTACAGGGAGAAAACATTATTGGTGGACTTTTAACATGGAGAAGATAATAGATCTGATGGTCTATTTGACTCTTCTAATGAATTGCTCGTTCCGCTGCAACTATGGTTGAAAAGTTTTATCATCTACCATATGTTCTAAATCTCTAATTTATTACTGATGAAGGCTATTGATGATGTAAATTATCTTTAGTCATGATATTTTTTCTTGGGCTAGTTGTGCTTCACCCTTTTTTGCTTCACAATTCCTTTCGTGTAATAAGAGTGTAAATTTGGTCGAAAGGGTAACATGAGAATAGAGCGTAATCTGGTCTATAGTCATTGAGGTTCTCTCCTTAAATAGTATGAAAATAATTTTATTGAGAACTTTAGATAAGTGTGTCGTATTGTATACGTCATTTGATATTTAATTTTGGTGACCCGAATAGGGTGAGGTGAACCCAACTTTGGAAGGGTGTTTTGCCACTATCATACAAGATGTCTAATGACATACAACCTCGTGTTATCATAAGACATGGTTGTGCACATCCACTTGTTGAGTATATCTATGAGCACTACCTATATGATCTTAGAGTTTGGTTGAAATATAATTTTTAATTGGAGGAAATGGAGATAGTTATATGTCAAGAGAAGACTCACCATTGGAAAGAACATGATAGTAATCTTCTCGTTTTTCTTTGGGGTCTATTGGGTCAACCAAGGATAATTCTGTGGACATATGATATCTATCATAACCTTGATGCATGGCCTCCCATGTACGAAGGTTTCCTTGAGCACTTCCCAAAGATTTTAATTCCTAAAATAGTTTTTGACTGTACTTTTTTGTAAAGTACCATTCTAAGGTTGTGGTCAAGGAACCATAAGAGTTACATACATTTGTATTAAAACTCACAGTTTAACTGTGGTCGTATTCTGCACGACAATTCAACAGTTGTATAAATGAAGTTTGTAAATGATTTGTATAGTGTGATATTTGGCGACTCAGAATGGGTCATGTGGACCTATTTTGGGGGCGTCACACCCTTAGCCTTAATTCCTTTTGGACTATTTTTGAATCATATTAGCGAGCTAGTGTGGTAGAGGAACAGCAGAATAGCAGGCTAATGCCAAGGAACAATCCCCCCAACAAACCAAACCCATCCCCATAATTTTGTACTACACCACAACAACCTCAGGGTAACTTTAACTCTAGCATCAAGTGCTTCAGATGTGGAGAACCAGGTCATAAAGCGACAGAGTGCCGAAAGCCTGCTAACCAGAAGGGTAAGAACCTTTTTATTAAAGAAGGCATGACCGAAGAAGCAGAGGAGTTCAGAGAGCCTCACTACAAGAAATAGGACTATTTACGACGGAAATAAGGTCGACGAAATGGATTTGCTTGGGATTAACTTATTGCCGACGGAATATTCAGTTGTTCATAACTCCCTTGAGAATAGTACAAATTCGATTGAATTCAGTTAATCCTATACCATGCTTGTGGCGCAAAAGTTTCCCTCTAGCGCTCATAATAACCTCGACGAAAGAACTATTAATGTCGACTGATTGTCCGTCAAGGATACTGTATCATCAACTGAATTAATCTCGACTGAGTTTCGTCAAAAATAGTCTTTAAAACCTACACTAGAAGACGCGAGCCTCACTTCAACTTCTCAAATTTCTTTTTCCTCCTTTCTCTCTCTGCTCTGCTGCTGTCGTATTCTCTGTCCCTCCTCCTGTCCTCTCTCTCACGGGTCCCTCTCTCACCGGGTCATTGTACTCTCTTCATCAAGCATTTCATCTCCAAATAAGCCCTCGTCTCTACAGCCGACATATTCTTCTCCTCCGTGTGCTCTCTCTAGTCCCTCTCTGCTCCTCCTTCTCTCTTAATGTAAGATTAGTTTTTTAAATTTAGAACCCTAAATTTTTAGATATGTATATGATTATGCATAAATTTGGGTATAAGTACTTTGTACCCTAAATTTTATGTTTAAATGTTGTTAAAAGTATTGCAATATTGTTGATAGTGTTGAAATATTCTATTGAAATGTTGTTGAACCCTAAATTTTCTTTGCAGTGTTGTTGAAATTGGGATTTTCTGTGATAGTTTGCTAAATTTGGTTTGGTATGAAACTAATTTTGAGACTGAGATGTTGCTCGGTGACTGATATTGGTTTACTGTATTGGTTTTTAATTTGTGCCCAACCAGTTATAATGTCCATAATCAGTAGTGTGTGTAATTTGTTATCTGATATCTGATTTCTGCCTTTTCCAGCATTGTAAATTTTAATTTGTGAATCAATTGAAGACTTCCTTTATTTTGGTGTTAAATATTAATTCTGACGGAATTTCTGTAGAAGTTATAGATGGTAATAAATAAATATTTAATTAACTATATAAAAGACAATATATTATAATATAATAAATAAATATTTATATAAATTAATAAATTAATACAAAAAATACTAGGAGCTTTAAATAAATTTAATAAATTATATAATATAATATAATATATTATAATATAATATAATATAACAAACTTTAAAATAAAATAAATTTACTTTATTATTTAATATAATATAATTATAAATAAATTTAATTTAATTTAATTTAATTTAATTTAATACAATAAAATAAATTTACTTTATTATTGAATATAATATTATAAAAAATAAAATAAAATAAAATATTATAATATTATTTAATTTACTTTGTGAGATCATCACCACGACAAGACGATGATCAAATCTGGGTCAAATGCGTGTATGCATATTGGGATGATTCTCGCTCAAGACCAAGTCGAGCAAATGAAGAAGAATCGCTGACAAGTCATGAGTTGTACATACTTACGCTCGCAATGCGTTCGGGAGGTTAAGTCGGTATGTATTTCTCTTTAGTTTAGTTTACTCTTATATTGCAACTATAGTAAATTAAGGTGATCTTATTTAATGTATATGATCTAGGCTATGCGGAGTAGCTTGGGCCAACCTCCTACTATGATCGAGTTTTGGGATATAGTCCATACGCCGAAGGGCTCTACTTCGGGGTCGACGATATCTCCAGCAGCACTAGCTATACGGGTAATACATTTACTATAATAGATATTATTTAGGATAATATTACATAATTTATATGATGATACCAAGATAACTCACTTGTATATCAAACTATAGCCAGCGTATAGCAGAGTTGCAGGCTGCTAGGGGCGATGCTGAGACGTTAGATTCTACCGTCCCTCCGCCCGAGATTAGTTTATCGCAGGATGAGGAGACGGCTCTTTAGGTCACGTCTCAGGATACTCCCACTAGTATTCTGCACGGTGTCGAGTCTTTGGGGTTACTGAGGATACCAAAATTTCTATACACTTCCAGGAGGTATAATATTTGTGTTTATTTTGTGTTTATGAATAAAGTAAACTTGTAATATTATTCATGTTATATTTATTTTTGTAGGCTCTAGCCAGCGTCTGCGTCCGAGAGCCCCCGTGGGACCATCACATACGGGCGCTGGCTTAGATGATGCTTTGTTCCAGCGTGTTATGGCTGCAGTGTCGGAGAGGTTTGAGACCGATCCGCTGTTCCATCATCAAGACCCGCCCAACCGTTCTCGCCTCCATCAGCTTGCGCAGGACGTTGCAGCTGGTGCCACCGCCGAGAGTACGGGTATCCCTCCAGAAAGCGATGGTAGCGATACGCCAAGAGATTGTTCAGGATGGTGGTTACCTTAGTGAGGACGCGTTTGGTAGATGTTGAGTCAACGCCATTTGCTTCGGTATATTTCGTTTAAATACAAATATATATTCTGCATGTTATTTAATTTTCATTTAGTTATCTTTAACTGAATCATATATATGGACTAATGAGTTACATTATATTGTATCAACAGGGTGACGAGCAGACTGACGAGCGAGATGACGATTTTCATACTCTAGAGCAGCGTCGACGCCCGCCCGAAGATCCTCCTCACACCGGGGTCTCTACTAGCTTGACTTAGTTTACATTCTTTTGTAGTTTAAATTCTTTTGTATTAATTTTACACAACTTTTGACGTACATATTGTAGTTTAAACCTTATCAATACTTTGGTTTTGTTGCGGTTTGACACTTGGCTTAATTTAGATTAATGGGATGTTTGTTATAGTTTAGTTTAGATTAATAGGATGTTTTTGACCTTTTTACTTCTCATTTAATTAGTTGGTTTTTGATATATTGTTGGATGAGGTGATTGTAATTGTAATTTATGTTATTGGCCATATTGTTAGCTTGTGTATGTGATGTTGGGAAAACAGGTACAGGTAAAAGATGTGGGTTAAATCCCTGGATATTTAAAAAACAAATAAAATATTTTAAAAAAATACTATCCTCGACGGAATCTGGGTATTGTCGACGGATGTCCGTCGAGGTTAAGGTATTTCCCATTTTTATCAGACTGACACGTGGCATACCTGTCATCGACCAAATATCCTCGACGAAATGGTGGTATACTCGACGGAATTCCGTCGCAGTTAATTTATTTTTCCAATTTTACCAGGCTGCCACGTGGCAAGATTATCATCGATCGAATATCCTCGACCAACACATTTTAGTCGGGGATATATTAACTCCGACTGAAGGTTCGGTCGAGAATAATTCAGTCGACTCTAAGTATTCCCGACTGAAAAATTTTCGACGTGCTTATATACAACTGAATTTCTGACGAAGATTCCGTCGATAATAAGGTTTTCCTCGACGGAATAACCTTATTATCGACGGAATATTCCATCGGACATAACCTTTTTTGGTGTAGTGCCTATATATGATGAGTACGAGGATGCAGATGTGTTATGTGGAGATGGAAACGAGACCCTAGTCATTCGCAAGAGTCTGATGACTCCTAAAGAAGAATCCAAAGAGGATTGGTTGAGGACCAATATCTTCCACACTACTTGCACAGTGGTAGAAAAGGTTTGTAAAGTGATTATTAATAGTGGCAGTTATGAAAATGTAATATCCCAAGAAGTTGTTCGAAAGTTAAACCTGTAAAAGGATTGACATCCTAAGCCATATAAGTTATCTTGGTTAAATAAAGGTAGTGAAGTAACCGTTGACAGAAAATGCTTAGTATCATTTTCAATCGGAAAGAAATACTTTGATAACGCTTGGTGCGATGTGGTGAAAATGGATGATTGTCATGTGTTATTGCGAAGACCGTGGCAATATTGTAAGACCCCAACTTTTATGAATAAAGATTAATTTCTCTCGAAATATATTTTTGAATATTATGGTGTGGATATAATATAATGTTATAGTTGTGGGTAATATTTACAAATTTTGCAAAGTAAAAAAGTGGTTATATAATATTCGATTGGTCGGGGAATATTCGTTTTAACAGGGAATATTCGTACAAAGGCACAATCATTGGTGGACCCCACAACGAAAGTATTGTCGTAGTTAGAAAACGACATAATTATCTTTTATAAAAATAACTACGAAAGTTTTACCGTTAAACCGCTTGAACTACCCGGTAGTAAAAGTACGATGAATGGCGTGGTTGCATAGTAGAGACACCAGTATTGATTATTGATGCTTACGTGAGAAGTTACTCGGTTATACTTTGAATTATTGCTTTAGTAATTGTTGCATCATATCTCTCATATTATTGATTCGATTATTGTCACAGTATCATCTGCATTATATGATATATTATTAAATCAATAATTGAGACGACAAAGTTATTCATATTATTAAATTGCAATATTTACAATGTCTAGAAGTTTTGTCAAGGAGAGGTTTGGTCATCTAATTGCGCACCAATAAGGAGAAATCCTTATCGGAAAGCCCCCTCTTTCTTGGGAATGACCTGGTTGTTAAATATTGTGAGTTATAATATTAATGATGAATAAGTTTGTGTTGATTAAAGACGAAATTGATAGTTCCATTATGTTGGAATTATTTGTGTTAGTGGAAATTGACATTTATTTCGATATTAATTGATGTCGGGTAATTAATCGGATAAATGAGCAATTAATTGCTATTAATTCACATGATTATAACTTTTTGTTCACATGTATGTACTGTAATATTTCGAGCCCCAAAACATGCAATTATTGAAACTATATTTTCCTATAAATAGAAGCTCATTCTTCCTTCATTTCTAACCAATTCACTAAAGCTATAGAGCAATTATTATAGAGAGAAATTATAGAGAGAAAGAAGAAGAAAAGTCTGCTACCTCTCTACTCCCGTATCCAGTTTCTTTCTAAGGTAATGGGTATTATTCCTTTCGTATTCATGAAGAGAGATTTTTTTATTCCAATCTTTATTATTATGTAGAATAACCTGTCTATGTGAAGTACCGCATACATGGTGAAATTCTTCTGTTATTCTATTCTTTATTATTATGTTGGAATAACTCCTTTGCTATCTCATACGCATGCGAAGAATTCTTCTGTTATTCCATTCTTTATTATTCTGTTGGAATATCCCGTTTATGCGGATTACGCTAGACCTGGTTCCATTCTTTATTATTCTATTGGACTAACCTGTCTGTACGGTCTATCGCATGCATGGTGAATTCTTTGTTATTCCATTCTTGATTATTCTGTTGGAATATCTTGTCTGTGCGGATTACGCTAGACCTGGTTCCATTCTTTAATATTCTGTTAGAATAACATGTCTGTGTTGTCTATCGCATGAATGGTGAATTATTCTGTTATTCCATTCTTTATTATTCTGTTGGAATATCCTGTCTATGCGGATTACGCATGACCTGGTTCCATTCCTTATTATTCTATTGGAATAACCTGTCTATGTGGATTATCACATGCATGGTGAATGATCCTTCGTATTCATTCCATATTAAATTGTGGAAATGATCTGTCTACGTGGATTACCGCATGGCTGGTGAAAATCCATTTGCAGTTTCATATATTCTATGATACTCATTTGCTTAAAGTTTTGACTTCTATACTCCATGAAATTAGTAGAATATCCTGGATATTTGCGCTTCATCCGGTATCTTTTCATGGAAATATTTTTCTGAGAATTCTTGAATTTTACTCCACAAAGCAGTATCATGTTGACAATTTGAACGTAATTGATTCCAAGATAAATTAACTTATAAATCTTTAAAATTTATTCTTGAACTTGTTTTATTGAATTATTATGTCATTGTCATCATCCTCATGCTTATATTGTGATGAAAGTCATCTTTAGCTTACGTGCATAGATGGACTTGGTATGATTATGATCAGGGATTATTCGGTATAATCATGACCTGTAATGTTATAAATGATGTGGTAAAAGTCCTCAGTAGTCTGTAGTGCATTGATGGAAAGTTTTGGTATAATTATGACCAGGGATTAGTCGGTATAGTCATGACCATTGATGATTTAATGAATATCCTTGGCCCATAGTGCAGGGATGACTCGATGATGTGGTTTATTTATTAAGCTGAGTTTCAGCGATAAAAATTGATGAAAAATTTTTAAATCATAGAAGATAGTAGATATCATTCTCTACTTGACTCTTCTAATTGATTGCTTATTCCGTTGCAGTTAAAATTGATGTCTATTGTATTTTATCAATTTAACATTGTTGAAGACTAATGATAATTTATTATGCATTATCTTAGTCATAATATTTCTTACTGGGCTAGTTGAGTTCACCCTTTCTTTCACTGTTCTCTTCAGGAAAGGAGAACGTAGCTGGGAGTATTCGGGGAACGGAGTGACGGTCTAGATGATAGCATTAGTAATCCTCACTATTCTGTTAAATAGTGTGATAATAAATGTAATGAAGACTCCATTAAGTGTGGATATTGTCTAGATGACAATATTCTTATTAAAACTCTTAGATTATGTTTTGTCGTATTTTACACGACTGTTGCATAATTAAGTTGTATTTAAATTTTGTACCATGTATTTGGCGACTCAAGATGGGTGTTGTATACCTATTTTGGGGGCGTCACAGTTGGTATCAAAGCTTAGGGATATGATCCGTGGTTTGAGATGTGAGATAAGAACTAGGAGGGAGAGACGGGAATTCTTCATTTAGTATGACCTACCTAAGTTTATTTGGTATTTAATTGGTCGAATCGAGTATAGGGATAATATGTGATATGTTAATTAACCCTTGTTTTGTGGCGATATTTGAAAATGGCATCCAAAATGTTGAGATAAGCAATGAAGCACATGAGACCGCTGAGTCACCACCAGATTAATACCTGTGATAATGTGCAACAGGAAGACAATAATCCTCAGGTAAATAACAACGATCAAATGATGAACGATGGGATATTTAGAGGTTTTATACAAATTATGCAACATCAGGTGAGGGCGGCTCCTATCCAAAATGCAGGTGGAAACGTTGACAACTCTCGGACGGTCACCGCTATGCAGTTCAAGGAGCTGGGACCACCGGAGTTTTTTGGAGAGCCAAAACCACTTAAGGCAAAGACGTGGATAAAGCAAATCAACAAGATATTTGATGTCTTAGGATTCTCCGAGGAGCAAAAGGTTCCCTTTGCCACCTTAATGTTGCGAGCAGAGGCAGATTACTGGTGGGAATCTGTAAAGCGTACTCAACCTGCCGCACTCAAAATGTCTTGGGAGAAGTTCCAAGAGTTGTTCAATGACATGTACTTTCCAGAAAGTATTCGTCACATGAAGGAGGTAGAGTTCATCAAGCTTGAGCAAAATAATATGACAGTGGCGCAGTACGAAGCTAAGTTTGCCGAGTTGTCTAGGTTTGCGTCCCACTTGGTTGATAAGGAGGAGAGAATGACGCGGATGTTTCTAAGAGGTTTGAAACCTGAGATACGTCAATACCTAATTTCTCACAAATTGTGTTTGTATTCAGATGTTGTGAATAGGGCTCAATTATTGGAGCGCGATAATGAGTCAACCCAACCAAGAGAGAGCAACCGAAAAGTCGATAATACCAGTGGTAGCAGTCATCGAAGCGGTGACAACAAACGTGGAGGGAATCAACATACCAGAAATGATAATCACTTCGGTGGTAATCATGGCCATGATAATAAGAGTCGACATTTCAATAAGAGGAGATTCAACAAGGATGGATAGACGTCAGCACCAGCACCTGTTGTTAAGGAAAGATAACGACCACCGGTCGTGTGTTTCAAATCCGGAGGGGAGGGATATATCAGTCCAAACTGCGTGATGCAGTCCAAAGCGTGTTATAATTGTGAAAAAGAAGGTCACCTAGCCCGATTTTGTCGTGCACCAAAGTCAAGTCCAGCTGGGATGGAGGCATCAAAGGGTGTCCCAAACAAGACAAAACCGGTAGTTCAAGGGAGAGCGTTTGTCGTAACCTCCCAAAAAGTGAGGAATCCGAACGAGGTGATCACGGGTAAGCTAATCATAAACTCTAGCAAAGTTAATACTTTATTTGATACCGGTTCTACCCATTCCTTTATTTCTCTTACTTGCGCTCAACGTTTAAATTTGTCTCCGGAGAAATTAGACTTTGACTTATCTGTTGAAACTCCGTTGGGAGAAACCTTCATTACATCCACGATTTATAAGTCTTGTTTGATTCAAATCGGTAACCACACGTTACCTATCGATCTTATTTCTTTGAAAATACTTGCATTTGATGTGATTTTAAGGATTGATTGGTTAACTAATCATCATGCTAAAATCGATTATTTTCGTAAGGTTGTTAGCTTTCATATTCCTAACCAACCTATTATGCAAATTTAAGCAACCAAACCACTAAAATCAATCACTGTCATATCAAGTCATAAAGCTATTCGTTTATTGAAAAATGGATGTCAAGATTTCTTAGGCCATGTCACGGATTTAAATAAAGATACGTTAGATTTGAATGATATTTCCATTGTTAATAAATTTCCTGACGTATTCCCTGAAGAACTTCCTGGCCTAGCCCCAGAGCGTGAAATTGAATTTTGTATCGACCTTGAATCCGGTACAAAACCCATTTCCAAAGCCCCATATCGAATGGCTTCTATTGAACTTCAGGAGTTAAAGACTCAACTGCAGGAATTGTTAGACATCGGTTTCATTCGTCCTTGTACGTCTCCTTGGGGTGCTCCTGTTCTATTCGTAAAAAAAGAAAGATGGAAGTATGCGACTTTGTATTGATTATCGAGAGTTGAATCATGTCACCATCAAAAATAGGTATCCGTTGCCTCGCATTGATGACCTGTTTGATCAGTTGCAAGGAGCCAAATTCTTTTCAAAGATTGATCTTCGTTCCGGATATCATCAGTTGAAGATTAAAATTGATGACATTCCAAAGACTGCTTTCAGAACTCGGTACGGGCATTATGAATTCTTAGTCATGTCTTTTGGATTGACTAATGCTCGTGCTGCCTTCATAGACATGATGAACCGAGTATTCAAGGAATATTTGGATCACTTTATGGTCGTCTTTATTGATGATATCCTCATATACTCCAAAACCCGCGAAGACCATGAGCAACACTTGAGGCTGATACTCCAAAAGTTTCGTGAAAACAAGCATTATGCCAAGTTGAAGAAATGCGAGTTCAGGCTTGAGGAAGTTACATTCCTTGGGCACGTGATATCAAATCATGGAATTTCTGTTGACCCGACAAAGATTGAAGCAATTCAAAGCTGGGAGCAACCTAAGTCAGTGACCGAAGTACGTAGCTTTTTCTGCTTAGCTGATTATTATCGGAGATTCGTAGAAGGGTTTTCTCGAATCGCTACTCCATTAACTCAGCTAACTCGAAAAGATCCAAAATTCGGTTGGAGCGAGGAATGTGAAAAGAGTTTTCAATAACTCAAGAGTAGACTCATTTCAGCACCTGTTCTGACAATACCATCTGGCTCGGAGGGATTTGACATCTACAGTGATGCTTCAGGCAAAGGGTTAGGATGTGTTCTCATGCAACATGGGAAAGTCATAGCCTATGCCTCTCGACAACTCAAAAAATATGAGAGGAATTATCCTACTCATGATCTAGAGTTGGTAGCAGTCATTTTTGTGCTTAAGATTTGGAGGAATTACCTGTATGGAGAGAAAGGGGAGATCTATACGGATCATAAAAGCCTCAAATATTTCTTCACTCAAATGGAACTCAACATGCGGCAACGATGATGGCTTGAGTTGTTAAAAGATTATTATCATACCATCCAATACCATCCTGGAAAAGCGAACATAGTAGCTGACACATTGAGTAGAAGATCATATGCGGGTACGAGTGCAATATTGTGAACGCAAAGACCCATTTTGTATGACTTGGAAATGATGGAAATAGAGTTAAAGACTCCAGGGACCCATGTGATGATGGCGAATATATGAGTGGAACCGACTTTAATCGATAAAGTTAAAGCTGCTCAAACTACAAACCTGGAGCTGATGCGTATGAAGAAGAAAGTGCAAGAAGGAGCTATTCCGGAAGTAAGAATCGATGAAGAAGGAATACTTCGAGTCAACTCCACCCTTTGTATTCCTAACGATTCTGACTTGAAGTATAAAATCATGATGGAGGCGCACAACACACCATTTGCAATCCATCCTGGGAGTACCAAAATGTATCGTGATCTTCGATATACATTTTGGTGGACCAATATGAAGAGAGAGATAGCGGGGTTTATCTCAAGGTGTCTAACTTGTCAACGAGTCAAGGCGGAGCATCAAGTACCAAAAGGTCCATTGCAACCACTTAAAATTCCAGAATGGAAGTGGGAACACATTACCATGGATTTCGTTACTGGTCTTCCCAAGGTTTTTTAAGGCATAGATGCGATTTGGGTCATTGTTGATAGATTTACCAAGTCTGCTCATTTCTTACCGATACGAGAAACTTATACACTTGAACGTTTTGCTAGTATGTACATAAACGAGATCGTAAGATTGCATGGTATGCCAGTATCCATAGTTTCTGATCGAGACCCAAGATTCACTTCAAGATTTTGGGTTAGTTTGCAAAAAGCTATGGGCACAGATTTACGATTTAGTTCGGCATATCATCCTCAAATGGACGGGCAGTCGGAAAGGACTATTCAAACTCTTGAAGATTTATTAAGACTCTATGTCCTTGACTTCAAGGGAAGTTGGGACAAGTTCTTACCATTGGTGGAGTTTTCCTACAATAATAGTTATCAAGCAAGTATTGGCATGACTCCATTTGAGGCGTTGTATAGAAGAAAGTATTGTTCTCCAGTATACTGGGATGAGGTGGGTGAAGCAATGTTGTTGGGACCAGATTTTGTACGTATGACTACGGAAAAGATTCAAACGATCCGACAACATATAAAAATCCCACAAGATCGACAAAAGAGTTATGCTGATCTTCATCGAAAAGACGTGGAATTCAATATTGGAGATCATGTATTGTTACATGCTGCTCCCTGGAAAGGAGTTACGAGATTTGGAAAGAGAGGAAAGCCCAATCCTCGATTCATTGGCCCATTTATAATCCTCGAACGAGTAGGAACTGTGGCCTATAGACTCGCCTTACCGCCAAGTATGTCTCGTGTTCATAACGTTTTTCACATATCTATGTTACGTAAATATGTGAAAGTCCCGAACCATATTATTGAATTAGAACCATACGAGATAGAGGAAGATTTAACGTATGAAGAGTTACTTGTTAAAATCTTGGATAAGAAGGATCATATTCTACGCTCTAAAGTTTTACCTCAAGTCAAAGTTTTGTGGAGAAACCACGATGTGGAGGAAATGACCTGGGAGTTAGAATCTGAGATGAAATCAAGGTATCCTCACCTCTTCGATATACCAGGTACGCACCCTAATTTTGAGGACGAAATTTCATAAGAAGAGGAGGTTGTAAGACCCCAACTTTTATGAATAAAGAATAATTTCTCTCGAAATATATTTTTGAATATTATGGCGTGGATATAATATAATGTTATAGTTGTGGGTAATATTTAAAAATTTTGCAAAATAAGCAAGTGGTTATATAATATTTCATTGGTCAGGGAATATTTGTTTTAACAGAGAATATTCATACGACGGCACAATCATTGGTGGACCCCACAATAGAAGTATTGTCGTAGTTAGAAAATGACATAATTATCTTTTTATAAAAATAAAGGCGGAAGTTTTACCGTTAAACTATTGAACTACCCGGTAGTAAAAGTACAGTAATACGCGTGGTTGCATAGTAGCACACGGTATTGATTATTGATGCTTACATGAGAAGTCACTCAATTATACTCAATTATTGCTTTAGTAATTGTTGCATCATATCTCTCATATTATTGATTCGATTATTGTCACAGTATCATCTGCATTATATGATATATTATTAAATCAATAATTGAGACGGCAAAGTTATTCATATTATTAAATTTCAATATTTACAATGTCTAGAAGTTCTGTCAAGGAGAGGTTTAGTCATCTAATTGCGCACAAATAAGGAGAAATCCTTATCTGGAAAGCCTCTTCTTTCGGAACGACGACACGGTTGTTAAATATTGTGAGTTATAATATTAATAATGAATAAGTTTGTGTTGATTAAAGATGAAATTGATAGTTCCATTGTGTTAGAATTATTAGTGTTAGTGGAAATCGACATTTATTTCGATATTAATTGATGTCGGGTAATTAATCGTATAAATGAGTAATTAATTGCTATTAATTCACATGATTATAAATTTTTGTTCACATGTATGTACTATTGATTCACATTCTTGTACTATTAGGGGAGTTGGTGCAAGATTGATAATACTTGCATGATTAAGTTAGAAATGGAGGTATAAATGGAGGTACTATACTGTAATTCGTATTATCACATGATTATAACTATTGATTCACATTATTTACTATTAGGGGAGGTGGTGCAAGTTTGATAATACTTGAAGGACTAAATTAAAAATGAAAGAAAAGTTGAAGGTATTGTACTGTAATATTTCGAGCCCCAAAACATGCAATTATTGAAACTATATTCTCCTATAAATAGAAGCTCATTCTTCCTTCATTTCTCACCAATTCACTAAAGCTATAGAGCAATTATTATAGAGAGAAAGAAGAAGAAAAGTATGCTACCTCTCTACTCCAGTATCCAGTTTCTTTCTAAGGTAAGGGGTATTATTTCTTTCGTATTCATGAAGAGAGCTTCTGTTATTCCATTCTTTATTATTATGTTGGAATAGCCTATCTATGCGAAGTACCGCATACATGGTGAAATTCTTCTGTTATTTCATTCTTTATTATTATGTTGGAATAACATGTCTATGCGAAGTACCGCATGCATGGTGTATTCTTCTGTTATTCCATTCTTTATTATTCTATTGGAATATCCTCGTCATGCATGCGGATTACGCTGAGACACGGTTCCATTCTTTATTATTCTGTTGGAATAACTTTGTTTGTCTTGCTCTATCGCATGCATGATGAATTCTTTGTTATTCCATTCTTTATTATTCATTTGGAATATCATGTCTGCATGCGGATTACGCTTAGACACGGTTCCATTCTTTAATATTCTCATTTGAATAACTCTCTCATGTGATCTATCGCATGCATGGTGAATTCTTCCATTATTCCATTCTTTATTATTCTGTTGGAATATCCTGTCTTTGCGGATTACGCATGACCTGGTTCCATTCTTTATTATTCTGTTAGAATAATGTGTCTATGTGGATTATCACATGCATGGTGAATGATCCTTCGTATTCATTCCTTATTAAATTGTGGAAACGATCTGTCTACGTGGATTACCGCATGACGGGTGAAAATCCATTTGCAGTTTCATATATTCTATGATACTCATTTGGTTAAAGTTTTGACTTCTATACTCCATGAAATTAGTAGAATATCCTGGATATTTGCGCTTCAGCCGGTATCTTTTCATGGAAATATTCTTCTGAGCATTCTTGAATTTTACTCCACAAAGCAATATCATGTTGACAATTTGGATGTAATCGATTCCAAGATAAATTAACTTATAAATCTTTAAAATTTATTCTTGAACTTGTTTTATTGAATTATTATGTCATTGTCATCATCCTCATGCTTATATTGTGATGAAAGTCATCTTTGGCTTATGTGCATAGATGGACTTGGTATGATTATGACCAGGGATTATTCGGTATAATAATGACCTGTAATGTTATAAATGATGTGGTAAAAGTCCTCGATGAGTACATGTAGTGCATTGATGGATGCGGTTTTGGTATGATTATGACCGTGGATTATTCGATATAGTCATGACCATTGATGATTTAATGAATATCCTCGGCCCATAGTGCGGGATGACTCGATGATGTGGTTTATTTATTAATTTGAGTCTCAATGATAAAAATTGATGAAAACATTTTAAATCATAGAAGATAGTAGATATCATGCTCTACTTGACTCTTCTAATGGATTGCTTATTCCACCGCAGCTTAAACTTGATGTCTATTGTATTTTATCGGTTTTAACATTGTTGAAGACTAATGATAATTTATTCTGCATTATCTTAGTCATAATATTTCTTACTGGGCTAGTTGAGCTCACCCTTTCTTTCATTGTTCTCTTCAGGAAATGAGAACGTAGCTGGGACTAGTCGGGGAATGGAGTGACGGTCTAGATGATAGCATTAGTAGTCCTCACTATTCTGTTAAATAGTGTGATAATAAATGTAATGAGGACTCCATTGAGTGTGGATATTGTCTAGATGACAATATTCTTATTAAAACTCTTAGATTATGTTTTGTCGTATTTTACACGATTGTTGTATAATTAAGTTGTATTTGAATTTTGTACCATGTATTTGGCAACTCAAGATGGATGATGTATACCTATTTTAGGGGCGTCACAAATATGACTGAAGCGTCATCCATGATGGTCGGAAGAATACTTACTCCCTTAGCACAAAAGGGAAGAAGGTTGTGCTAGTACCTCGACGAGAAAAAGACAGTTCGACTCAAGCAGTTGGGAATCAGAACCTATTGTCTTTGACGAGGTTCCTAACAAAATTGGATCATGAAGGAGTTATGTATGCATTGCTTCCTTGTGAAAAAGTTCGTCGAATGGAAATGCAGAAGTATTGGCTGATGTGCAGAAGTTGCTAAGGGAGTTCGCTGACTTAATGCCTAAAGAACTTCCATCGGGAGTATCACCGTTGAGAGATATCCAACTTAAAATATATTTTATCCCAGGATCAAGTCTACCGAATAGTCCAACCTATAGACTCAGCCCCAAGGAGTCAGAAGAGCTACAAAAGCAAGTAATAGACTTAATAGAGAAGGGATACAATCGTGAAAGCATGAGCCCATGTGCAGTCCCAGCTCTATTAGTGCCGAAGAAGGATGGCTCATGGAGAATATGCATCGACAGTAGAGTAATCAATAAGATCACAGTGAAGTATTGTTTTCCGATACCTCGTCTGGATGATATGTTAGATCAGTTGTCCGGTGAAAAAATCTTCTCAAAAATCGACCTGAAAAGTGGATACCATCAAGTTTGGGTAAGACCTGGAGATGAATGGAAGACAACCTTCAAAACACAACAAGGCTTATATAAATGGATGATTACACCATTCGAACTTACCAACACGCCCAGTACCTTCATGAGATTTATGCATCAAGTACTACGACCTTACATAGGAAAATTTGTGGTTGTTTACTTTAATGACATTTATATCTACAGTAAGACATTGGAATTACATCATGAGCACCTCCGAACTATATTTGGAATTTTGAGGAAGGAACAATTATTTATAAACCAATAGAAGAGATCCTATTTCACGACTTCAGTAACCTTCCTTGGTTTTGTTGTTTCTACCGAAGGCGTTCACACATATCCAACCAAGATCAAAGCAATCTTATCATGGCTTACCCCAAAGACCATACATGATGTTAGAAGCATTCACGGATTAGCATCTTTTTACAGATGGTTCATTCGAGACTTCAGTACGTTGGTCGTGCATATAACCAAATGTATTAAAGGAAAATCATTTCAATGGTCCCAGGAAGCCAAAGATAGTTTTCAGATGATCAAAATTAAGATAACCGAAGCACCTGTACTAGCACTTCCTAACTTCGAAAAGGTCTTCGAAGTAAACTATGATGCATTGAGAGTTGGTATTGGTGGTGTTCTCAGTCAAGAAGGTCAGCCAATTGCTTTCTTCAGTGAAAAATTATCAGGGTCAAGAAAGAATTATTCTACTTATAATCTAGAATTCTATGCCCTAATCCAGACACTGAAGCATTGTCGTCATTATTTGATACAAAGGGAATTCATACTATTTACTGATCATGAGGCCTTGAAGTATATCAATGGTCAACATAAACTCAGCCGAAGACATGCTAAATGGGTAGAAAACTTGCTAGAGTTCACTTTCACTCTTCGCCATCAAGTAGGAAGTCTGAATCGTGTTGCTGATGCGCTAAGCTAAAAAGCATTACTCATTAGTACTATGCAAAACAAGATTATAAGGTTTGAAGTCTTCAATGAGACGTATGAAGGAGATCATTTCTTCGGTAAAATAGTTCAAGACATACGGAAAGGTCGACAATCTGATTTCATCTTACATGAAGGGTATTTGTTTCAAGGACTCCAGTTGTGTATCCTGATTTTTTGCTTCGATAATAGTTAATAAGTGAACTTCAAAAAGAAGGACACTTCGGATGAGATAAGATATTGGCCTTAATAATAGCTGACTATTACTGGCCAAAGATCTTGAGCGATGGGAATCACTATGTAAAAGGGTGTTCTACTTGCCAGAAATCAAAAGGAGTTCTTAACAAAGCGAGATTATATACTCCCTTACTTGTTCCTGAAAGGCCTTGGTGTGATGTTGGTATGGATTTTGTCTTATGTGACGCCCCCAAAATAGGTATACATCACCCATCTTGAGTCTCCAAATACATGGTACAAAATTCAAATACAACTTGATTATACAATCTAAGAGTTTTAATAAGAATATTGTCATCTAGACAATATCCACACTCAATGGAGTCCTCATACATTTATTGTCACACTATTTAACAGAATAGTGAGGACTACTAATGCTATCATCTGGACCGTCACTCCGTTCCCCAACTAGCCCCGGCTACGTTCTCATTTCCTGAAGAGAACAGTGAAAGAAAGGGTGAACTCAACTAGCCCAGTAAGAAATATTATGACTAAGATAATGCAGAATAAATTATCATTAGCCTTCAACAATGTTAAACTGATAGAATATAATAGATAACAATTTTAACTGCAGCGGAATAAGCAATCCATTAGAAGAGTCAAGTAGAGCATAAAATCTACTATCTTCTATGATTTAAAAAGTTATTCATCAACTTTATCGCTGAGACTCAGCTTAATAAATAAAATCGAATCATCCCTGCATCACGGCCAAGGATATTCATGTAATCATCAATGGTCATAATGATACCGAATAATCCCTGGTCATAATCACACCAACAACTGTCCATCAATGAACTACAGGTCAATGAGGACTTTTACCACATCATTCGTCACATTACGGTCGTGATTATACCGAATAATCCTTGGTCATAATCATACCAAGTCCATCTATGCACGTAAGCCAAAGATGACTTTCATCACAATATAAGCATGAGGATGATGACAATGACATAATAATTTAATAAAATAAGTTCAAGGATAAATTTTAAAGATTTATAATTTTAATTTATCCAGAAATCAATAACGTCCAAATTGTCAACATGATACTTCTTTGTGGAGTAAAATTCAAGAATGCTCAGAAGAATATTTCCACGAAAAGATACTGGATAAAGTGCAAATATCAAGGATATTCTACAAATTTCATGGAGTATAGAAGCCAAAACTTTAACCAACTGAGTATAATAGAAAATATGAAACTGCAAATGGATTTTTGCCCGTCATGCGGTAATCCACGTAAACAGATCATTTCCATAATTTAATAAGGAATGAATACGAAGGATCATTCACCATGCATGCGATAATCCACATAGACGGGTTATTCCAATAGAATAATAAATAATGGAATAACAAAAGAATTCACCAGGCGTGCGTAATCCGCATGCATGCAAGTTATTCCAACGAATAATAAAGAATGGAACCCGTCATGCGCGTAACCTGCATGCATGTGATATTCCAATGTAATAATAAAGAATAGAATAACAACGAAATTCACCAGGCATGCGATAGATAGCAGAGAGGCAGTTATTCCAACGAATAATAAAAAGAATGGAATAATGTAAGAATTTCACCATGTATGCGGTACTTCACATAGGCAGTTATTCCAACATAATAATAAAGAATGGAATAACAACCCTTATGAGTATTGAAAGAAAATAACTCTCTTCATGAATACGAAATAATAATACTCCTTACCTTAGAAAAAACTTGATACTAGAATAGTGAGGTAGCAGACTTCTCTTCTTCTTTCTCTCTATAATTTCTCTCTATAATAATTGCTCTATAGATTTTGTGAATTGGTGAGAAATGAAGGAAGAATGAGCTTCTATTTATAGGAAAATATAGTTTTGATAATTGCACGTTTTGGGGCTCGAAATATTACAGTATAATACCTTCCTCTTTTTCTTCATTTTTAATTTAGTCCTGCAAGTATTATCAAACTTGCACCACCTCCCCTAATAGTAAATAATGTGAATCAATAGTACACATATGTGAACAAATAGTTATAATCATGTGAATTAATAGCAATTAATTGCTCATTTATCCGATTAATTACCCGACTGGTTAGTATAACTTCCAGACATCAATTAATATCGAAATAAATGTTGATTTCCACTAACACTAATAATTCTAACACAATGGAACTATCAATTTCATCTTTAATCAACACAAACTTATTCATCATTAATATTATAACTCACAATATTTAACAACCAGGTCGTTCCCAGGAAAGAGAGGGCTTTCTGATAAGGATTTCTCCTTATTGGCGTGCAATTAGATGATCAAACCTCTCATTTGCATAACTTCTAGACATTGTAAATATTTCAATTTAATAATATGAATAACTTTGTCGTCTCAATTATTGATTTAATAATATAACATATTATGCAGATGATACTGTGACAATAATTGAATCAATAATATGAGAGATATGATGCAACAATTATTGTAACAATAATTGAGTATAACTGAGTGACTTCCCACGTAAGCATCAATAATCAATACCGGTAATGCTACTATGCAACCACGCCATTCATCGCATTTTTTTTACTACTTAGGGTAGTTCAACAGGTTTTAACGGTAACACTTTTGCCGTTATTTATAAAATGATAATTCTGTCATTTTCTAACTACGACAATACTTCCGTTGTAGGGTCCACCAATAATTATGCCGTCATACGAATATTCGTTGTTAAAACGAATATTCCTCGACCAATCGAATATTATATAACCACTTGCTTACTTTGCAAAATTTGTAAATATTACCCACAACTATAACATTATATCAAATCCACACCATAATATTCAAAAATATATTTTGAGAAAATTATTCTTTATTCATAAAAGTTAGGGTCTTACAACCTCCCCTTCTTATGAAATTTCGTCCTCGAAATTAGGGTACGTACCTGGTATATCGAAGAGGTGAGGATATCTTGACTTCATCTCAGATTCTAACTCCCAGGTCATTTCTTCCATAACAAAACTTTGACTTGAGGTATAACCTTGGAGCATAGAATATGATCCTTCTTATCCAAGATTTTAACAGGTAACTCTTCATACGTTAAATCTTCCTCTATCTCGTTTGGTTCTAGTTTAATAATATGGTTCGGGTCTTTCACATATTTACGTAACATAGATATATAAAAAACGTTATGAACACAAGACATACTTGGCAGTAAGGCTAGTCTATAGGCCACAGTTCCTACTCGATCGAGGATTAAAAATGGGCCAATGAATCGAGGATTGAGCTTTCCTCTCTATCCAAATCTCGTAACTCCTTTCCATGGAGCAACACGTAACAACACATGGTCTCCAATATTGAATTCCACGTCCTTTCGATGAAGATCAGCATAACTCTTTTGTCGATCTTGTGAGGTTTTTATACGTTGTCGTATCGTTTGAATCTTTTCCGTAGTCATACGTAACAAATTCGGTCCCAACAACGTTGCTTCACCCACCTCATCCCAGCATACTGGAGAACGACACTTTCTTCCATACAACGCCTCAAATGGAGCCATGCCAATACTTGCTTGATAACTATTATTGTAGGAAAACTCCACCAATTGTAAGAACTTGTCCCAACTTCCCTTGAAGTCAAGGAAACAGAGTCTTAATAAATCTTCAAGAGTTTGAATAGTCCTTTCCGACTGCCCATCCGTTTGAGGATGATATGCCGAACTAAATCATAAATTCGTGCCCATAGCTTTTTGCAAACTAACCCAAAATCTTGAAGTGAATCTTGGGTCTCGATCAAAAACTATGGATACTGGCATACCATGCAATCTTATAATCTCGTTTATGTATATACTAGAAGGATGTTCAAGTGTAAAAGTTTCTCGTATCGGTAAGAAATGAGCAGACTTGGTCAATCTATCAACAATGACCCAAATCGCATCTATGCCTTGAGAAACCCTGGGAAGACCAGTAACGAAATCCATGGTAATGTGCTCCCACTTCCATTCTGTAATTTCAAGTGGTTGCAATGCACCTTTTGGCACTTGATGCTCTGCCTTGACTCGTTGACAAGTTAGACACCTTGAGATAAACCCCGCTATCTCTCTTTTTATATTGCTCCACCAAAATATATGTCGAAGATCACGATACATTTCGGTACTCCTAGGATGGATTGCAAACGGTGTGTTGTGCGCCTCCATCATGATTTTATACTTCAAGTCAGAATCGTTAGGAACACAAAGTCTGGAGTTGACTCGAAGTATTCCTTCTTCATCGATTCTTGCTTCCTAATAAGCGCCTTCGTACTTTCTTCCTCATCACGCATCGACTCCGTGCAGTAGCTTGAGCGGTTTTAACTTTATCAATTAAAGTCTGTTCTACTCGTATATTTGCCATCATTATATGGGTCCTGAGTCTTTAACTCTATCTCCATCCTTTGTAAGTCATACAAAATGGGCCTTTAATTGACAATATCGCACTTCGTGCCGCATATGATCTTCTACTCAATCGCTTAAAATACTACCACGTTCGCTTTTCCAAGATGGTATTGGATGGTATGATCATAATCTTTCGACAACTCAAGCCATCGTCGTTCTTGGCATGTTGAGTTCCTTTTGAGTGAAGAAATATTTGAGGCTTTTATGATTCAGTATAAATCTCCACCTCCTCTCCATACAGGTAATGCCTCCAAATCTTAAGCGCAAAAACTACTGCTGCCAACTCTAGCTCATGAGTAGGATAATTCCTCTCATATTCTTTGAGTTGTCGTGAGGCATAGGCTATGACTTTCCCATGTTGCATGAGAACACATCCTAACCCTTTGCACTCAAGCATCATCAGAGATGACAAATCCCTCCGAGCCAGATGGTATTGTCAGAACAGGTGCTGAAATGAGTCTCCTCTTGAGTTCTTGAAAACTCTCTTCACATTCCTCGCTCCAACCAAATTTTGTATCTTTTCGAGTCAGTTGAGTTAATGGAGTAGTGATTCGAGAAAACCCTTCTACGAATCTCCGATAATAACCAGCTAAGCCGAGAAAGCTACGTACTTTGGTCACTGACTTAGGTTGCTCCCAACTTTAAATTGCTTCAATCTTTGTCGGGTCAACAAATATTCCATGATTTGATATTACGTGCCCAAGGAATGAAACTTCCTCAAGCCAGAACTCGTATTTCTTCAACTTGGCATATAGCTTGTTTTCACGAAGCTTTTGGAGTATCAGCCTCAAGTGTTGCTCATGGTCTTCACGGGTTTTGGAGTATATGAGGATGTCATCAATAAAGACGACCACAAAGTGATCCAAATATTTCTTGAATACTCGGTTCATCATGTCCATGAAGGCAGCAGGAGCATTAGTCAATCCAAAAGATATGACTAGGAATTCATAATGCCGTTACCGAGTTCTGAAAGCAATCTTTGGAATGTCATCAGTTTTAATCATCAACTGATGATATCCGAAACGAAGATCAATCTTTGAAAAGAATTTGGCTCCTTGCAACTGATCAAACAGGTCATCAATGTGAGGCAACGGGTTCCTATTTTTGATGGTAACATGATTCAACTCCCGATAATCAATACAAAGTCGCATACTTCCATCTTTCTTCTTCACGAATAGAACAGGAGCACCCCAAGGAGACGTACTAGGACGAATGAAACCGATGTCTAACAATTCCTGTAGTTGGGTTTTTAACTCCTGAAGTTCAATAGAGCCATTCGATATGG
This sequence comes from Panax ginseng, assembly GCA_020205605.1. Taxonomy (NCBI): domain Eukaryota; kingdom Viridiplantae; phylum Streptophyta; class Magnoliopsida; order Apiales; family Araliaceae; genus Panax; species Panax ginseng. The sequence continues at coordinate 33,083,688 of CM035135.1, forward strand.
GGCTTTGGAAATGGGTTTTGAACCGGGTTCAAGGTCGAAACAAAATTCAATTTCACGCTCTGGGCGTAGGCCAGGAAAAGGGAATACGTCAGGAAATTTATTAACAATAAAAATATTATTCAAATCTAACGTACTTCTATTTAAATTCATGACATAGGCTAAGAAAGCTTGACATCCGTTTTTCAATAAATGAATAGCTTTATAACTTGATATGACAGTGAATGATTTTAGTGGTTTGGTTGCTTGAATTAACATAATAGGTTGGTTAGGAATATGAAAGCTAACAACCTTACGAAAATAATCGATTTTAGCATGATGAGTAGTTAACCAATCAATCCCTAAAATCACATCAAATAAAAGTATTTTCAAGGAAATAAGATCGACAGGTAACGTGCGGTTATCGATTTGAATCAAACAAGACTTATAAACAGTGGATGTAATGAAGGTTTCTCCCAACGAAGTTTCAACAGATATGTCAAAGTCTAATTTCTTTGGAGTCAAATTTAAACGTTGAGCGCAAGTAGGAGAAATGAAAGAATGGGTAGAACCAGTATCAACTAAAGTATAAACTTCACTAGATTTTATGATGAGCTTACCCGTGATCACCTCATTCGGATTCCTCACTTTTTGGGAGGTTACGACAAACGCTCTTCCTTGAACTACTGATATTATATTGTCTGGGACACCCTTTGATGCCTCCATCCCAGCTGGACTTGACTTTGGTGCACGACAAAATCGGGCTAGGTGACCTTCTTTTCCACAATTGTAACACGTTTTGGACTGCATTGCGCAGTTTGGACTGATGTGTCATTCGCCTCCACATTTATAACATATGATCGGCGGTCGTTCTCCTTCCTTAACAACAGGTGCTGGTGCTGACGTCTTTCCATCATTGTTGAATCTCCTCTTCTTGAAATGTCCACTCTTATTATCATGGCCATGATTACCACTGAAGTGATTACCATTTTTGGCATGTTGATTCCCTCCACGTTTGTTATCACCGCTTCGATGACTGCTACCGCTGGTGTTATTGACTTGTCGACTGCTCTCTCTTAGTTGGCTTGACTCATTATCACGCTCCAATAACTGAGCCCTATTCACAACATTTGAATATAAACACAGTTTGTGAGAAATTAGGTATTGACGTATCTCGGGTTTCAAACCTCTTAGAAATATCCGCGTCATTTTCTCCTCATTATCAACCAAGCTGGACGCAAACCGAGATAACTCGGCAAACTTAGCTTCGTACCACGCCACGGTCATATTGTTTTGCTCAAGCTTGATGAACTCTACCTCCTTCATGTGACGAATACTTTCAAAAAAGTACTTGTCGTTGAACAGCTCTTGGAACTTCTCCCAAGACATTTTAAGTGCGGCAGGTTGAGTACGCTTTATAGATTCCCACCCATAATCTGCCTCTACTCGCAACATGAAGGTGGCAAAGGGAACCTTTTTCTCCTCGGAGCATCCAAAGACATCAAATATCTTGTTGATCTGTTTTATCCATGTCTCCGCCTTAAGTGGTTTTGGATCTCCAAAAAACTCCGGTGGTCCCTGCTCCTTGAACTGCATAGCGGTGACCATCCGAGAGTTGTCAGCGTTTCCACCTGCATTTTGGATAGGAGCCGCCCTCGCCTAATGTTGCATGATTTGTATAAAACCTCTGAATATCCCATCGTTCATCATTTGATCGTTGTTATTTACCTGAGGATTATTGTCTTCCTGTTGCACATTATCCTGGGTATTAATCTGTGGTGACTCAACGGTCTCATGTGCTTCATTGCTTATCTCAACAATTTCGGATGCCATTTTCAAATCTTGCCGCCAAAAACAAGGTTAATTCAAATATCACATATTATCCCTATACTACGATGACCAATTAAATACCAAATAAACTTAGGTAAGTCATACTAAGCGAAGGAATTCCCCGTCTCTCCCCTCCTAGTTCTTGTCTCACATCTCAGCCAGAGATCATATCCCTAAGCTTTGATACCAACTGTGACGCCCCCAAAATAGGTATACATCACCCATCTTGAGTCGCCAAATATATGGTACAAAATTCAAATACAACTTAATTATACAATAGTCGTGTAAAATACGACAAAACATAATCTAAGAGTTTTAATAAGAATATTGTCATCTAGACAATATCCACACTCAATGGAATCCTCATACATTTATTGTCACACTATTTAATGTAATAGTGAGGACTACTAATGCTATCATCCGGACCGCCACCCGCTCCCCGATTAGTCCCATTACGTTCTCATTTCACTCAAGAAACAATGAAAGAAAGGGTGAGCTCAACTAGCCCAAAGAAGAAATATTATGACTAAGATAATGCGATCATAAATTATCATTAGCCTTCAACAATGTTAAACGATAGAATATAATAGACAACAAGTTTAATCTGCAATAAAACAAGCAATCCATTAGAAGAGTCAAGTAGAGCATAAAATCTACTATCTTCTATGATTTAAAAGTTTTCATCAACTTTATCATTGAGACTCAAACAATAAATAAAATCGAATCATCCTCGCATCATCACTACCAAGGATATTCATGTAATCATCAATGGTCATGATTATACCGAATAATCCCTGGTCATAATCACACCAATAACTGTCCATCAATGAACTACAGGTCAATGAGGACTTTTACCACATCATTCGTCACATTACGGTCATGATTATACCAAATAATCCCTGGTTATAATCATACCAAGTGTAAGACCCCAAATTTTATGAAATGAAAGTATTCAATTTTCTTATAATTATTATTTTATTTCGTAAATGGTTAAATTGATAAAAGGTTAAAGTTAAGGGTGATATATGAAAATTTTTGCAAAGTATGTAAATTGTTATAAAATATTCGTTTGGTCAGGGAATATTCTTTTTGTCGGTGAATATCCGTAAGACGGAACAATCATTGGTGGACCCCACAACGGAAGTATTGTCGTAGTAAGAAAATGACAAAATTATCTTTTTATAAAAATAACGGCGAAAGTGTTACCGTTAAAACTGTTGAACTACCCTATAGAAAAAAATACAATGAATACGTGATTGCATAGTAAGCACGGTATTGATTATTGATGCTTACGTGAGAAGTCACTCGCTTATACTCAATTATTGCTACACGATAATTCTTTGCATCATATCTCTTATATTATTGATTCAATTATTGTCACAGTATCATCTACATAATATGTTATATTATTAAATCAATAATTGAGACGGCAAAGTTATTCATATTATTATTTATAATATTGACAATGTCTAGAAGTTCTGTCAAGGAGAGGTTTGGTCACCTAATTGCGCGCCAATAAGGAAAAATCCTTATCAGAAAGCCCCCTCTTTCATGGGAACGACCTGGTTGTTAAATATTGTGAATTATAATATTAATGATGAATAAGTTCGTGTTGATTAAAGATGAAATTGATAGTTCCATTGTGTTAGGATTATTAGTGTTAGTGGAAATCGACATTTATTTCGATAATAATTGATGTCTAGAAGTTATATTGACCAATCGGGTAATTAATCGGATAAATGAGTAATTAATTGCTATTAATTCACATGCTTATAACTATTTGTTCACATGTGTGTACTATTGATTCACATTCATTTACTATTAGGGGAGTTGATGCAAGATTGATAATACTTGCATGACTAAGTTAAAAATGGAGGTATAGTTGAAGGTACTATACTCTAATTAATTTTTTCACATGTTTAAAACTATTGAGTCACATGATTTACTATTGATTCACTTGATTTACTATTAGGGGAGGTGGTGCAAGTTTGATAATACTTGCATGACTAAATTAAAAATGAAGGAAAATATAAAGGTATTATACTGTAATATTTCGAGCCCCAAAATGTGCAATTATCGAAACTATATTTTCCTATAATTAGAAGCTCATTCCTTCATTATTTTTCACTAATTCACTAAAGCTATAGAGCTATTATTATAGAGAGAAATTATAGAGAAAAAGAAGAAGAGAAGTCTGCTACCTCACTATTCCAGTATCTAGTTTTCTTCTGAGGTAAGGGATATGATTATTGTGTAAGGGGTATTATTCTTTTGTATTCATGAAGAGAGTTATTTTCTTTCAATACTTGTAAGGGTTGTTATTCCATTCTTTATTATTATGTTGGAATAACCTGTCTATGCGAACTACCACATACATGTAAAATTCTTCTGTTATTCCATTCTTTATTATTACATTGGAATATCACATACTATCTGGATTACGCATGACCGGTTCCATTCTTTATTATTACATTGGAATATCCTCGCCTATGCGAATTATGCATGACTGGTTCCATTCTTTATTATTACATTGGAATATCCTATCTCATGCGGATTACGCATGACTGAGTTCTATTATTTATTATTACATTGGAATAACTTTGCTATATGCTGGCCTATATAGATGCCCGGTGAATTCTTTTGTTATTCCATTTTTTATTATTTTGTTAGAATAACCTGTCTGTGTGGACTACCGCATGCATGGTGAATGATCCTTCGTATTCATTCTTTATTAAATTGTGGAGATGATCTGTCTACGTGGATTACCGCATGGTGGGTGAAAATCCATTTGCAGTTTCGTATATTCTATTATACTCGTATGAGATATCATTTTTTTGTACTCGTCATGGAATATCATTTCCTTTCGTATTTTTTTTTCGAGTTACTATTCACAGGTTACTATTCACCTGGTTACTATTCACTCTAGTATTATTCACTCGGGTATTCGGGACACTTTTCGTGTCGAAGTACTATTCACGGGTTACTATTCCCCCAAATATTATTCACTCGGGTATTTGGGGTACTTTTCATGCCGAGGTACTATTCACGAGGTACTATTCCCGAAGTACTATTCATAGGGTACTATTGCGGGGTACTATTTACCCGAAAAATATATTTCTTTTCTGTCCAAATTATTTTTGGTACATGAATATTATTCTTGATTTTTACTCCACAAAGCAGTATCATGTTGATAATTTGGATATTTTTAAACTCTGGATAAATTTAAAGTCTTTAATATTTATCTTTGATTTCATTTGATTAATGCGTATATCATTGTCATCATCCTCATGCTTATATTATGATGAATGTCATCTTTGGCTTACGTGCAAAGATGGTATCGTTGATTATTGGTTTTACGATTTGTATATCTTTTTGTCTTACGTGCAAAGATGGATCGTTGATTATTGGTTTTACTGATTGTATATCTTTGGCTTACGTGCAAAGATGGACTGTTGATTATTGGTTTTATAGTTGTATATCTTTGGCTTATGTGCAAAGATGAACTATTGATTGATGAGTATCTTTGGCTTATGTGCATATATGAATTGTTTATTGGTATGATTATGATCAGGGATCATTCGGTATAATCATGACCCATAATGTTATAGATGATGTGGTAAAAGTCCTCATTGGCCCGTAGTGCATTAATGGACAGTTATTGGTATGATTATAACCAGGGATTATTCGGTATAATCATGACCATTGATGATTACATGAATATCCTTGGTCGTAGTGCAGGGATGATTCGATGATGTGAATTATTTATTAAGTTGAGTCTCAGCGATAAAATATTGATTATACACTTTTAATTAAGTAAAGATAGTAGATATCATGCTCTACTGGCTCTTCTAAAATACGAGTTATATGTCTTTGGCCCAGTAGTGCAAAGATGAATTGTTAATGAATATCTTTGGTAGTAGTGCAAAGATGAATTTATTAGTATGATTATGGCGAGAATTGTGATTTGGTATAACCATGATTTTTGATGTTTCGTGAAGATAGGTGATGAAAATTTTCTTCATTCCGGTGCGAAGAGAAATTTAGAATCACAATTATGATTATGAGTTATTCATATGATTGTGGACAGGAATTGTTGATTGATGTTACAGGGATAAAACATTATTGGTGGACTTTTAACATGGAGAAGATAATAGATCGGAAGGTCTATTTGACTCTTCTAATGGATTGCTCATTCCGCTACAACTATGGTTGAAAAGTTTTATCATCTACCATATGTTCTAAATCTCTAATTTACTACTAATAAAGGCTATTGTTGATGTAAATTATCTTTAGTCATGATATTCTTTACTGGGCTAGTTGTGCTCACCCTTTTTGCTTCACAATTCTTTTCAGGTAATAAGAGCGTAGCTGGGTCGAGCGGGGGTAACAGGAGAATAGAATGATGGTCTATAGCTGTTGAGGTTCTCCCTAAATAGTATGGAAATAATTTTATTGAGAACTTTAGATAAGTGTGTCGTATTGTATACGTCATTTGATATTTAATTTTGGTGAACCGAATAGGGTGAGGTGAACCCAACTTTGGAAGGGTGTTTTGCCACTATCATAAAAGATATCTAATGACATGCAACCTCGTGTTATCATAAGACATGGTTTTGCACATCCACTTGCTGAGTATATCTACGAGCACTACCTATATGATCTTGGAGTTTGTTTAAAAAATAATTCTCAATTGGAGGAAATGGAGATAATTATATGTCAAGAGAAGACTCACCATTGGAAAGAAGATGATAGTAATTTTCTTGTTTTTCTTTGGGGACTATTGGGTCAACCAAAGATAATTCTGTGGACATATGATATCTATCATAACCTAGACGCATGGCCTCCCATGTACGAAGGTTTCCTTGAGTATTTTTCAAAGATTTTAATTTCTAAAACAATTATTGATTGTACCTTTATATAAAGTACCATTGTAAGGATGTGGTCGAGGCACCATGAGAGTTACATACATTTGTATTAAAACTCACAGTTTAATTGTGGTCATATTCTACACGACAGTTCAACAGTTGTATAAATGAAGTTTGTAAATGAATTTTATAGTGTGATATCTGGCGACTCAGAATGGGTGATGTATACCTATTTTGGGGGCGTCACATCAAGTCCATCTATGCACGTAAGCCAAAGATGACTTTCATCACAATATAAGCATGAGGATGATGACAATGACATAATAATTCAATAAAACAAGTTCAAGGATAAATTTTAAAGATTTATAATTTTAATTTATCCAGAAATCAATAACGTCAAAATTGTCAACATGATACTTCTTTATGGAGTAAAATTCAAGAATGCTCAGAAGAATATTTTCATGAAAAGATATTGGATGAAGCGCAAATATCAAGGATATTCTTCATGGAGTATAGAAGCCAAAACTTTAACCAACTTAGTATAATAGAAAATATAAAATCGCAAATGGATTTTTGCCCGCCATGTGGTAATCCACGTAGACAGATCATTTCCACAATTTAATAAGGAATGAATACGAAGGATCATTCACCATGCATGAGGTAATCCACATAGACAGGTTATTCCAACAGAATAATAAAGAATGGAAAAATAGAAGAATTCACCAGGCGTGCGTAATCCGCACAGATAGGTTATTCCAACAGAATAATAAAGAATGGAACCAGGTCATGCGTAACCCGCACAGACAGAATATTCCAATAGAATAATAAAGAATGGAACCAGGTCATACGTAATCCGCACAGACAGGATATTCCAATAGAATAATAAAGAATGGAATAACAACAAAATTCACCAAGCATGCTATAAACCGCAGAGACAGGTTATTCCAACAGAATAATAAAGAATGGAATAACAGAAGAATTTCACCATGTATGCGGTACTTGGCATGAATGAGTTATTCCAACATAATAATAAAGAATGGAATAACAACCCTTACGAGTATTGAAAGAAAATAACTCTCTTCATGAATACGAAAGAATAATACCCCTTACCTTAGAAAAAACTTGATACTAGAATAGTGAGGTAGCAGACTTCTCTTCTTCTTTCTCTCTATAATTTCTCTCTATAATAATTACTTTATAGCTTTTGTGAATTGGTGAGAAATGAAGGAAGAATGAGCTTCTATTTCTAGGAAAATATAGTTTCAATAATTGCACGTTTTGGAGATCAAAATATTACAGTATAATGCCTTTCTCTTTTTCTTCATTTTTAATTTAATCCTGCAAGTATTATCAAACTTGCACCACCTCCCCTAATAGTAAATAATGTGAATCAATAGTACACACATGTGAACAAATAGTTATAATCATGTGAATTAATAGCAATTAGTTGCTCATTTATCCGATTAATTATCCGACTGGTCAGTATAACTTCCAGACATCAATTAATATCGAAATAAATGTCGATTTCCACTAACACTAATAATTCCAACACAATGGAACTATCAATTTCATCTTTAATCAACACGAACTTATTCATCATTAATATTATAACTCACAATATTTAACAACTGTGTCGTTCCTGGAAAGAGGAGATTTTCGATAAAGATTTCTCCTTATTGGCGCGCAATTAGATGACCAAACCTCTACTTGACATAACTTCTAGACATTGTAAATATTGCAATTTAATAATATGAATAACTTTGTCGTCTCAATTATTGATTTAATAATATAACATATTATGCAGATGATACTGTGACAATAATTGAATCAATAATATGAGAGATATGACGCAGCAATTACTGTAGCAATAATTGAGTATAACTGAGTGACTTCTCACGTAAGCATCAATAATTAATACTGTGTGCTACTATGCAACCACGCATATTATTGTACTATTACTACCGGGTAGTTCAACAATTTTAGCGGTAACACTTTCGCCGTTATTTATGAAATGATAATTCTGTCGTTTTCTAACTATGATAATACTTCCGTTGTGGGGTCCACCAATGATTGTGTCGTCTTACGAATATTCCCTATTAAAACGAATATTCCCCGACCAATCAAATATTATATAACCACTTGCTAACTTTGAAAAATTTGTAAATATTACCCACAACTATAATATTATATCAAATCCACACCATAATATTCAAAAATATATTTCGAGAAAATTATTCTTTATTTATAAAAGTTGGGGTCTTATATCTTATGTCTGCCCCGAACTCAAAGAGCTGCAGATTCTATTATAGTTGTTGTCGATCAATTCTCTAAAATTGCTCATTTCATCGCTTGTCAGAAGACCGTGGATGTTGCTCGGATCGCCCATCTTTACTTTCAGGAGATTATATGCTTACATGGCATTCCAAAGTCTAATACATCCGACCGGGATAGTAAATTTATGAGTAATTTCTGGAAGAGTCTGCAGAAGAAGCTCGGAATTCAATTAAACTTCAACAATGCTTACCATCCTCAGACCGATGGTTAGACTAAAGTAGTAAATCAAAGTTTGGGTAATCTTTTGAGGTGTTTAGCAGGAAATAAACTGAAGCAATAGGATTTGTCGCTTTCTTAAGTAGAATTTTCTTATAACCGTTCGAAGAATCAGACCACTAACATGAGTCCTTTTGAGATAGTTTGTGGTCAGAATCCTTATAGGGTTTTAGATTTAGTTCTCTTTCCTCGCATTGGTCGAGTACATCCCAAAGCAAAAGAAATGATAGATCATCTTCTGGATATTCATGATCAAGTGTAAAAGTCCAACTTGGAGAATAATGTTAAATACAAGGATCAGGTTGATAGTCATCGTCGATGGGTTGTTTTTAAGTTGGAGATCTTGTTTGGGTCGTACATACCTATGATCGGTTTCCTGTTGGTGAGTATAATAAACTTAAGGATTGACAATTTGGTCCTTGTGAAATTTTGTAGTGAATAACTGATAATGCTTATCGGTTACGCATTCTGAGTCATCTGTGGGCTTTGGACGTTATCAACGTTAAACATCTGAGCCCTTACTTCGAGCAGTCTGATGATCAAACTGAGAACTAAAAGACGAGTTCTTCTCAACCTGGGGTGACTGATGTAGGATGGTCCGAGACTGAAGAAATCGAGTTATCGGATAGTATGATGATGGCCTTGGAATATCATGAATGGGATGATCATCACAAACGACGAGACCATTAAACACCTTCGACATTAATTCCTTCAGCTTCGGGACAAACGTTCGGTCGATCCGTGTCTTTGGGTCAGGGTTCGGCTTTGGATGGAATCATAACTTCGGATGTGGCTTCGGATAGCGTCATGACTTCGGATGTAGCAAACTTTTTCTGAAAAGGTACCATGACTTCGGAAGTTGATCGACCTTATTATTATCATCATTATTATTATTATTATTTAGTTCTTTAATTAATAATATTTTATTAATTGCAAATTTTTTATTTTTCATAAAAGTAGGAAGTTTGTTAGAACCCTTTTTCACATCCCTATGAGGATTTTATATTCATATTTTATTTCCATATCTCTAGGAATATTCTAGAGTGACTTAGAGATAAAGTTTTGTTATGTAATATAAAACTAGCTTATGGGTTGGAATAAGGGACTTTTAATTTTGATAAATATAAACTTACACATTAGAGAAAGTTTCTTTGTATTTTTTTGATGAATCTCTTGTTCCTTTATTTGTGAATTCATTTATTTACCAGCCCACAGGATAATCATTATCCCACCCGGCGTCAATGGATCAACATATTGTGTTTCTTCTTGAATTCCTGAACAAAGTGGTTCAAGAAAAAGTACAGTATGGATGGGAAAACACTTATTATCATTCTATACTTTTGAATTTCCTATAACTCCATTTGTCTCTCATATTTCCCAATAAGTCTGATTTTTCAAGAAAATAATAAGTTAGTTGTTGATTAATTAGTTGATCAATGATACATAGGATATAATATCTACTGCACATTTAGTACATGCAGATGATAAGTGTGTTTCATACCTACGAATCGGGTTCCTATTTGGACTTAAACAGTGTTTATTCCATCTTTAGTACAATTTTATGTGTTTTTTATTTATTTTGTTTGCAGGTTTCATTATGAGTTAGCTTAGGTATGATGGTGGCACTATGGCGGGAATCAGCATGGAAGAGCAAAGAAAACATAAAATGCAGCTTAGTACCCCGCCGGGGCGAGCATTTTTGCAAAGGAATTACCCTGTCGAGGCGGGGGTACACGTGGAAGAAGAGTTTAGCACCCCGCTGGGGCGGGGGTTCTCAAGGCTAAATATCTCGCCGGGGTGGGGGTGCGCGGACAGAAGGGGAGTTTGGATGCAATTCAATCACTGCTGTGGCATGGACTGAACGAGTTTGGCTTCGATTGGGACTAGATTGTGGACATATCTATCAGCTATTACGGAGACTTAAGCTAAGTAATTCAGGATTAAATCATTCTATGAATCAACTATCAATTACAACTTTAAAACCCCAATTCCTGAATAATCTTGTAGGAGTGGAGCAGAAGGAGCAAGATCACGATGATTTCAGAACTGAGTGCAGAGAAGGGTGGTTCTATACTATTCTTTGTCTTTTATTTCAGTTTCTTTAATGTGATGATGTTTTCTTTACTTAATTTTTAATTCATTCGTTATGAACTAAATTTCTTATTAAGCTTGCAATGAATCTTTGAGTGGAATAATGATTATCATACTTTGATTTCAGTTTAATAAAACTATGTTTTCAGTTCATCTATTATGATTTGTGCATAACTTATGAATTGCTTGATCACCAATTCTTTGTAGATTTGTATGGACTCGAGAGATGATATATGAATCTTGACTTAGTCATAGTAGCATATGTTCATGATTTCTACGTTTTGATGGAATTCTTGATATATGTTTAGGATAGAGATATACCTAACATCGCATGTAATCGTGTAAGAACTTGGAATTTAAACCTTCTTTAATTGTAATTCACATAGAGATATAGTGAATTAGTTAATTAGGGTGTTTGGCTTAATTCTATTAATTGTGGATATAAGTTAATATGGTTTTAGTGCATTGAGAGATGGTTAATTCTACTTTGGTGTTCTTGATTAATGAACTGGGATAATTAATAAAATTGAAAACAAGTGTGATAATCTGAGTGAAGCGAAAAGTGAATTTGTAGGTTTAATTCTCCATTATCTGATTAAAATTTGTGGTAGCGAGTTGAATTGATTTTTTTTATTTCTAATTTATTAGTTTTCATTAATTGCAATCATAAATTTGATTAGTTTATTAAAATTGAAATAATACAAAGCTGGTAATTATTAGATTAAAATTAATATTTGTTCATGTGGGAACAATACTTGATTTATCACTATATTACTTATTGATCACATACACTTGTGTGTAGTGTTTAATTTGATTTACACCCAACAAGTTTTTGGCGCCGTTGTCGGGGACAATTTTTGATTTTATTACTTTCAATATCAGTTTATTTAGTTCAGTTTTAGTTAAACAATTTTTCTTTTTGTTTTTGCTATGTTTCAGGTTTTCTTACTTAGTGCATGCTTTGTTTCCTTATGAGGACGACATCGAAAGAAGGTTTCAGAGACTTAGTAAGTGGATTAAGGAAACTAGAGAGAATTTTGATAAACAATAAAGTACGGCTGCAGAGGATCAGAAAGCACTGAGGGACTATGCTACTCCTAGAGTAACTGAAATTCATTCAAGCATTAAAAAGCCTGTGATTACAGAGGATATTTTTGAGATCAAGCCTGGGACAATTTCAGATGATACAGAATTCAGTACAATTTGGGGGATTAGCTAATGATGATCCGAACGAGAACTTGGTTAGCTTTTTGGAAATTTTCGATACCTTCAAATACAATGGGGTATCTAATGAGGCAATAAGACTTCGGTTGTTTTCGTTCACACTGCAAGACAAAGCGAAGAGTTGGTTACACTCACTACCGCAAAGGTCAATTACTATGTGGGATGACCTTGCTCAGAAATTTTTAGCTAAATTTTTCCCACCAGCGAAGACTGCTAAGATGAGGAATGAGATTACGATGTTTGAACAACAGCATGGGGAGTCTCTGTATGAAGCTTAGGAAAGGTACAAGGAACTGTTAAGGAAGTGTCCGCATAACGGGCTACCCAAGTGGCTGCAGATGAACACTTTTTACAATGGACTGAATGGTAATCTTCGTACTAGTATTGATACAGCGTCTGGGGGAGCTTTTATGGCTAAAAGATTTGAGGAAGCATATGACCTAATTGAGACAATTGCGACTAACAACTACCAGTGGCCCACAATAAGAATGACACAGCCTAAGGCAGCTAGAGTTTTAGAAGTAGATGGAGTGACAGCTTTAGCGGCGGAGATTTTAGCATTATCAAAGAAAATGGATTCTCTCACAGGTGTACAGGCTCAGCAGGTGGTGTTTGTTTGTGAATTGTGTGCTGGGGAACATCCAACAGAGCAATGCGCCATCAATCCAGTCGCAGTTCAGTTTGTAGGTAGTTATAACAGAATACCTCAGAATCCTTATCAAAATACCTACAACCCGGGGGAAAGAAACCATCCAAACTTTTCATGGAGTAACAACCAAAATCAGCAGGCTCCACAAAAATCTTATCCTCTCGGTTTCCAAAATCAGCATCAACAGTCAGCTCCGCAACAAGAGAAAAAGTAAGATTTGGAAGAGCTATTGTTGAAATACATATCTAATAATGAGGCAGCTATGAAAATGCAAGCAGTGGCGATTAAGAATTTGGAAAATCAGATGGGACAACTTGCTTTAGTATTGAACAATAGGCCGCAAGGGACATTGCCTAGTGATACTAAAAAGATACCTACAGGAAATCATGAGAAGTGTAATGCTATCACACTTAGGAGTGGTAAAGAATTGGGGTCTGATGTTGATAATAAATCAAGAAAAGATGAGGATTGTAAAATTGATGGGAGTGATTCGGCCAGGAAAACTAAGGAAAAAGTTGTGGAAAATCCGGAGGAAGATAAACAGAATATAGTCACACCACCTGTGCCTTTCCCACAGAGGTTTGAAAGTCAAAAGCTTAAGAATCAGTTTTCTAAGTTTGTGGACATCTTCAAACAGTTGCACATTAACATTCTGTTCGTCGAAGCACTATAGCAGATGCCACGTTATGTCAAGTTCATAAAAGAGATTCTTTCAAAGAAACGTAAGCTCAATGAATTTGAAACAGTGGCATTAACGGAAGAATGCAGTGCAGTTCTGCAAAAAAAGCTTTCCCCTAATTAAGTTGAAAGATCCGGGAAGTCTTACTATTCCTTGTGCAATTGGTAATCAAGATGTGGGGAAAGCTCTATGTGATCTAGGAGCAAGTATAAACCTTATGCCACTATCCATATACAGAAATTTTGGTTTAAAGGAAGCAAATCCAACAAACATCAGTCTACAGCTTACAGATAGATCACTAATGTATCCATTGGGGATAGTAGAAGATGTGTTGGTAAAGGTTGACACATTGATTTTTCTAGCTGATTTTTTGGTGTTAGATTTCAAAGAAGATAAGAACATCCCGATCATCTTGGGACGACCATTCCTTGCAACTAGATGAACGCTAATTGTCGTGCTTAATGGAGAATTGACCATGAAAGTGTTTGATCAGGTAGTGAAAGTTAAAGTGTTCAAGGAAATTCTAATTCCTACTGACAAGGAAGAGAGTGATTTGATCGAGACATCTACACATGACAAACACAAGGATTGTAGAGAGGTTGGTGGTCTAAAGGCGCTGATTGAGGATATGAAGTCAACTTCACTCCCAGAAACACAGTTGAACAGACATGCAATAAAGCATTGTTGGTTATTTGCGATAAACAAACAGCAAGCTGAAAATATCCCAACCGATCTAGGCTAGACACAGTGAGTAATCAAGCTGAAAGACTCAAAAATAAGCACCCATTGGGAGGAAACCTAAATTTCTTATCATATACAGTATTTTAGTTTCATTTTGCTCACTTCATACTTTAATTAATAATTTTAGTATTACTTAGTTCATTTATGTACAATTTTTAGGTAGTTAGTGTGACGCCCCCAAAATAGGTATACATCATCCATCTTGAGTCGCCAAATACATGGTACAGAATACAAATACAAACTTAATTATACAACCGTCGTGTAATATACGACAAAACATAACTGAGAGTTTAAACAGGAATGTTGCCTTCTAGACAATATCCACTCTCAAATAGAGTCCTCATTACATTTATTGTCATACTATTTTATAGAATAATGAGGACTACTAATACACCATCTCGGACCATCACTCCATTCCCCAACTAGTCTCGGCTACGTTCTCATTTCCTGAAGAGAACAATGAAAGCAAAAGGGTGAGCTCAACTAGCCCAGTAAGAAATATTATGACTAAGATAATGCAGAATAAATTATAATTAGTCTTCAACAATGTTAAACTGATAAAATATAATAGACAACAAGTTTAACTGCAGCGGAATAAGTAATCCATTAGAAGAGTCAAGTAGAGCATGATATCTACTATCTTCTATGATTTATAATGTTTTCATCAATTTTTATCATTTGAGACTCGACAATAAATAAACCACATCATCGAGTCATCCATGCACTACGGGCCAAGGATATTCATTAAATCATCAATGGTCATAACTATACCGAATAATCCTTGGTCATAATCATACCAAAAACTGTCCATCAATGCACTACAATCCACTGAGGACTTTTACCACATCATTTATAACATTACGAATCATGATTATACCAAATAATCCTCAGTCATAATCATACCAAGTCCATCTACATGCACGTAAAGACAAAGATGACTTTCATCACAATATAAAGCATGAGGATGATGACAATGACATAATAATTCAATAAAACAAGTTCAAGAATAAATTTTAAAGATTTATAAGTTAATTTTTCCGAAATCAATTACGTCCAAATTGTCAACATGATCTTTGCTTTGTGGAGTAAAATTCAAGAATGCTCAAAAGAATATTTCCATGAAAAGATATTGGATGAAGCACAAATATCCAGGATATTCTACTAATTTCATGGAGTATAGAAGCCAAACTTTAACCAACTGAGTATAATAGAATATATGAAATCGCAAATGGATTTTTGCCGCCATGCGGTAATCCACGTAAACCATCATTTCCACAATTTAATAAGGAATGAATACGAAGGATCATTCACCATGCATGCAGAATCCACATAGGCGAGTTATTCCAATGTAATAATAAAGAATGGAATAACGTAATAATTCACCAGGCATGCGATAGACCACACAAACAGGTTATTTCCAATAGAATAATAAAGAATGGAACCAGGTCATGCATAATCCGCACAAACAGGATATTCCAACAGAATAATAAAGAATGGAACCAGGTCATGCGTAATCCACACAGATAGGATGTTCCAACAGAATAATAAAGAATGGAATAACAACAGAATTCACCAGGCATGCGATAGACCGCACAGACAGGTTATTCCAATAGAATAATAAAGAATGGAATAACAGAAGAATTTTACCATATATGCGGTACTTCGCATAGACAAGTTATTCCAACATAATAATAAAGAATAGAATAACAACTCTTACGAGTATTGAAAGAAAATAATTCTCTTCATGAATACGAAAGAATAATACCCCTTACCTTAGAAGAAAACTGGATACTAGAATAGTGAGGTAGCTAGTAGACTTCTCTTCTTCTTTCTCTCTATAATTTCTCTCTATAATAATTGCTCTATAGCTTTAGTAAATTGGTAAGAAATGAAGGAAGAATGAGCTTCTATTTATAGGAAAATATAGTTTCGATAATTGCACATTTTGGGGCTCAAAATATTACAGTATAATACCTTCCTCTTTTTCTTCATTTTTAATTTAGTCCTGCAAGTATTATCAAACTTGCACCACCTCCCCTAATAGTAAATTATGTGAATCAATAGTAAATCATGTTAATCAATAGTTCTAGACATGTGAAAATATGAATTACAGTATAGTACCTCCATCTATATCTCCATTTTTAACTTAGTCATGCAAGTATTATCAATCTTGCACCAACTACCCTAATAGTAAATGAATGTGAATCAATAGTACACACATGTGAACAAATAGTTTTAATCATGTGAATCAATAGCAATTAATTGCTCATTTATCCGGTTAATTATCCAATTGGTCAATATAACCTCTAGACATCAATTATTATCGAAATAAATGTTGATTTCCACTAACACTAATAATTTTAACACAATGGAATTATCAATTTCATCATTAATCAACACGAACTTATTCATCATTAATATTATAACTCACAATATTTAACAACCAAGTCATTCCCAGGAAAGAGGGGGCTTTCCGATAAGGATTTCTCCTTATTGGCGCGCAATTAGGTGACCAAACCTCTCCTTGACAGAACTTCTAGACATTGTCAATATTGCAAATAATAATATGAATAACTTTGTCATCTCAATTATTGATTTAATAATATAACATATTATGCAGATGATACTGTGACAATAATTGAATCAATAATATGAGAGATATGATGCATCAATTACTGTAGCAATAATTGAGTATAACTGAGTGACTTCTTACGTAAGCATCAATAATCAATATCGTATTGCTACTATACGCAACAACCACGCCATTCATCGTACTTTTACTACCGGGTAGTTCAACAGTTTTAACGGTAACACTTCCGTTGTGGGGTCCATCAATGATTATGCCGTCGTACGGATATTCCCCGACAAAAAGAATATTCTCCGACCAATCGAATATTATATAACAACTTGCATACTTTGCAAAATTTATAAATATTACCCACAACTATAACATTATATCAAATCCACACCATAATATTCAAAAAATATTTTGAGAAATTTAAATCTTTATTCATAAAATTTGGGGTCTCACAATCTCCCCTCCTTATGAAATTTCGCCCTCAAAATTTACGTCATCGTACTGGTATCTTAAAGAGATGAGGATACCTTGACTTCATTTCGATTCTAACTCTTGATGTATAACCTTTGAGTGTTGAATACGATCATTCTTATCCAAGATTTTAACACGTATCTCCTCATACGTTAAATCTTCTGCTATCTCGTCTAGTTCTAATTTAATAATGTGGTTCGGGTCATCCACATAATTACATAAAATTGATACGTAAAAAAAATGTTATGAACACGCGACGTACTTGGCGATAAAATGAGTCTATAGGCCACAGTTCCTACTCGTTCAAGAATTATAAATGGGCCAATGAATCGAGGATTGAGCTTTCCTCTCTTTGTCGATTCTTTCTTCTAGAATAATGCCCTCTTGAACCTTCTTCTTCACATTCATCAGCTCTAAGTATGTAGCTTGAGCGGCTTTAACTTTATCGATTAAAGTCGATTCTAATCGTATATTCGTTATCTTCACGTGGGTCTCTAGAGTCTTTAACTCTATTTTCATCATTTGTAAGTTATACGAAATGGGTTTTTGTGTTAACAACGTCACACTCAGAATAATCAAGATATCTTATCTTCTACTCAACGCGTCAGCTACCACATTCGCTCTTCCACGATGATATTGAATGGTATGGTCGTAATCTTCAACAGCTTGAGCCAACGTCTTTGGTATGTTACGTTCGTTTTCGGTGAAGAAAAATATTTGAGGGTTTTAGAAATTGGTTTTGTACTGGGGTCAATACAAAATTCAATTTCACGCTCTAGGGGTAGGCTAAGAAGTTCTTCGAGAATACGTCAGGAAATTTATTAACGATAGAAATATCATTTAAAAATTGTGAATCTCATCCAAGACTTGGATAGCACATGAAATTAAGGTTTCCACTAACGGAGTTTCAACCGATAAGTCAAAGTCTAATTTCTGTGAAGTCAAATTTAAACGTTGAGTGCAAGCAAGAGAGATAAAAGAATGGGTAGAACCGATATCTAATAAGGTATAGACTTCGCAAGAATTTATAATTAACTAACCCGTGCTAACTTCGTTCGGTTTACTCGCTTTTTGAGAAGTCACGAAAAATGCTCTTCCTGAAACCACCGACTTTGTTTTGTCCGTATCTGCCTTTGGTGCCACCGTCCCAGCTGGACTTGACTTTGGCGCACGACAAAATTGGGCTAGGTGACCTTCTTTTCCACAATTGTAACATGCTTTGGACTGCATCACACAGTTTGGACTGATATATCCCTCCCTTCCGCATTTAAAGCATACAATTGGTGGTCGTTCTCCTTCATTAAAAATGGGTGTTTGTGTTGCTGTCTTTCCATCGTTGTTGAACATTCTCTTCTTGAAATTTCCACTCCTATTATCTTGGCCATGATTACCACCAAAGTGGTTACCATTCTTGGCATGATAATTTCCCCCACGATGGTTATCATTTTTTCGATGGTCGTTGCCACAGGTATGATTATTATCGTGTTGCTGGTCATTATATTTTGGTTGTGCTGACTCATTATCGCACTCCAATAACTGAGCCATATTCACAACATCAGAATATAAACAAAGTTTGTGAGAAATGAGGTATTGACGTATTTTGGGTTTCAAACCTCTTAGAAACATTCGCGTCATTCGCGCCTCATTATCAACCAAATAGGATGCAAATTGGGATAACTCTACAAATTTAGCCTCGTATTGCGACACAGTCATATTGTTTTGTTCCAACTTGATAAACTCCACCTCCTTCATGTGACGAATACTTTCGAGAAAGTACTTATCGTTGAACAGCTCTTGGAACTTCTTCCAAGACATCATGAGTGCATCAGGCTGGGTACGTTTTACAGATTCCCACCAATAATCTGCCTCTTCACGCAACATAAAGGTGGCAAAGGGAACCTTTTGCTCCTCGGAGCATCCCAAGACATCAAATATCTTGGTGATCTACTTTAACCACGTCTCCGCCTTAAGTGGTTCTGGCTTTCCCAAAAACTTCGGTGGTCCCAGCTCCTTAAACTGCTTAGCGGTGACCGGTCGTAGGTTGCCATTATTTCCACCTATATTTTGAACAGGAGTCTCTCTTACCTGATGTTGCATGAATTGCATAAAGCCTCTGAACATCGCATCATTCATTATTTGATCGGTGTTGTTGTTTACCTGAGGATTATTATCTTCGTGTTGCACATTATCCTGGGTATTGATCGTTGGTGACTCAACGGTCTCATGTGCTTCATTGCTGATCTCAACATTTTCAGATGCCATTTTCAAACACTGTCACAAAACAAGGGTTAATTAACATATCACATATTATCCCTATACTCTGATCGACCAATTTAATACCAAATAAACTTAGGTAGGTCATACTAGCGAAGGAATTCCCCGGCTCTCCCCTCCTAGTTCTTGTCTAACATCTCAGCCAGGGATAATTTCCCTAAGCTTTGATACCAACTGTGACGCCCCCAAAATAGGTATACATCATCCATCTTGAGTCGCCAAATACATGGTACAGAATACAAATACAAACTTAATTATACAACCGTCGTGTAATATACGACAAAACATAACTGAGAGTTTAAACAGGAATGTTGCCTTCTAGACAATATCCACTCTCAAATAGAGTCCTCATTACATTTATTGTCACACTATTTAATAGAATAGTGAGGACTACTAATACACCATCTCGGACCATCACTCCATTCCCCGACTAGTCCATTTCACGTTCTCATTTCACAAGAGAACAATGAAAGCAAAAGGGTGAGCTCAACTAGCCCAGTAAGAAATATTATGACTAAGATAATATAGAATAAATTATCATTAGTCTTCAACAATGTTAAACCGATAAAATACAATAGACAACAAGTTTAACTACAGCAGAATAAGAAATCCATTAGAAGAGTCAAGTAGAGCATGATATCTACTATCTTCTATGATTTATAATGTTTTCATCAATTTTTATCGTTTGAGACTCGACAATAAATAAACCACATCATCGAGTCATCCCCACACTTCTACGGCCAAGGATATTCATTAAATCATCAATGGTCATGACTATACCGAATAATCCTTGGTCATAATCATACCAAAAAGCGTCCCATCAATGCACTACGAACCATTTGAGGACTTTTACCACATCATTTATAACATTACAGGTCATGATTATACCGAATAATCCCGGGTCATAATCATACCAAGTCCATCTATGAATGTAAGCCAAAGATGACTTTCATCACAATATAAGCATGAGGATGATGACAATGACATAATAATTCAATAAAACGAGTTCAAGAATAAATTTTAGAGATTTATAAGTTAATTTTTCCTGAAATCAATTACGTCCAAATTGTCAACATGATACTGCTTTGTGGAGTAAAATTCAAGAATGCTCAGAAAAATATTTCCATGAAAAGATACTGGATGAAGCGCAAATATCCAGGATATTCTACTAATTTCATGGAGTATAGAAGCCAAAACTTTAACCAACTGAGTATAATAGAATATATGAAACCGCAATTGGATTTTTGCCCGCCATGCGGTAATCCACGTAGACAAATCATTTCCACAATTTAATAAGGAATGAATACGAAGGATCATTCACCATGCATGCGATAATCCACATAGGCAAAGTTATTCCAATGAAATAATAAAGAATGGAATAATAGAAGAATTCACCAGCGTGACGTAATCCGTGCAGACGGGTTATTCAACCAAATGTAATAATAAAGAATGGAACCGGTCATGCGTAAATCAAAGACAGATGGGATATTCCAATAGAATAATAAAGAATGGAACCAGTCAAATGCGTAATCCTTACAGATAGGATGTTCCAACGAATAATAAAGAATGGAACCGGGTCATGCGTAATTACATTACGCTGTGATGTTCCAACATAATAATAAAGAATGGAATAACAACAGAATTCACGGGCATGCGATAGAATCATTGCAGAAAGTTATTCCAACGAGAATAATAAAGAATAGAATAACATAAGAATTTTACCATGTCTGCGGTACTTCGCATAGACAGGTTATTCCAACATAATAATAAAGAATAGAATAACAACTCTTACGAGTATTGAAAGAAAATAATTCTCTTCATGAATACGAAAGAATAATACCCCTTACCTTAAAATAAAACTGGATACTGGAATAGTGAGGTAGTAGAATTCTCTTCTTCTTTCTCTCTATAATTTCTCTCTATAATAATTGCTCTATAGCTTTAGTGAATTGGTAAGAAATGAAGGAAGAATGAGCTTCTATTTATAGGAAAATATAGTTTCGATAATTGTACGTTTTGGGGCTCAAAATATTACAGTATAATACCTTCCTCCTTTTCTTCATTTTTAATTTAGTCCTACAAGTATTATCAAACTTGCACCACCTCCCCTAATAGTAAATTATGTGAATCAATAGTAAATCATGTTAATCAATAGTTCTAAACATGTGAAATTATGAATTACAGTATAGTACCTCCATTTATACTTCCATTTTTAACTTGGTTATGGAAGTATTATCAATCTTGCACCAACTCCCCTAATAGTAAATGAATGTGAATCAATAGTACACACATGTGAACAAATAGTTATAATCATGTGAATCAATAGCAATTAATTGCTCATTTATCCGGTTAATTATCCGATTGGTCAATATAACCTCTAGACATCAATTATTATCGAAATAAATATCGATTTCCACTAACACTAATAATTCCAACACAATGGAATTATCAATTTCATCATTAATCAACACGAACTTATTCATCATTAATATTATAACTCACAATATTTAACAACAAGGTCGTTCCCAGGAAAGAGGGGGCTTTCCGATTAGGATTTCTCCTTATTGGCGCCCAATTAGGTGACCAAACCTCTCCTTGACAGAACTTCTAGACATTGTCAATATTGCAAATAATAATATGAATAACTTTGTCATCTCAATTATTGATTTAATAATATAACATATTATGCAGATGATACTGTGACAATAATTGAATCAATAATATGAGAGATATGATGTAGTAATAACTGTAGCAATAATTGAGTATAACTAAGTGACTTCTTAAGTAAGCATCAATAATCAATACCGTGTGCTACTATGCAACCACGCGTATTACTGTACTTTTACTACCGGGTAGTTCAACAGTTTTAACGGTAACACTTTCGACGTTATTTTTATAAAAAGATAATTATGTCGTTTTCTAACTACAATAATACTTTCGTTGTGGGGTCCACCAATGATTGTGTCGTCATACGAATATTCCCCGACAAAAAGAATATTCTCCGACCAATCGAATATTATATAACAACTTGCATACTTTGCAAAATTTATAAATATTATCCACAATATAACATTATATCAAATCCACACCATAATATTCAAAAAAATATTTCGAGAAATTTAAATTTTTATTCATAAAATTTAGGGTCTCACAGTTAGTTTGTTCTTTTAGTAATTTCAAACATGTTTGCTCAAACTCCATGTACTTATCTTATATTTTTGGTTTTAATGGTTTTCAGGTACTAAGGATGAAGTTGTACATGCACGCGGGTCAAATTTACTGAAAAATTGAAGTCTTACTGAAAGTATATGCCCACCCCGACGGGGGTACGGAAAGTCAGATTTAAAAAAATTCTTGCAGAGTCGTGGCTTCTCCATTTTTATTGCCCATAACCGAAACACATGTACTTTTCTCCTCCCACGAAATCCCCCATACTTCCTTATTCTCCATAGAATCCATCCATTACTTTCATTATATATAAACCTAACCCCGAATTCTGCCATCCCACACCAAATAACTACCAAATCCTCTAATATATAAGTCATCAAAACCTAGGGTTTCTACTATTTTCAGGTTGCAATCAAGGAAGGAAGGGGGAAATTCAAAATTTCGTCACCCATCACTTTAAGTTCACTCACTAGTACATCAAACAGTTTGGGTAAGCAAGTTTCAACAGTTTTTATCATAGTTTGGATTTCAGTCATCAATTTTAGGTTTTTTTGAGTTGTAGTGCACACCAATTATTTGTGTAATTGCCAAGAACAAGGTTGGGGGAGTTGTTAACTGAATTAGTGATATCATGGCTCCTAAAACTCCTATTAAGCGCCAACGTGGCGAAGGTTCATCGCCACCAACACGCAGCTACGACAAGAGAAAATTTGTTAGTGCAAATGCGGCTGACAAGTACGTCTATTTCATGCCCAAGGCATTGACACCATAAAGGGGCTTGAGGCCGGATGCGTTCAATGGACAAATATTGAGACAAATTCATGAACAAGGTTGGGAACTATTCACTGATGAATTGGACCCTGCTATTGTGAATGTGGTGCTTGTACGGGGCAAGCAAGTGCCTTTTAGTACGGAGGCGATAAATGAGTTTTATAGTGTGTGAGCCCTTACTGTTTGTCAATATGCCCACCTGTGTGATAGTAATCCCAACTCCAATCAGATCCTCACAGAAATATCAAAACCTGGTGCAAATGGGCGAAGGGAAAGAATGGTGGAACCTTGTTTATAAGCAAGGACCTTAGTTTGTATGAAAAGATCTGGTATGTGTTCTTGTACGCGAAGCTATTTCCTTCGACACATACCAGTGAAGTTACTAAGGAAAAGGTGCTACTCTTATACGCTATAGTGAAGGATTTTGACATTGACTTCGGTGCCATCATTAGCTTCTTGATTCAGTGCTTCTTACGTGGGCCATTTTTAGGCGGATTGCCACACCCATCTCTTATTTATGGACTGTGTAGATAGTCCAGGGTTAGATGGTCCGCAGACAAGCCTGTGCATCAGCCCCTTCAGCTACTTAACTCATGATTAATTTCTCGATACTCGGTCTGGGCTAGAGGTGAATCGCATCCTAGAGGGGTTGGATTTATATTTCCCGATGTTCCTGAGGAGGGGGACGCTGAGGATACTTCTAAGGATGAAGAGTTCAAGGCCAACGAGATATCTGGGAGGAGGAGGAAGCGAGCGGTAGTCGGTCTACGAAGTATATATTCAGTACCCAATTTCGCAACCTGCAGAGGCACATTGATGATCGAGATAGACAAGAAGATAGGAAGCTGAAGAGACTTGCAGTGAGATAAGAACATGCCTTTGCCACGCAGAACGCCTTTAATGCTTCGTTGGCAGAGGCATTAACTAGATTGAATCCAGCTGTTGCGGACCAGTTTCAGTTCCCAATCCCACAACCATTACCACAATACCCACCTTCTAATTCTAATGTGGAGGAGATGCCACCGCCACCACCACCACAGGCTTAGCATGCTATAGGGAAGTCCTCTTACTATTTACTGTAGTATTTTCACAATGAGAACATTGTGTATGTAAGACCCCAACTTTTATGAATAAAGAATAATTTTCTCGAAATATATTTTTGAATATTATGGTGTGGATTTGATATAATGTTATAGTTGTGGGTAATATTTACAAATTTTGCAAAGTAAGCAAGTGGTTATATAATATTCGATTGGTCGGGGAATATTCATTTTAACAGGGAATATTCGTACAATGGCACAATCATTGGTGGACCCCACAATGGAAGTATTGTCGTAATTAGAAAATGACATAATTATCTTTTTATAAAAATAACGACGGAAGTTTTACTGTTAAACCGCTTAACTACCGTGTAGTAAAGTACAAAGAATAATCTGGCGTGGTTGCATAGTAGCACTACACCTGTATTGATTATTGATGCTTACGTGAGAAGTCATTCATTATACTCAATTATTGCTCTACAGAATTGCTTTGCATCATATCTCTCATATTATTGATTCGATTATTGTCACAAAGATTATCATCGCATTATATGATATATTATTAAATTAATAATTGAGACGACAAAGTTATTCATATTATTAAATTGCAATATTTACAATGTCTAAGTTCATCGAGGAGAGGTTTGGTCATCTAATTGCGCGCTAATAAGGAGAAATCCTTATCGGAAAGCCACCTCTTTCCTGGGAACGACCTGGTTGTTAAATATTGTGAGTTATAAAATTAATGATGAATAATTTCGTGTTGATTAAAGATGAAATTGATAGTTCCATTGTGTTGGAATTATTAGTGTTAGTGGAAATTGACATTTATTTCGATATTAATTGATGTCTAGAAGTTATACTGAATAGTCGGGTAATTAACCGGATAAATGAGCAATTAATTGCTATTAATTTACATTATTATAACTATTTGTTCACATGTGTGTACTATTGATTCACATTCTTGTACTATTTGGGGAGTTTTGTGCAAGATTGATAATACTTGCATGACTAAGTTAAAAATGGAGGTATAGATGGATATACTATACTGTAATTCGTATTTTCACATGATTATAACTATTGATTCATTTGATTCAACTATTGATTCACATTATTTATTATTAGGGGAGGTGGTGCAAGTTTGATAATACTTGCAAGACTAAATTAAAAATGAAAGAAAAGTTGAAGGTATTGTACTGTAATATTTTGAGCCTCAAAACGTCCAATTATGAAACTATATTTTCCTATAAATAGAAGCTCATTCTTCCTTCATTTCTCACCAATTCACTAAAGCTATAGAACAATTATTATAGAAAGAAATTATAGAGAGAAAGAAGAAGAGAAGTCTGCTACCTCTCTACTCCAGTAACTAGTTTCTTTCTAAGGTAAGGGGTATTATTTCTTTCGTATTCATGAAGAGAGCTTCTGTTATTCCATTCTTTATTATTCTGTTGGAATAACCTGTCTGTGCGGTCTATCGCATGCATAATGAATTCTTTGTTATTCTATTATTTATTATTCTGTTGGAATATCATGTATGTGCGGATTACGCTAGACCTGGTTCCATTCTTTATTATTCATTAGAATAACCCGTTCTGCATGGATTATAAGATGCATGGTGAATTCTTCATTATTCCATTCTTTATTATTCTCGTTGGAATATCCTGTCATCATGGATTACGCATGACCTGGTTCCATTCTTTATTATTCTGTTGGAATAACCTGTCTATATGGATTTGGTGAATGATCATTCGTATTCATTCCTTATTAAATTGTGGAAATGATCTGTCTACGTGGATTACCGCATGGCGGGTAAAAATCCATTTGTAGTTTCATATATTCTATGATACTCATTTGGTTAAAGTTTTGGCTTCTATACTCCATGAAATTAGTAGAATATCCTGGATATTTGAGCTTCATCCGGTATCTTTTCATGGAAATATTCTTCTGAGCATTCTTGAATTTTACTCCACAAAGCAGTATCATGTTAACAATTTGAACGTAATTGATTTCAAGATAAATTAACTTATAAATCTTTAAAATTTATTCTTGAACTTGTTTTATTGAATTATTATGTCATTGTCATCATCCTCATGCATATGTTGTGATGAAAGTCATCTTTGGCTTACGTGCATAGATGGACTTGGTATGATTATGACCAGGAATTATTCGGTATAATCATTACCTGTAATGTTATAAATGATGTGGTAAAAGTCCTCGAAGAGCAGTGAAGTGCATTGATGGATAGTTTTTGGTATGATTATGACCAGGGATTATTCGGTATAGTCATGACCATTGATGATTTAATGAATATCCTTGGCCCGTAGTGCAAGGATGACTCGATGATGTGGTTTATTTATTAAGTTGAGTCTCAGTGATAAAAATTGATGAAAACATTTTAAATCTTAGAAGATAATAGATATCATGCTCTACTTGACTCTTCTAATGGATTTCTTATTCTGCTCCAATTAAACTTGATGTCTATTGTATTTTATCAGTTTAACATTATTGAAGACTAATGATAATTTATTCTGCATTATCTTAGTCATAATATTTCTTACTGGGCTAGTTGAGCTCACCCTTTCTTTTGTTCTCTTCTTGAGAAATGAGAACGTAATCGGACTAGTCGGGAACGGAGACTATCCCGGATGATAGCATTAGTATTCCTCACTATTCTGTAAAATAGTGTGACAATAAATGTAATGAGGACTCCATTAAGTGTGGATATTGTCTAGATGACAATATTCTTATTAAAACTCTTAGATTATGTTTTGTCGTATTTTACACGACTGTTGTATAATTAAGTTGTATTTGAATTTTGTACCATATATTTGGCGACTCAAGATGGATGATGTATACCTATTTTGGGGGTGTCACAGTTGGTATCAAAGCTTAGGGATATGATCCCTAGCTGAGATGTGAGATAAGAACTAGGAGGGGAGAGACGGAGAATTCCTTCGCTAGTATGACCTACCTAAGTTTATTTGGTATTTAATTGGTCGGTCAGAGTATAGGGATAATATTTGATATGTTAAGTAACCCTAATTTTGTGGCAGTATTTAAAAATGGCATCCAAAAAAGTTGAGATAAACAATGAAGCACATTAGATCGTTGAGTCACCACAGATTAATGCCCAGGATAATGTGCAACAGGAAAACAATAATCCCCATGTAAACAATAACACCGATGAAAAGGTGAACGATGGGATGTTCAGAGGCTTTATGCAATTCATGCAACATCAGGAGAAAGCGGCTCCTGTCCAAAATGCAGGTGGAAACACTGACAACTCTCGGACGGTCACCGCTAAGCAGTTCAAGTAGTTGGGACCACCGGAGTTTTTTGGAGAGCCAAAACCTCTTAAGGCGGAGCCGTGGATAAAGCAGATCAACAAGATATTTGATGTCTTGGGATGCTCCAAAAGGTTCCCTTTGCTACCTTCATGTTATTGCGTAGAGGCATTCATCGGTGGAAATCAGAAAGCGTACTCAACCTGCCGCACTCAAAATGTCTTAGGAGAAGTTCCAAGAGCTGTTCAATGACAAGTATTTTCCTGAAAGTATTCGTCACATGAAGGAGGTAGAGTTCATCAAGCTTGAGCAAAACAATATGACCGTGGCGCAGTACGAAGCTAAGTTTTCCAAGTTGTCTCGGTTTGCGTCCCACTTGGTTGATAATGAGGAGAGAATGACGCGGATGTTTCTAAGAGGTTTGAAACCCGAGATATGTCAATACCTAATTTCTCACAAACTGT
The DNA here is from genome assembly GCA_020205605.1 of Panax ginseng. Classification (NCBI taxonomy): domain Eukaryota; kingdom Viridiplantae; phylum Streptophyta; class Magnoliopsida; order Apiales; family Araliaceae; genus Panax; species Panax ginseng. The sequence goes on from CM035135.1 coordinate 33,112,346, forward strand.
GTTTATATTCAGATGTTGTGAATAGGGCTCAGTTATTGGAGCGCGATAATGAGTCAACCCAACCAAGAGAGAGCAATCGACAAGTCGATAATGCCAGTGGTAGCAGTCATCGAAGCGATGACAACAAACGTGCAGGGAATCAACATGCCAGAAATGATAATCACTTCGGTGGTAATCATGGTCATGACAATAAGAGTGGACATTTCAAGAAAAGGAGATTCAACAAGGATGGAAAGACGTCAGCACCAGCACCTGTTGTTAAGGAAGGAGAACGACCACCGGTCATATGTTACAAATGTGGAGGGGAAGGACACATAAGTCCAAACTGCACGATGCAGTCCAAAGCGTGTTATAATTATGGAAAAGAAGGTCACCTAGCCCGATTTTGTCGTGCACCAAAGTCAAGTCCAGCTGGGATGGAGGCATCAAAGGGTGTCCCAGACAAGACAAAACCGGTAGTTCAAGGGAGAGCGTTTGTCGTAACCTCCCAAAAAGTGAGGAATCCGAACGAGGTGATCACGGGTAAGCTAATCATAAACTCTAGCGAAGTTTATACTTTATTTGATACCGGTTCTACCCATTCCTTTATTTCTCCTACTTGCGCTCAACGTTTAAATTTGACTCTGGAGAAATTAGACTTTGACTTATCTGTTGAAACTCCATTGGGAGAAACCTTCATTGCATCCACAGTTTATAAGTCTTGTTTGATTCAAATCAGTAACCGTACGTTACCTGTCGATCTTATTTCTTTGAAAATACTCTCATTTGATGTGATTTTAGGGGTTGATTGGTTAACTACTCATCATGCTAAAATCGATTGTTTTCGTAAGGTTGTTAGCTTTCATATTCCTAACCAACCTATTATGCGAATTCAAACAACCAAACCACTAAAATCAATCACTGTCATATCAAGTCATAAAGCTATTCGTTTATTGAAAAATGGATGTCAAGCTTTCTTAGCCCATGTCACGGATTTAAATAAAGATACGTCAGATTTGAATGATATTTCTATTATTAATAAATCTCCTGACGTATTCCCTGAAGAACTTCCTGGCCTACCCCGGAGGCGTGAAATTAAATTTTGTATCGACCTTAAATTGAAGTACAAAACCCATTTCCAAAGCCCCATATCGAATGGCTCTATTGAACTTCGAGGAGTTAAAACCTAACTCTGAGGAATTGTTAGACATCGGTTTCATTCGTCCCCTAATCGTCTCCTTGGGTGCTCTCTATTCTATTCGTAAAGAAGAAAGATGGAAGTATGCGACTTTGTATTGATTATCGGGAGTTGAATCATGTCACCATCAAAAATAGGTACCGTTGCCTCACATTGATGACTGTTTGATCGATTGCAAGGAGCCAAATTCTTTTCAAAGATTGATCTTACGTTCGGATATCATCGATTGAAAATTAAAAGCGATGACATTCCAAAGACGGCTTTCAGAACTTGGTACGGGCATTATGAATTCTTAGTCATGTCTTTTGGATTGACTAATGCTCCTGCTGCCTTCATGGATATGATGAGCCGAGTATTCAAGGAATATTTGGATCACTTTGTGGTCGTATTTATTGATGACATCCTCATATACTCCAAAACCCACGAAGACCATGAGCAACACTTGAGGCTGATACTCCAAAAGCTTCGTGAAAACAAGCTTTATGCCAAGTTAAAGAAATGTGAGTTCTGGCTTGAGGAAGTTGCATTCCTTGGGCACGTGATATCAAATCATGGAATATCTGTTGACCCGGCAAAGATTGAAGCAATTCAAAGCTGGGAGCAACCTAAGTCAGTAACCAAAGTACATAGCTTTCTCGGCTTAGCTGGTTATTATCGGAGATTCGTAGAAGGGTTTTCTCGAATCGCTACTCCATTAACTCAGTTGACTCGAAAATATACAAAATTTAGTCAGAGCGAGGAATGTGAAAAGGGTTTTCAAGAACTCAAGAGGAGACTCATTTCATCACCAGTTCTAATAATACCATCTGGCTCGGAGGGATTTATCATCTACAGTGATGCTTCGGGCAAAGGGTTAGGATGTGTTCTCATGCAACATGGGAAAGTCATAGCCTATGCCTCTCGATAACTCAAAGAATATGAGAGGAATTATCCTACTCATGATCTAGAGTTAGCGTGATCATTTTAAGCTTAAGATTTGGAGAATTACACATATGGAGAAAAGGTGGAGATCTATACGGATCATAAAAGCCTCAAATATTTCTTCACTCAAAAGGAACTCAACATGTGGCAATGACGATGGCTTGAGTTGTTGAAAGATTATAATCATACCATCCAATACTATCCTGGAAAAGCGAACGTAGTAGGTAGCATCGAGAGTAAAAAGACCATATGGGGATGCAGTGCAATATTGTCAATGAAAGGCCCATTTTGTATGACTTGGAAAGGATGGAAATAGAGTTAAAGACTCTGAGGACCCATGTGATGATGGCGAATATCTGAGTGGAACCGACTTTAATCGATAAAGTTAAAGTTTGCTTTCAAGCTACGACACACGAGGTGATGCGTATGAGAAGAAAGTGCAAGAAGGTGCTATTAGGAGCAAGAATCGATGAAGAAGGAATACTTGAGTCAACTCCGGACTTTGTGTTCTAACAATTACGACTTGAAGTATAAAATCATGATGGAGGCGCACAACACACCGTTTGCAATCCATCCTAGGAGTACCAAAATGTATCGTGATCTTCGACATACATTTTGGTGGAGCAATATGAAGAGAGAGATAGCGGGGTTTATCTCAAGGTGTCTAACTTGTCAACGAGTCAAGGCGGAGCATCAAGTGCCAAAAGGTCCATTGCAACCACTTGAAATTCTAGAATGGAAGTAGGAGCACATTACCATAGATTTCGTTACTGGTTTTCCCAAGGTTTCTCAAGGCATAGATGCGATTTGGGTCATTGTTGATAGATTGACCAAGTCTGCTCATTTCTTCTGCGTCTGAAACTTTTACACTTGAACGTCTTGCTAGTATGTACATAAATGAGATCGTAAGATTGCATGGTATGCCAGTATCCATAGTTTCTGATCGAGACCCAAGATTCACTTCAAGATTTTGGGTTAGTTTGCAAAAAAGCTATGGGCACGGATTTACGATTTAGTTCGGCATATCATCCTCAAACGGATGGGTAGTCGAAAAGGACTATTCAAACTCTTAAAAATTTATTAAAACTTTGTGTCCTTGACTTCAAGGGAAGTTGGGACAAGTTCTTACCATTGGTGGAGTTTTCCTACAACAATAGTTATCAAGCAAGTTTTGACATGGCTCCATTTGAGGCGTTGTATGGAAAAAAGTGTCGTTCTCCAGTATACTGGGATGAGGTGGGTGAAGCAACGTTGTTGGGACCGGAGTTGGTACATATGACTACGGAAAATATTCAAACGATCCGACAACGTATAAAAACCTCACAAGATCGACAAAAGAGTTATGCTGATCTTCATCGAAAAGACGTGGAATTCAATATTGGAGATCATGTGTTGTTACGTGTTGCTCCATGGAAAGGAGTTACAAGATTTGAAAAGAAAAGAGAGAAAGCTCAATCCTTGATTCATTGGCCCATTTTTAATCCTCGTCGGTAGGAACTATGGCCTATAGACTCGCCTTCTGCCCGCCAAGTATGTCTCGTGTTCATAACGTTTTTCACATATCTATGTTACATAAATATGTGAAAGACCCGAACCATATTATTGAATTAGAACCCGAGATTTAGATAGAGGAAGATTTAACGATAAAGAGTTACTGTTAAAATCTTGGATAAGAAGGATCATATTCTACGCTCTAAAGTTATACCTCAAGTCAAAGTTTTGTGGAGAAACCACGATGTGGAGGAAATGACACGGGAGTTAGAATGCGAGATGAAATCAAGGTATCCTCACCTCTTCGACATACCAGTTACGCACCCTAATTTTGAGGACGAAATTTCATAAGAAGGGGAGGTTGTAAGACCCCAACTTTTATGAATAAAGAATAATTTTCTCGAAATATATTTTTGAATATTATGGTGTTGATTTGATATAATGTTATAGTTGTGGGTAATATTTACAAATTTTGCAAAGTAAGCAAGTGGTTATATAATATTCGATTGGTGGGAATATTCGTTTTAACGGGAAATATTAAATGCGACGGCAAGACAATCATTAGTGGACCCCTACGGAAGTATTATCGTAGTTAGAAAATGACATAATTATTTTTTTTATAAAATAACGGCGGAAGTTTTACCGTTAAACCGTTGAACTACCCTAGTAGTAAAATGCGATGTCGGCGTGGTTGCATAGTAGCAATACCAGTATTGATTATTGATCTTACGTGAGAAGTCACTCGGTTATACTCAATTATTGCTTTCTGATAATTCTTTGCATCATATCTCTCATATTATTGATTCGATTATTGTCACAGTATCATCTGCATTATATGATATATTATTAAATCAATAATTGAGACGACAAAGTTATTTATATTATTAAATTGTAATATTTACAATGTCTACAAGTTCTGTCAAGGAGAGGTTTAGTCATCTAATTGCGTGCGCCATAAGGAGAAATCCTTATCGAAAAGCCCCTCTTTCTCACAGGACGACACGGTTGTTAAATATTATGAGTTATAATATTAATGATGAATAAGTTCGTGTTGATTAAAGATGAAATTGATAGTTTTATTGTGTTGGAATTATTAGTGTTAGTGGAAATCGACATTTATTTCGATATTAATTGATGTTTGGAAGTTATACTGACCAGTCGGGTAATTAACCGGATAAATGAGTAATTAATTGCTATTAATTCACATGATTATAACTATTTGTTCACATGTATGTACTATTAATTCACATTTTTGTACTATTAGGGGAGTTAGTGCAAGATTGATAATACTTGCATAACTAAGTTAAAAATGGAGGTATAGATGGAGGTACTATACTGTAATTCATATTTTCACATGATTATAACTATTGATTCACATGATTGAACTATTGATTCACATTATTTACTATTAGGGGAGGTGGTGCAAGTTTGATAATACTTGCGGGACTAAATTAAAAATGAAAGAAAAGTTGAAGGTATTGTCTTTGTAAATTTTGAGCCCCAAAAAGCGTGCAATTATTGAAACTATATTTTCTATAAATATAAGCTCATTCTTCCTTCATTTTCACCAATTCACTAAAGCTATAGAGCAATTATTATAGAGAAAAATTATAGAGAGAAAGAAGAAGAAAGTCTATTACCTCTCTACTCCGATATCCGATTTCTTTTCTAAGGTAAGGGGTATTATTTCTTTCGTATTCATGAAGAGAGCTTCATTATTCCATTCTTTATTATTATGTTAGAATAACTTTTATGTCAATCTGCACATGGGTGAAATTCTTACATTATTCCATTCTTTATTATTATGTTGGAATAACTTTGTCTGTCTGCAATCCGCATACATGGTGAAATTCTTACATTATTACATTCTTTATTATTACATTTGGAATATCATATACATGCGGATTATGCTAGACCTAGTTCCATTCTTTATTATTACATTGGAATAACACATTGTATGCGGATCTATCGCATGCATGGTGAATTCTTTGTTATTCCATTCTTTATTATTACATTGGAAAATTATGTATCATGTGAATTACGCTAGACACGGTTCCATTCTTTATTATTACATTGGAATAACTTTTATGCATGCGATCTATCGCATGCATGGTAAATTCTTACATTATTCCATTCTTTATTACTCTTGTTAGAATATCACATTTGTGCGGATTACGCATGACACAGTTCCATTCTTTATTATTACATTAGAATAACTTTCATCATGTCGATTATCACATGCATGGTGAATGATCCTTCGTATTCATTCCTTATTAAATTGTGGAAATGATGCATCTACGTGGATTACTGCATGGCGGGTGAAAATCCATTTGTAATTTCATATATTCTATGATACTCATTTGGTTAAAGTTTTGGCTTCTATACTCCATGAAATTAGTAGAATATCACGGATATTTAAGCTTCATCCCAGATATCTTTTCATGGAAATATTTTTACGAGCATTCTTGAATTTTACTCCACAAAGCAGTATCATGTTGACAATTTGGACATAATTGATTTCAAGATAAATTAACTTATAAATCTTTAAAATTTATTCTTGAACTTGTTTTATTGAATTATTATGTCATTGTCATCATCCTCATGCTTATATTGCGATGAAAGTCATCTTTGGCTTACGTGCATAGATGGACTTGGTATGATTATGACTAGGGATTATTCGGTATAATCATGACCTATAATGTTATAAATGATGTGGTAAAAGTTATCAGTAGCATGTAGTGCATTGATGGACAGTTTTTGGTATGATTATGACCAGGGATTATTCGGTATAGTCATGATCATTGATGATTTAATGAATATCCTTGGCCCGTAGTGCAGGGATGACTCGATGATGTGGTTTATTTATTAAACCGGAGTCTCGGCCGATAAAAAAATTGATGAAAACATTTTAAATCATAGAAGATAGTAGATATCATGCTCTACTTGACTCTTCTAATGGATTGCTTATTCTGGTGCAGTTAAACTTGATGTCTATTGTATTTTATCTGTTTAACATTCTTGAAGACTAATGATAATTTATTCTGTATTATCTTAGTCATAATATTTCTTACTGGGCTAGTTGAGCTCACCCTTTCTTTCACTGTTCTCTTCAGGAAATGAGAACGTAGTCGGGACTAGTCGGGGAACGGAGTGACGGTCCAGATGATAGCATTAGTATTCCTCACTATTCTGTTTAATAGTGTGATAATAAATATAATGAGGACTCCATTGAGTGTGGATATTGTCTAGATGACAATATTCTTATTAAAACTCTTAGATTATGTTTTGTCGTATTTTACACGACTGTTGTATAATTAAGTTGTATTTGAATTTTGTACCATGTATTTGACGATTCAAGATAGGTGATGTATACCTATTTTGGGGGCGTCACAATAACTGTTATATCTATTATGTGTTTACTTCAATAGCACTTGTTCTAGAACTGAGATTTCTTAGTAAATCTTTAAGGAAAGTTTTCAAATTTATATTTTGTTGTGCATAGATAAACTTTGATTAATTAATTTTTTGGTAAAACTTAATTGAGTAATTAAATAAATTTTAAAGATTTATTCAATCCCCCCTTCTAGATCTATATTGTGCCTCTAAGAAATAACAAAACATTTAAAGACCTTAACATTGTTAGAATCGCAGTTTCTTAGAGTCAAAATCGTAGTAGAAGACAAGATATGGATGATCTTTGTCCTTGAGGTATTTATCGCCCCCACCACGATCGATTTACTATGAGTTGCAGGAGATATACCTCCAGAATATATGTCAAGCCTCAAAATTGAACAAACTTGTTATAGAAATTCACATTAATTTGTTCCACGCGAACACTTCATTGAAGTTGTTATTTGTTTGTAGAAAATTTGGAGAAGATAGAAAAGAGAGAAAATTCATGTGCAAAAATAATATTTTCTTATCTGTAAACTTACCTCATATATGCATATATCTTATGTATATATATCTACATATACATATATATATATACACACACACGCATATATACATACATATTTGTAAGTTACATAATATATTATTAAATTCTATTTTTAACAACACTTGTGAATAATAAATATTTGAGTTGCATACTAGTATTAATTTAGTGGCTAATTAGAATTTAATAGTTCTCAATATTTTTCTTTTATTCCAAAATTAAATAGAGACTACACTTCTTGTACAAATAAAGTAACTAGTAGTCTTTTTCTATTAAATGGAATTAAGAAAAATTAGTTTTATCAAGTAACTTTGCACCTTATTAAATGTCTCACTATAGGCACAAATCAAATAAGTTCTACACAAATCAAATGAAGTTCTCTCTTATTATCCATAATTAGGGAAATGAATTACACCTTTATCACTACAAAAAAAAATGGGCCTTCAGCAACAACCAATTTTCGTTGCTAAAGGTGCCAAATTTCGTTGCAAAAGGGTTTTCTAAGAACGACTTTATCATCGTTAAGGTTTTCGTTCTGAATGAAGCGTTGCTAATTGTTCATAACGAACGTTTTTTTCGTTGCCAAAAGTACTACATTTTGCAACGAAATTTGACTTTCGTCTGAAGAGACATCGATCATTTAGCAAAAAATGTATTGTTGCAGAATAATTAAAATTTCGTTGCTAAAAACTCCATTTCGCTGCAAAAGCACGCTAATTGGCAACGCGAAATGAACTTTTTTTTTTTGCAATAGTGCATTTTCGTTAGAATTGACACCATTTTGCAAATCACATTTTTCGTTGCGATGAAATTATAAAAATTGTTGCCTAAGCTTGCTTTTCATTGCGGAATGTAAACTTTTTAACAACGATTTTTCGTTCGATTCTTATATTATTTGGCAACGACATTATGCTAAATCAAGAACGAAAATGTTTGTTCTTTAATTATTTTTCAATAAAGCAACAAAAGTCGCCGATTAGCAATGACATTATATATTCTTGCTGCTTTATACTTATATCGAAAGTTGAAAGTTGATATGATTTACAACGATAAAAAATGTTGCCTTTTATGTTAGTATTAACAACAATATCCTCTTCGTTGTTATTATGTTACTTTTTCGTTGCTAAATATTGTATTTTTAATGTCATTAGCAACGAAAATTTGTTGCTAAATGTATAAAAAAATGTTACTATATTAAAACTTGTTCAATGCTTTGGTAACGAATTATATTGTTGCCAAATCAAAATTTGACATTCTTCTTTTTGTGTACACAATGTCTCAATGTCCCCATAGCAAATAATGGCAAAAATACATATATATATATATATATATATATATATATATATATAGAGAGAGAGAGAGAGAGAGAGAGATTCATAGTGATCTAAAGAACAACTTAATTACCCAAATCATAGTATAGACTAAAATTCAAGGGGAGGGGAGATGGCCCCAAGTATCAGATGGCACACAAAAGTCATATACATGTCAACGTAGTTACAATGGATCAAATATGAAAGAGTTCCACATTCAACAAAGCTAAACAATTATACATCTGCAAGAATTTTAGTGCCCCAAGCCATCTTACACTAATATTATATCAGTTTAAGGATTGAAATCCAAACTCGATTGAGAATAATAACTCACCAGAAATATTAATTACATCCATGTCCAGGAAATCACTTTGAAGGAACTCCAACACATTCTGAACACCCTTGAACACCATGTTCATTCCCATAGCATCACCAGTGCTGCAGTTAAATCTGTGATGCAGTTAAATCTGATGTATAGATTTTTCCCTGCCATTGAGCATTGAATAATTTGCAGCCTACCAAATCTGCTAGATCTGCAAGCAGAATAAGTTGCTAGATAATACAAGATTCAGGTGAAAAATGCCACATCAATATAGTTAAATAATAAATTAGATCATATTCTCCAAAACACGAACAATAAATTATTTCACACGAGTAACATCATTAAAATAAAACATGAAGGGAGAAGGAGCGTATCAATTCCTGTATCTGTTCTCAGGGTATTATTTACCTCGGTGTATTTAGACGTTAAGTACTGCAAGCATCGTTGTGCAACATGATTGCCATTCATGTCCTTTTTCATAGTAACTATTCCAGGCTTTAGTGCGGAAACAATAATGGAGAACTGCTCTGGAGTCTTCAGGGTTTCAATAACCTTCTGGACAGCCCTAGTCCTGCTTTAAGATATACTAGTAAGTGGATGTTTCAAAGTACTAAATTCTTGATAACAAAGGGAAAGGAACAAAGAGATCTTGAGAAAGAGAGAAAGTAAACCGTTCATTTCGCATGAAATTCTACCAAGATCTCCAACTTTTCTGGTAATGGAATGAAGTATCTGCATCTGCTGATCCTGGTTACATACTTCAAGAAGCTTTTGGACAAGGTAATTCCCAAAAGGATCTGTCATAAGCTCGATGATGTGCACAATTATTTCATGGAAAATCTTTTCAACGTATTCCTGAGTGCCGTATTGATGTTGAACTTTGAATTTTCCTTCGTAAGAAGCGGCACAATCACGAAATGCAGTGGTAGGTCGACAACTATTACATGGGAGAAAACATTACACCAAATGCATTGTTAATACCATTATAGGAAAAAAGATTGAATTACCGTATTTGATACAATAGTCTCAAACACAAGGAAGAGAAGTATATTCATATTACTAGTATCCACCAACTTATGCCAGGTTTTATCAAGAACAAAAAAAAATGCCAGGAATGAGGTACCATAAAAGCCTGATTAGAATGTTGATAATGACTGTAGTTGGGAGTTGAAAGTAATTGATGAGGTTGTATAGTTGTTGTGCAATATAGTTGCTATTTTAGTTGATCAAATGCAATTGAAAAGCTGTTTAAGCTGGCCATTGATCAAGCTGTTTAAATGTTGCAATGGATGAACTCATCATCTGTAATTGCTGACAATATAGCTGAAGCAATGTCTTCTGAATATAACCAGAAAACTTCAAGGTCAAGAAAAAAAAGGATAACCAATCAAAAATACGTTAATCGTTGCTATCAAAGGATCCAATAACTTACCCTCTCCACAGTTATGTATCGGCCTTCCAGAACTGATTGATTCAGGTGCTTAATGCAACGGTTGGCATCCTCAACATTGTCCATTGTTATAAAAGCAAAACCACGAGAGATGTGTGAACGAGGCTCCACAACCAAAAAACATGAAGCCACCTGAAGATAAAAAGGATAATTAATTTGAATATTACTGATGTAAACATGACAAGCAAATCCAAGAGAGAGTTACAGAATGATCACAAAAGTTTCCAAGATAAGAGGCAAAAAATAAACACCACTGTATAAGGCATTTCACCCAGAACATGAATTAAGAAAATCTGTTTATCTTTTGCAGGAAGTCGTATTCTAGGAAGATGAATTATGCAACAATTTCTGCATACAAGATATTGATGTTTTACAGGAAGTCATCTGTATATAAGCAAGACAATGACACGGTGCACCATAATTCTACCATAACACATCCCACATTCAGGTATCAAGTAGATTAACAAACCTTTCCCTCCTTATTGAAATGATCTTCAAGATCTCTCTCTGTGGCCCTTGTAGATAATCCAGTCACATAAAGTGTATTTCCAGGGTTTATAATCTCACCTGGCCTGCCAAATTAATTAAAGCTTGAGACAAGAATAATAAAAATACTAGAATACCAAGGAAGTCAAGAAAGAAAAACAAAATCACAACAAACCTTCCACGACCTCTAGATGCTGATCTGGATCTGGATCTGGACCTGTCCCTTGGTCTAGACCATGATCGGGACCTAGAGCGAGACCTAGACCTGGACCTTGACATGGATTGTGCTCCGTAAGGAGGAGAAGACCTTGAATACCTAATATATCCAGATATAAACATCAAAAATTAAAGTCGAAAAGAATGAAAAATTCAAAGTTCAACATCAATACGGAATATATAAAGTATTTCATGGAAAATCTTTTCAACGTTTTCGTTTGTAAGAAGCGGCACCCATGTTGGTCCTTTGCCATAAGATAAATAGTAAGAGATAAACAGCCAAACCAGAAAACCACCAGTACTATTTTGTAGCATACATCATCCACTTCAAGTTCAAACTTTAAACCCATAATAGTACTATGTTTTAAAATAAAATGTAATTAGAGGCCTATAAATGACAAACAATAACTAGTGGAACCTGTATAGGCAATAAATTAATAGCCAAAGGCACTAATTGATATTCTTCATCAGAATGGCAGTACCATCGGTGTAGGCATGCCACTAGGTTGACAAGCCAAAGCAAGAAGATAGCAGTATCCAGCTGCAATCTGTACCACCGGTATATTCTCTAGTGCCCCCAACAAAGGATGGGGCTCCAGATCATTTGGCTCTGTGTGGTGACCAAGTTTGCTTTCGTTCCCCCAAGAAAATGTATAAACCCTTCCTTATCTTGACAATACAGCAGTGAAGAGATTTCCAATTGCAGCTTGCACCACAAATATATGTTTTTCAGAGATTCGACCAGCTGTGGAGTACTTACTAGTTTACTTCCTTGAACCCCATACTCATCTTCCCCAAATGCATTTCTTCCGAAGGCATAGACCTGAACGGCGTCGCTTATCAAGATTGTCCTTCCAGCCCCAGCAGCAGCTTGAATTATACGAATGCCATGAAGAGATCTACAACATAATAACCGAATTTTAAAAGACTTAGCAATTAACAACAGTACAGTGAATTGAACAGATGAGTATTCAACTACATTATGTAGCCTACATATTTCAAAAGACTCAGTCAGAGCAAATTAAATCAAGTGTCAAAACATCAGTCAACTACATATTACAAAAACATGAATGACAGAATGATCCTCATTCCTTAGATCAACAGCAACAACAGAACTGAGCCAACATCAATTAACAACATGCAGCCAAATGAGTCAAGCCCAAACAGCAACAGCCAACAAGTCTAAATCCAAAAACAGTTCTTGCATTATTTGCCAAACTGTAATGAATAAAAAGAAAGAAATTAATAAATGTGAGTTATATTTGCCAAACTACTTGAATAGTTGAATGATCCAAACCCAAAAATAGTTCACACTGTGTTTTTAAAGCAAGAAAGACACGAGGATGCAATAAATTTCTCAAGTCAGCAGAATGTAAGGCGGCTCTTCTTGCTATTTATTTTTCATATAGCAATTATGTTCATTTTAGAAGGTAAAGGTGACATCACTGGTTGCAGAAAGTATAGTGAAAAAAAAGTAGAGTAAAGAGACCTCCCATGTAAGACAATTGTGCAAGAGATACAAAAATGCTTTGTGCATTTTGTCGTGTTGTCCCTTCTCTGAATGCCTTTTCAACCTGCAGAGAATATGTACCTGAATTATAAAACATCCAAACATGCATGCATACAATTGTGGACACGTGTAGATAAACCCACATACAATCTAATAGTTCATATAGGATGCATTTGACACATGTAGGTAAATATAAGAGAAGACACCTGTTCCTTGAAAATAACAGTTGTAGCATCTAGAAGAAATTCCCTTGCAAGTTCAGGATTCTTCGCATGTTTCTGGGGTCGGGAGCATTCTCCATCCAGATCATTTCCATCCTTGTCCATGGAATCATCATCCTATAAATGAAGTGGCATTATACATCATGAAAGAGAGGTAAAGTGTAAAAGTTAAGCAAACCACTAAGACCAGTTCAGTGCAGTTCAGCAATCCTGATGAAATGGCATTATACATCATGACAGTTCAGTGCAGCGTCCATCCATTTTCCATGCCCTTAGAGTGATATAGCTTGCACTCAAACCACTAAGATCAAGACCATTCACTTGGACCCTTCCACTTAAGCAGACATTTTCAAACTCCAAAATGTCAGATTTTCCTTCTCCACTTCCAACTGCCCATTCAAGCAACTGTTCTTACATTTTGTTAACTCCTATACGCATTCAACGAGTTGCGATGGTAAACTAAAACCATAAATAGACACAAATTCAAAATCAATTCATAGGTATGCAATTAAGATATTCTGCAGAACTTGAGTAACTAATACCTTCTAACACCACTCTAAAACATAAGGTAAGACAATGATGCAGGGCATCACATATAAATTGATAAATAAAGGGCAGAGCAAGATGTTATCGTACGAAATTATACTCACAGCTCTCCTCGCATGCATTTAATAACACACCAAAAAAGGAACAACTAAAATAAGGAGGCAGCACTTCTTCTAGGTTCGTCACACACAATTTTGTGTTACCAAGTTAATTCCATTCACAACGAAAAAGAAGAAAAGGGTCAATCATATATTATAGAATGATAATGGAGTTCGGTGGACCTTTTCCTTTTAGGGGATGAGGCAAGGAGGAGAGGAGGTTAATAAAAAACATAGAAGAGTTTTGAAACCTACCCATTGGCAAAATGAGATGTAGGCATTTCCATCTTGAGCACATTTATCCAAGTCACCAAAAGGATTTGATTTATCTCGACATAGAGCAGCAATCAAGACAACTGGAACATTCCCAATATTCCTTGTATAAAATATAGTTCTAGGATGATTTACAGACACCAATATATAAAAACACAAGGAAAAATATGCACAACCAAAAGGTGCACTTTTCTCTACCAATTCATGCACTCAAATTCAAGCTTCCAAGTGAATATGGGCACAGTAATTATGAAGTGAAAATTCTGATAATACGCAAAATGTTCATATATCATCCAAAAAAAATCCACTACAGAACCACAGGGGACTTGTCTTATCTTACTCAAACTAGTAAATATGGACAACAGCTATAGAATATGATAAGTGAGGGCCGGGGAAAAAGTTGATAAACAAAAAGAAGGTTGGACATGGAAGTAATTCTGCAACAACTCAGATTACATATCCTACTTAGATAACACAAATGAGCAAATCAAAATAACAAAAACACTTAAGGTACAATAATAGAAAACATACTATAATTAGATATTTACTCCTAATTTAAAACACCTTACCAATTCCAATTTGTATGATAGTAAACTTGAAGTATGGATATGGCGGACGGACAATTGATGCAACAAGTAAACCTCTAAGTGAACCTGATATGGCAGCGATAACAACATTAACAGGAATAAACCACCTGCATAATAGAGGGAAAAACATGTAAATACCGATCTATCAGGTATCAGTGTATCACTATTCTATATTGTGAGGAACAACAATATTTAATTCTTACCACTCGAGCATTTTTCCCCAAGTGATTGCTTGTCCAAGTTGAGAGAATATTAAACATGGGAGTAAAAGTGAAAAGACCAACTGCATCAAGTAGTACAAGGAATCAATTTGAAACACAGAGTGACATCCTATATATCAACAGAAAGATAAAGAATATCCAAGAGATCATCCTTAAATTTCAAGCATCTTAAGAATAGGGAAAACTACAAATAGGGTTTGCATTACCGGCGAAGGAATCGTCCAGTGAAGTCAAAGGCGGAGTTGGCAGGGTTACTGCGAGAGCTTCTAGGGTTATTGGAATTGGGGTTGTTGCGAGTGAAGTCGGCGATCCGACCCAGCTTGTCGGACCGAGAAAAGGGAGCGAAGGGAACGTTGACGGGGTGATTGGGGAGGAGAGAAGTGTTGGTTCCGGCGGAGGGTTCAACCGGTCCCCAGCCGTCAAGGTTGAAGGGGACGGCGCCGATTTCAAAGCCTACCATGTTGTTTTCCGATCTGACTAAGGTGAGAGAGTGAAGATGAGTGAGAGACGGGAGGCTGGAGATTGGGGTTTGGGAGAGCAGGGTTTTTAATTTCAATTTTTTGGTTGCACGAGATTTATTTTAAGCTCCATGTTTTTAACATAACGTTTTAAAAAAAAAAAAAAAGGTTATCTATTTAAAATTAAAAATTATTTTTATAAATATATAACTTTTTTTTATATGTATCTACAATATTTTGTTAAAAAACGTTGTAAAAAAATACTACAATATTTTTTATAAAAACATCATCTTTTAAATATTGTCTTTTTATGATTTTGTACTGGTGAAACTGTCAAAACAGGGACAGACCCATGCACATGAGTATATAAAAGGCTCAAGAAAAAATAATATGACAGTATCAATACAGCCAATGGCAATGCTCCCGATCCTAATTTTTTCAACTCATCAGTCAACGTCATAGGTTGCACTTATGAGTTGTTTTAGTTTCATGTCGTGTATTTGTTTTATAAAAACGAATTTAAAAAAAAATTATCTTAATTTTTTTTAAAACAATTTTATTTTTTAAAAAAAATTGGAAAAAATAAAAATATGATCCAATGCCAAACTAACTGGCTTTGTAACTTTTTTAAAAAAAAATTATAAAGCAAATTTATAAAAAAGAAGTAAGATGTGTTAGAGTTTATGCCCTAGAGACCAATTATTTGATATAATTGCTTAACATTTTGATATTATATTTGATTGATTAAATGAATGATTTTATTATGATTTTATTTACTGCGTTATATAAATGTTAACATAATAAAAATCCTTAGAATAGTGATACAAATTATATAGTTTTAAGTATGTGACTTGAACATGAGATTATATAATTACAATTAGTATCATTGTTCTTAAATGTCCCTAGTCGAGTATCATTGTTGATGGGACAACAATGATGCATTGAGACTAATATGTGGATCGATGATGACCAAATCTCATTGGTCATAAATATATGAGATATTAAGTCAATGATGCGTAGATACATATTGAAGAACGATGTCTTTGGATGGACCCACCATGAGAATTCTATGTGGAGCATTATGCGAAGTGTCATTAGAAATTCTCATAGTGACAATGATGTAATGGTCCTCCGACCTGAAATCACTATATTACTACACGAGAATTTATGTACTTTGATATCATCAAATGTCACATTTAATAGGATGGACTATAAAGGTGATTATTGGGTACATCATGAATCGTGTGAGGAATATGAGTGATCTAGATGGAATTTAACCCTCCTATTTATTAGGGGTGATATTCATAGGCCTCTTGATTGAGTAGGACTATGAAATGCATGGTCATGCTCAAATAGTGATTTGTTTCATATAGTCTACTCATTGATCAAGAAAACTCAGATTAAATTATGAAGAGTATGATACATTCCATGACTCAAGTTTAATATAGGATATTAAGGTTAAAAGGATTAAATTACATTGAAACATTGGTCAAAAAAAAGTTGCATCGAATCATCGATCTTATTATTACTTGGGTAGCAGTAATGCATTACTAGATGTCGCTCACTGTTTATAATTTTATAATATGATTTTAAAATTATTGTCAACGTAATAATAACCTATAGGGTCACACACATAGAACGTTATTAAAAGGGAATTAATTTAAATTATAAGGATTTAAATATATTAATATGATTAATATTATTTAAATCACGAATTTAAATTAAAAAGATAATTTGTATATATATATATGTATATTAATTAAGTTAGACTAAATTAAGATATATATATATATATATATATATATAATTGAATTTTATGAAATTAGGTTTTAATTTGATTAATTCCTTTTAACTACTATATATATATATATATAGCGCCTACTTAGGGTTACATCATAATTGAAAAACCTAAGCCGCTTCTTAGAGAGAGACTAGAGAAAAAACAGCTTTCATAATCGTTCCTTTGGTGACTAGTCTGAAGTCCCTCTTATTGCGAGTAATCGTTCGACCCGGTTCATGCGGCGTTAGATGTGGATCTGGTAGGCGCGGTTCTAATTGGATTAACGTAAAGGATTGAAGCTATTTCGAAATTTTTCCATAATCGGTATAATATCTAAACCACTGAATTAATTTTAGTTTCGCTTGGATCCTGTTTTGGGTTTCGGAATTGCTTTGATTTATTTTCTATTTCCGCTGCATTTTTGTGCCAAAAACCCTACAAGATGTAACATCACTTTAACTGACGTTGGAAGCTCTTTTTTTTTTTAATTTCTTTGATCTCTTGTACTTGTTTACAAACATCAATATTTTTTTATATTTATTCTCTGTCATCGACGTTGAAAATTAAGGAGTATATAAGATTTCAGCTATAAAAAATAAAAATAAAAATAAAAATTTTAACGCCAATTAAAGTGACGTTGCATCTTACTCTTCTTTTTTACAAATTCGTTTTTTTAAAAAAAATTTAAATAAAATAAGGATAAAATTGATATTACATTAATATGGGTCAAACTAACTTATTAGGAATAACTTATAAGTCATTTTTAAATAAATTTATTCTGTTTTAGTTCATAAAACATAATAAATTTTTCTTCATCTTTTATGTTTTCTCTTAGAACTGATAGTATTATAATATAATTTTATAATATATTTGGAAAAAAAATAAAAAGAGAACTAGGAATAACTAGGGGTATACCATTACTATTCTTCTTTTTATATTTTATTTTTTGACATAAAAATATGTTCATGATTTAAGTTACTCCTCCATCTAAGAATAAAAGTTCTTATTATTTTATGTAATCTCAAGTTAAATATTTACTTATATTAAATAATCTATTTTTTTACAATAATTTGTGCGTAATATCCTTAGTATTAAATGTCATATTATTATTATTATTATTATTACAATTATTTATTGTATGTAGTGAAGGAGAAGAAATGAATATATGGGAGAAATCTCATATTTTGATATAAATATTATTATTATAATAATTACAACTAGTTATGGTATGTAGTGAAGGAAAAGAAAGAAATCTATGGAAGAAATCTCATGTTTTGATATAAATATTAATCCTTGCAAAATATTAACAATTGACTCATGTTGCTCTAGTGGTCATATGACCAAAATTCCAAATTTGAGGTTTTGAGTTCAAATCTTTGGAGAGGCAATTTTTGGAAAAAATTCAAAAGACGTCACGTCAGCAACGGACACGTGTTAAATTACAATATTAAATACCACGTAGGTGCCACATGTGCCACGTCAGCAGGTCAACGCATATGTGGCGCCTAGGGGTTCAAAGTCTAAATTTTTTAATAGAAAGGGACATAGTTTACGTTGACCGGAAGAAAAGGGCTCAATACCCAAATATCAGAAAAGTTCAGTAGTCGACTTTGCATTTAACCTCTTATAAGTCAAAAAAAGTTAAAATTTAAGTTATTGTCAAACACTAAATAATAACAAATGACTTATAAGTTAGTTTGACCAACTTATAAGTCATTGACAAACACCCTCTAATTCAAGATATAAAGAGAAATTAATATTTGCTTATAAAAAACATTTACAAGTCAAGAAAAAAGAGAATTTGAAAGAGGGGAATTTCCATTGTTCTACAAAAAAATATCATTTCTAAAAGAAAAATAATTATTTTTAAAAAAAGAATCTACTTTTATTTTTCTTTGATAGTAATATAAAATATATAATATTATTCTTCTATCGCATGCATGGTGAATTCTTATGTTATTCCATTCTTTATTCTTCTTTCATTGGAATATCCTCATGCATGCGTTTCGCATTTGACACAAATTCTATTATTTATTATTCATTGGAATAACTT
>CM035135.1:33136402-33198902 GCA_020205605.1 Panax ginseng
GTATAAAATCAATTTGTTGTATATATTGTCGTAATATATACTAGTATCAACATAGTTACTATAACATGTAACTTGTTTTATTATTTTTTTAATTATAGGGTGATCAAGGAGGCGATGATGCTTGACGTACCTGCTTTAGATCAGTTTTATAGTTATTTGATAAACTTGTACTTGTATATTCATTCAATTCATATTGGTTTTCTGTATGTTACTTAAACAATATTAGATTTGTTTATATTTATTCAATTCATATTGGTTTTTAAAGGTTTATATAGTTTATATACTAGTTTGGTGTATGTGTGTTTGATTGGATGATGGATGTTTATATTGTTGTGCATCTTTGTTTATCTTGTTGTGTATGTGTGTTGGGATAAAGCGGTACAAAATAGGTACTGAGTTTTTTGGGAATTACAGAAAAAGCAAAGAAAAATCTGGTTTTCATTTTTTTTAGATCGTGATCGCGTGCGCGTCATTGATAATTATTAGCGACGGCTAAACATTTGAGGGCATCAGCGACCGCATGCGGTCATTGATAGCCGTCGTTGCCACGTGGACCACGTCGACTTTGGCTACTGAACCATGTCGACTCGACCAATGACCAAATTTGTTATTTCTATTCGCTTCATATCGATCATGAGATAATTCGATTAAGCTAATAGTGGTCATTGATGATGTACCCCAATGACGATTTTATATGACGACCGTATTGTGTGTGTCGCCGATATCACGATCATTGATAAACCTTTTTCTTGTAGTGTATGTTGGAGTTGTATGCATGTGATTAGAAGGTTATTATTATGTTGACTGTACTGTTGGAAATATAAACAGGTTTACAGGTATAAAAATATTGTGGGTTAAAACCCTGTATATTGCCCAAACAGAGCAGATATTTAAAAAAAAACCTTCTTATTCTTAACGGAATAAGGTAGACTCGACGGAATTCCATCGGGAATAAGCCCTTTAATATTTTTTCGGGATGTGTCATGTGGCAACTTAATACCGACCGAATCAACGGAACATATTCGGTTGAGGATAGACTAAACTCGACGGAATATTCAATCGACTATATGTCTGTCGGAATTAGTAATCCTCGACTAAAATCTCGACGAACTTAATTTCGACGTGCTTAAACTCGACCGAATCCCCAACTGAATATTCTGTCGGGATTAAGTTAACCTCGACGAAATATCCTTAACCTCGACGAAATATTCCGTCAGAAATAAGTCATTTTCTTGTAGTGAATATATGAATACATGTATTTATTACTTTTGGTGAGAGGTATTGAATGTACATAAAGAATTTATGCTTGAATATTAAGCAGGTGTGATGGATGTACGTGGATCGTGATGCATTAAATCAACTGTAGAGAATACATGGATTTGAGAGCATCAAAATTTCTAACAAAAATTATTGTCGGAATAAAGCTATTTTCGACAGAATATTTCGTCGAAAACTTTTGTTTTTTCTTGTAGTGCATTTTTGGGTACCAACAAAAGTTTAAAAGATTTTTCAACCGTTAAAATTTTGATGAAAAATTTACATATTTATCAAATAGTAAAAAAATATCAGATTACTTTCATTTTTAAAATAATTATGTTATTCTATATGATAAATTAGTTTACTGATATTGATCCATAATTATAAAAATATGATGTATTAGATAAAATTAGAGGAAATCTGTGAGGCCAGGCTAATACTGCCACAGACTCATGCAACAACCTTCATTCAACTAGCTATTACATTACCATTATAATAAGAAAATAGTATGATTATTTATTTTATTTTTTCATTTTTCTATGTATACTAAGTTACATAAATTACATATACTCTATAAAATTCCACCTTATAAACAGCTGTTAGGCTGAACTGAACTAGAAGATTTTCCTCCAGCATTATCACATAATGCTTCTGCTGGTTTATTATTGTATGTGAGCTTTACATCATCCAACTTTATCCCACTGCATGGATAATTCTTACTGCAATCCAATTTCACACCAACTTTTGTCGCTGATGTTCCATGAATATCTTGATATGTCACCCCACTAATCTTTATTCCCGAAACCTATATGATTAAAATTAAAATAATTATAAATGCATATATATTGACTCCAAAAATATCCAATTTTTCCACGTAACTTTTCCTTATCACACAAAACAGAAAATATTTAAACGATTGATATTGTCAAAATAAAATGATGCTCATTAATTTTTCAAGTTTACCTGATTTGGGCAATTTTCTCCGTTGGGGCAGTAATTTTGGTCAATTATGACAGGATTTTGAACGTTGGCCATGACTAGATGCTGGAAAAGAATATCCTTAACAAATCCATTACTAGGCCTAGCCCATGTCTTAATCCTCACACCATTTTCAGTACCAGTAAATGTAACCGATTTAACTGTCACGTTTTGGACTCCAGGTTCTTGCAATTCCCAGCCTAGACTTCCAATGCTGCAAATAATAATCACATGCAATCAAACATTTTTTTCCCATTACTACATATTAAACATATAGCGTATCTCATGATCAAATAAATTAGCTGTTATTAGTAGTATTTATTTTATTTGTTACCTGATCCCGTGGCCGGGGCCGCAGGCGACGCTTTCGATCCACAAATTGGAGTTGCCGGGGCCGATTGAGACACAATCATCGCCGGTGGCAATGCGGGAGTTTAAGATAGTTACACTGGAAGATGATTGCACGTGAATTCCGTCGGTGTTGGGGCTGCTTCCGGAGGCCGAGATCTTCATAGCTTGTAGATTCACATTGTGGCAGCCGTCGATTACAATGTGGAACATCTGACTGTTTACTGAAGCTAATCCATTGATGGTGATTTTGTTGGAGTTGTAGAACGCCAGTGTCTGTAACACAAGAAATCAAAAGAAACATATAATTTTTCGGTAAACTAAGTTTAAACGTGCATTGACCCTTTTTCAGTATTATACTCCTTTTGTTACTTAATATAAATAGTTTTAGAAAAATATTTTTGTCTCTTAATAGTTTTCGGTTGAGAATTTTAAAAAATATTAATTGATTAGTGTTAAATATTAACCCAAGTATTAAATATAACGTTGATTCTTTCACTATTTTATGTCTAATAAATAGGACTCTCTTTTTAATACAATATAAGCAATTGATATTATATTTAATGTTATACAGTCATTTCCTTGATACCAGATTTTGCACAGCTCTAAAATGACTTATATTGAGGGACACAAGGAGTAATAAACATTCAAAAAAGTAAAACACTTTTCGTAAATATTTTTCTGTAGGATTTCAAATTCATGACAATTTTAAAAGGTTTCAAAGCCATAATATAATTTTTTATATATATAATAGGGATTTTTGGGCAGGAAAAGAAGTTGAAAATGTGCCAAATGCATATAGCCTTCTATAAAGAAAAGAAAGATGTGGGTAAAATTGGTGGCATAAACTGTTAGTAACTGTCAACCCACCTTCACACACTGCTTAATTTATCCGACATTCACTGTCATAGTCTAACTGATCAGGTTGTGTTTGGCTACCAAGAAATCAGAGGGGTAAGAGAGAACGAAATAAGGAAAATTCTCACACAAAAGATTTCTGACCATTTGATGAGAAGATAAATGCTAGGTGCTGACATATAAGTTTTTTGTTTTTTTATAAAAACTAAATTATTTTTCTCAATGCATACCGTTGCTCCTTGAGGGCAACTCTTGCCGGAAGCTTTGCAAGCCCATAAACCTGTCCCTTGGCCGTCTAGGGTTCCGCCATAGACAGAAACACCACTAACCCTCTCGAACTTAATCCAATTCCCGGAGTGTCCCAACACTTGGTAATCCGATGGGGCCACGAGGGTCCCATCGATCCGAATAGTAATGGCAGTGTTCTTGCATTGTTCCCCGTAAAAGTATGCATTACGGAGCAAGAACCTTCCTGGCGGCACGTAGATGGTAGCCGGGTTACTTGAGGCACAAGCTGCAGCCCATGCACTAAGGAAGGGTTTTGATGAGTCTGTTTTCCCGCCAGATTGGGCTCCGAAATTAAGGACATTATAGGTATTTGTAGCTGCTGAGGAGGAGCAGAAGGAGATGAAGAGAAGTAGGAGAGAGAGAAAATTCATTATGTTTGCCATTTTGAGGGATGGAGAGAGAATGTTTGGGAGTTTAATTAGATGGTGGGGGAGTTGAAGTGGTTTGAGAAGTATTTATAGGCTTTTAAAGTTATGTTTGGGTGAAATTTAAAAAGTAAAATAATAGGAATTTGGTTGAGTGTTTCATCTTTTTGGACTTTGATTATCGTATTAATCTTCCTCACTATTATATGGAACCAAACAAAAACTGTTTCTCACTCATACGTGGAGTTACTCATATAGTCAAAAGTTTGTTAAATGTGAATATAAAATGATCTGACGGGATGTACTAATTGCTTATAAATAGGGAATTGATATTTTTATATAAAAAATTAATTTTTTTATATAATTTTTCTTATATGAATAATTAGCGGGTTCTATGAGATAAATTCATATAAAAATATCATTTTAATATATAAAAATATCACGTTCTTATAAATATTGACCGCACTTATGAAAAATAAATCATCAGCCAATCATATAAAGACATCATTTGGTATTTATTATTTTTAATTGGATCTATTGTTTCTTACTGTAGTATACAAATAGATAAAATTGTAAAATATTCATATTCACGTAGAACTCTTATATTTGACATCACGAAGTGAGGTTCTCTAAAAAAAATGTTTCTAAAACTTGTTTATTAAAAATAAAATGGAAATGAAAGGGCCTAGCTATTATTGTTATTTTTCCAATGCAATCCTCAATTATCCAATGAAAATTGTGTGGGCTATCACATATATTAGTGATATATGAGAGTAGTTAGCATTAAATTAATTTTAGTCAATTGATTAATACAGTATATGCAAGTTGAGGGTGATTTCTCTATCTGTGTGTCAGCACTGTATTGGTCAATTAACCAACTTAGAACATCTCAACAGCTCCTTCAATCACTTTGGAATATTCAAATAGATGATCCATATCAGAAAAATTATCTCCAACAACCTCTCTAACCTTAGTAATTAAATATGCAATCTCATTTTTTCTCTTCAAATATGCAACCTCATTCTCTCTCTTAAAAATATTTATTTTGTTTTGAAAGAATCAAAATCATATGAAAAATGTTAAAAATATTTATTTTGCTTGATGGGTTTGATGTACGACTCATTGAATTGAAGAGACTTAATCAGACACAAAATATTAAGGAGTGTGTATTCAATTAAGACTTTTAAAAACTTTTAAAGATTTTTAAAGTTTGGTTGTATTAAATCAAGACAATTTAAAGAGTTTATAAAAGTTTAATGGTATTTAATTACAACTTTTGTAATGTCTTTAAAAGTTAGGTGGTATTGAATTGAGACTTTTATAAAGTCTATAAAAGTATTTTGATATTCAAAAAGTAATTAATTTTTCAGATTTCTATCAAATAGTAGATACTCATATCCAAAGTTTGACTTCATGTCTAAAGACTTTCAAAGATTTCTAAATATTTAAGAAATGGAGAAGATGAATAGAGGAGAAAGAGAGAGATAGAGGAGATCAAACAAAAAAGAGAAAATAAAAGAATATATATATATATATATATATATATATATATATATATATATATATATATCGATCTCACTTTCTCTCTCTACCTCAGTCCTCTCAAAATAAAAATCTCAAAAAGAAAAAGAGCTATTATAGCTTGTAAGGAGAGAGAAAAAGGTGAAAGGGTTAAAAACAGGGAATAATTTTAAGGGTTACAAATAGAACCAATGGTATTAATGGAGATGACACATATTTTAATATAATTTTATATTTATTCTCAATCATAAAAAATCTCATTTATTATATTTGTAAGTATTAATGAGATATTTTATTTTATGTTTATTTTTAAAAATAATAAATTTGTTAATTTTGTTATTTGTTGAAAATTATAAATGGTTAGTTTAGTAATAATGACTTGATAGGAAAACGATAATGAACAATTTTAAAATTAAAATTGTTATTTTATATTACTGTTAGTAGAAAATGACTTTTTTTTATGAAATATAAAAATTATGAAATATGACATTTTCTTGTAATAGACTGGGTATGATCTAATAATTCACTTCAACAATGACTTATTTCAAATTAGGTTGTGACATGGTCAAAATATTGTAATAGTATTTAATATCGTACTCATTTTATCTAAAATATAAAATCTTTGTTGACTTTTTAACAATTAATATATGATGCAACATATATTAGAAGTATACAAAAGTGAAGTATACAAAAGTTTATCAAAATCTTGATAAAAAGTCTATAAAAGTCTCTTATTTATTTCATGGATTATTTGAAAGTAATTTTAAAAGTCTTTAAAAGTCATTAAAATCCACAAACTCTACAAAAGTTTATCATTTAAAACAAGTATTTAAAAGTTTTTATTGAATACACCCTCCTAAAGTAACAAATAATGCTCTTTAAATTGTCACGTAGGTCAACAAACTTTAATTTGAAGAATTTTTTTTATTATTACTGTTGAAGATATTTTTATCAAAAAGTTAACTTCAATTGATAACTGAATCCGTCACATATATATAAGAAAAAATATATGTACACAGCTGTGTATTACATAGTAGGCTATATCGACGGTTTTTTGGGCTATAACGACAGTTTTACCCGTCGCAATAGCTATTCTGTGCTATGGCGACGGGTCATCCGTCGTCATAGCCCAAAATTCTATCGCAATAGTCCTACTGTGTAATACACAACTGTATATATACATATAACCCATATATATGTATATATAGGGAAAAATATATGTACACAGCTGTGTATTACACAGTAGACTTTGGCGACGATTTTTTGGGCTATAGCGACGGTTTCACCCGTCAATATAGTTATTAATCAGGCTATGGCGACGGTTCTGTCGTTATAGCCCAAAAAATCTGTCATATAGCTAGCCTCTTGTAATAATACACAATCGTATATATATATATAACCCATATATATATATATATATATATATATATATATATATATATATATACGATCCGGATCAGTGAACATACCCTTTATCTTATTCACTTGTACACCCCTTTAGCGACGGACTCGGACGGTTCGGTCATCTACAAATCGTACATACTTTTAGCGACACTATATGTTGTCCGTCGCTAAAAGTATGTATTTAACGATTAGATGATCCGAAACCGTCATGCGTCGTCCATCATAAAAGGGAGTAATCAGGTGAATAAGATAAAGGGTATACATTTGATCTTTGTTATATATATATATATATGAGCCCTTCCATAGCAACCGATTCTTTGGAGAATGCATGCAACAACCCCTTTTGGACCGTTGATAAATTGATCGCATGACCGAGATGAGTCTTAATATTTGATAAGCCAAGACATACGACATGCATGCTTTTTTATTTTAATATAAACACCCTACATGGTCAACATCTTGTCGATTACATTTAAAAGAAACGAATTTTATTATTAAAAAACACCGGTAAGCTACACGACTTATGTAATTTGTGTCTCTTTTTTTTAACGCATAATAAGAACTCCTATATATATATATATATATATATATATTCTTTATTAACTTTACTACATTAAAAAAAAAAAGCTCTTCCGGCTGTTAAAAAAAAAAAAAAAAAAAAAACCCAAACCGGCACAACCTCTTACGGCTTGTACAAAAAAAAAAAATCCAAACCGGCACAAATAGGAAAAATATCTGAACTTGCTAATAAAGTAAAAATAAAAGGATATAGGAATTATGAGTCACATGATTTGATTTGAGATAAAAAGCGTACGTGGGTGGTTTAGGTGGGAAAAATTGAACATACTCCCCCTCTTCCCTCCATTTAGGCTCCACTTTTTATGGGTAATTACTGTTTTTTAATTGATTTACGTGAAGCTCTTTGCATGTTGCGTTAAGCACAAGATTAATTCTCAACTCGATATTGCGGCAAAATAATTTTTGTTGCAATTAGATATATAAATTCAATTATATGCATGTATATATCTTTACAAATTATGTTATTTTGTCTACTTATAAAAAAATTGCATATTTTTGTCGTATGTATATTATGTCCTTCTCTTTTATATTATTTATCTAATGTGGGATGTCTGAACTCACTTGTGCATTTTGAACAATAAAAAAATTAAGAGTACAAACGCGTCCAAATCTCTTACTCAAAATTAATATGGAGGTAGATTTTAATTAATTTTTTTTATTGAAGTTAAATAAAAAAAATATTGAACTAATTATAATAATATTTATAAATTATAATAAATATTCATAATCTAAACTAAAAGAAATTTAAATAAAAAATATTTAGATACAATTTAAAAGAAAGAAAGTAGAATGAATCTACGTTTGTCTGTACTTGTATTTAAAATATGAATAAATTTTTTTTTGTCCCCTCCAAGTTTAACTCTTTTATTAATCTGTCCATTTAAATTTATTCAATTACATATTTGTCTCTATCCTATACCTATAAACAAAAAAATTCAAACGTGACCGCTGCCTATGCTGCCCCCTAAATGGATCCATCCCCGGATGTCTCAACTCAATCATGTATTTTGAACAATAAAAAAGGTAGATTTCATTAATTTTGAAAAAACCTAGGATGTGTTTAATTCTCGTGTACTTGAAATCTAAAAGCTCATGAATACCCGTGAATTGAGCCTCTTACATGGGGGCTGCTGTGAAAAAAAATTCTAAGCCTCATTATTCATATGGTGGTCAATTAGGTTGAATTCCATCGCAAAAAATGGTGCTTACAGTAGTTAAATTAGTTGGATACTGTAGAAGGTTTGAATAATAATCACCTTTCCGTTGGAGTTAATTTCCAGGACTAACTAACTAGCAATTGACTTAATTGAGAAATTAAATATGGCCTTATCCATTAAGTCATTAGTCATTATCCACTAACTAATTAGCAATTGACTTAATTTAAATAAATTTAAATTAAAAACTAAAACTAAATTTAATTAAATTTAAATTGAAAAAACTAAATTCATTAAATTCATTAAATTTAAATGGAAAAAACTAAATTCATTAAGTTTAAAAGAAATCTTTTTCTCTTGCACTTTGGAGTTGGGGAGTGCTGACACAATCACATTTTTTTTTCTAATCACAACTATAGAAATTGGTGCAGAGATTAATTATCTCTGATAGTTAATATATATATATATATATATAGCTGCCTTGTAATTAAGTTAGAGATTGCTCCTAGAATCATGGAGATATTGTTTAATTTTATTTTGCTGACCACATCCAAATCTTTTGAAACTGCCAAAGTTGATGTTTTTTTTATATATTAAAACTTATTTTGCAGATAAAAAATAATAATAAGGAAGATTAATTCATTAATACATGAAAGAACATGTAGATAGTTTGTTGCTCTTGTCGGCTGTTGATAACGAAATTAATTCATTAAGTGATGTAGTATTAAAAATATAAATAACTTGGGCAAAACTAATAATTTGGCGACCGAACTTGGCACATTTTATCGAATTCACGATTAAATTTTTAATTTTTCAAATTAAGTAACTGAACTAATTAAAATTGTTAAATCGGATCATTCTGTCAAATATGGCTAACAAACGTTACATCTTTTTGGCTAATATCTGACGTGGATTTAAAAAAGAAAAGGAAAAGAAATCGGGTCAAAAGTTTTTCTTATGTGGCAGTTCTGGAACAAAAAAACTACCCCAATCCATCTTCTTTTCGATCAGTTCATCTTGATTTTAATTTTTTCGATGTCGTTCTTCATCTTAATTCTTTTTCTAAATCAAACCCACCCCATTATAGATCTTAATGAGCGTAAGAAGAGCGTCGTTCTTTAGCTCAATCTTAATTTCTCCGATGTAAATTTTTAGGCAAGAATCAGGACGGCAGTGGCTGATGTTGCCGAAGAACGACGCTCAATGGAAGAACCCTTTCCAAAACTAGATCAGTGGAAGAAAAGGAGGAGGAAGGAGAGATATGGGGAAAGGGGGAAAAGGAGGAGGCGGGTGGGCCGGATGATAAAAACAGTGGAAAAAAAGGAAAAAGGGAGGGGACGATCTAGCCTCTGCAAATATCCAAACCAACCATGTCTCCAACTAGATCATATCTGAAACTCACAATAGAGAAACGGGTGGCGACTCCGGCGGAGAAAAGGGACTCGCCACCGACCTCGGCAGCGTAGAAGGCGGCGGTAGTAGTGGGATTGAAACTGGCACCACCCAACGTGTCGCCAATAAATTCGAAAGTGAATAACATAATGAATAGAAGCACGGTGGTAATCAAGAGGGAGGCGACTCCTTGGACCCCGACGGTGGCGATATAAGGTAGGTGAATCCCCAACATTGAAGCACGAACACCCACATGAAAGTCGATACTCAAATCACCGATCTCCGCCTTTAATTGCACCCATTTTCGGATCTCCGGGAATTGGTGAGACTTCAAAGACTTAGAGATTCCAATGAACCGATCACAAGTGAGTGCTTTAAATTGATTCACTTCTTCGGAGAGTAAATGGAATATTTGTTAAAACTAGTTTTAAACGTGTAACGACGTGTTTTTCGTGGTTTTCCGTCGATGTGATCTTCACTTTGTGATCTACGCCATCGGATCCATTATTTGTTTATCGCTCGACAATTCTTGGTAGAGAGAAAGCAATAGTTGTAAATTTGGAGCAGATTCGATGTATTATTACAGTTGATGAGGTTTTGCTTTTGAATTCTCTTGATAGCTATGTATTGCATTATGTGGTGGAACTACAACGAAGGTTGACAACGAATTCTCTTCCTAAAGCCATGTCATTTTCTTTTTCTTTTTCCTTTTCTTTTGTAAGTCCACGTCAGATAATAGCCAAAAAAATGTAACGTCTGTTAGTCATATTTGACAGAATGACCCAATTTAACAATTTTAATTAGTTCAGTTACTTAATTTAAAAAATTAAAAGTT
Organism: Panax ginseng; assembly: GCA_020205605.1. Lineage (NCBI taxonomy): Eukaryota > Viridiplantae > Streptophyta > Magnoliopsida > Apiales > Araliaceae > Panax > Panax ginseng. Next base: position 33,147,382 of record CM035135.1, read on the forward strand.
TAATCGTGAATTCGATAAAACGTGCTAAGTTCGGTGGCCAAATCATTAGTTTTGCCAAATAACTTGTAACGTACAGGGTGTTGATATGTTCAAAATCTAAGTGATATAGTTGTATTCATGATACATTGTGAATGCATGCATTGAGAATTATAGGGTATAGGGTATAGCCTATACCTATAATTCTCAATGCATCATTCATTCACAATGTATCACATTCCTGATGTATCACAATGAATACATTGTGCGTGCGGGTGAAATGGGGGGTGGGGTGCGATTGGGGTGGGGTGGGGTGGGGTGGGTGGGGTGCGGTGGGGTGGGGTTGGGGTGTGTGGGGGGTGGGTGGGGGGGTAGGTGGGTAGGGGTGGGTGGGGTATACATAATCGCTTAATATCATTTTTTTTTGGAGGGAGTGTTGGGTGGGTGAGGTGAGGGTGGGGTGGGTGGGTGGGTGGGGGGGGGGGGTGGAGGGTAAGGGGTATATACATAATCAGATAATATTATTATTTTTGGTTGGGGTGGGGTGGGGTGGGGTGGGGGTAAGGGGTATATACATAATCACATAATATTAGTGTCAATTCAGGTCTTTATGGAACCCATAACAATATTAAAATGGTTAATATGGTTTTTAACCATAACCTTATGGTTCCAACCCACATTATCCATATTAAAAATGGTTAATATGGTTTTAGTTCTTAAATTGAACCATAACCATATTTTGAAAACCAAAACCAACCCATAATCATATTTTGCCAGGCCTAGGTATAGGTGATCGACTTATCATTTTGAGTACCCTAATTTTGATAACCTTAAATATTGATAACAAAAATTTTCTTTAGGAATTGATATTTTCACATAAAAAATTTAATATTTTCACATAATCTCTCTCACATAAATAGTGAGTGGGGGTCCCACCTCCATATGAGAGAAACTTGTGTAGAAATGAAGTACTCCCTCCGTCCCATAGTTATAGGTTGATTTTTCATTTTGGTATGTCCCAATATATAGGCTACTTACTATTTATAAAATTTAGTTGGTTCATTGTTTTACTTTTATGCCCTTATAATAAATATTCAACCATTACTTTTTTTTTTGAAGAAACAACATTCAATGTCATTATTGTTATCACCACATTTAATGTTGTTGTATTTTCAATAAAAGAATTCAACTTTTTAGGCTCAATAAATGAATTTGGAATAACATAAACGTTTTGTGATTGGTTGAAAGTTTATGTAGATTAAAAATTCATCTTTAGTTAAAGTTCTATTTTAATGGTCAAGATTATCGCTGATTAATTAAGTTGAGAGTTTCAGCATGTGATAAGTAAGGAGTAATTAACTTATTCATTAATTCCATATTAAGGGGTATATGTGGAAAATTTTTATTAAAATTGCCACTTAAACTGATTTTCTTAAACTATGTGTCAAAAAAAATCAGCCTATAACTATGAGACGGAGGTAGTATTATTTTAACATGTGAAAATATCAATTTTCTTTTCTTTCCTTCATCATTTTGAGTACCCTAATTTTGAAGAGCTTATAATAGATATTAAATTCAGCATCGCATCAATATATATATAGGGAGCCCTTCCATAGCAACCGGTTGCTATGAGTACTGTGCAACACCCCCTTTTTGGACCGTTGATAAATTGAATTGATGGCTGCGATTAACTTTTCTATTTGATAAGCCGGCACAGGTTGTTGTTTCAAATTATCTACCTATACCGGCTTCTATTTTATTAAGTGAATATTAACTTGTCAGTATAGTTATAAAAAGTGAATATTTATTATTAAAATAATCCGGCCGGAAGAGCTTCTACCGGCTTACACATTTTTTTTAATTTTTTTATTTCTCCGGCCAAGTCAATGGTGATACTACCGACATTAAAATAATAAAATAATCCCGTAGACAAAATGATACAATCTGGTATTAAAAATTGAAAAAAAATATCCCACCAAGACAGTCGACATCTGGTGATATTAATGATAAAATTAATTTTATACAAGCAATTCGCTGCTAAACAGATTCGAACTCGCAACCTCAAACTCCAAACACTCGTCATATGACCACCCGAGCACCACGGGCCTAGCTGTTAATTTCAACCAAGGATATATCTTTATATTAAAACTTCACCATCCCCCAAAATCTATATTCTTCCATTATTATTATATTACGATTTATTATTATTAATAAGTCTATATAAGACATATGGGGGTTTTCTATTTAGAAATAAGTTAATATCTATATTTATTATTATCCCTTTAATATTTTTTCTTATTTTTGTAATAATATCAATAAAAGGATTATTAATATATTAAAAAAATATCATTCTTTAATAAAATATAAATAATGATTTTATATTCATGTATTACTATTATTATTATATTCATGTATTACTATTATTAAAAATAATATTAATAATGATTTTAATATTAATATAAATAATGTGATTATTAATATTAGTCCAAATAAAAATATCCATACAGTTCAACAAAATAGATAATTTTTTTCAGATTAATAATATGAAGTGGTTTTATGTGATTCAATAATATTCATATTACTAAGTTATGAATTTGAAAATCCCATAAAGTTCAACCAAATAGACATTCTTATTAATTAATATGTACATTAGATAACGTTGGATAAGTTCTATATCTCGAGTAGGAAGTAATCTTGCGGATTTCTTGTAGAGCTCCTACGCGACGCAGAACGAAAAGACTGTGACATCTTCCAAGGACCACTTCTCTTGTAAATATTACCATTGACCTAACGAAGCGATTCAACATACTTGCATACAAAAATGCCACATACCGAAGTTGTTGTGTTGTTTCATCCGAATCTTTAAAGATGCTGCAAGATGGGATTACCATTTGGGCCACTCACATGTCGGATTACCATTTCATGAACAAATGGTATCAAATGTACCTGCATGTACAAAGTAGTTGGTTAATAATTTTTTAATATTAAAGGACATTATAAAATTAAAATATTTTAAAACTAAACATACCGCAAACTTTAATTAATTCGAGTACATTTCATGTAACTTAATATACTTAGTGTCATTGTAAGTGCGGCTCAATTATGGTAACCATCCAATCTTCAATCATGAATATGAACAAGACAAAATGGCGTTGATTGGTACTACACAATCAAACATGAATATGTATTTGCATTCGTGTTAAGGTGGACCAACATCTTGGTTAACATACGGATCGCAACAACTCCATACAGTATTCACGTTAGTGCAGGGCACATAGCCCTGCCCAAGATGCATGAATTCATGAATTAGCGTATATCTACTGTTGAATTAGAGCACAATCATCACTTAGTGACCCCCACCAAAGTAGATTTGATCGAAACTCACAGAAATATTACTCCTGTTGCAAGAAATTTAATTGACACTTTAAATAAGTCCGGTATTGGTCCTAGTAAGATGATGAATGTTTTGAGCACAATGGGAGGTGGGTTGCAAAATATTCCTTTCTCTACTCCTAATGTTGAGAATGTTCCTTTAACTTATTTCTAAATAGAAAACCCCCATATGTATTATATAGACTTATTAATAATAATAAATCGTAATATAATAATAATGCAAGAATATAGATTTTGGGGGATGGTGAAGTTTTAATATAAAGATATATCCTTGGTTGAAATTAATGACTAGGCCCGTGGTGCTTCGGGTGGTCATATAATGAGGTTTGGAGTTTGAGGTTGCGAGTTTGAATCATTTAGCGAAATGAATTGCTTGTATAAAATTAATTTTTCAATTTTTTAATACCGGTAGTGACAAAATTTGTCTTAAGTACTTATTATTTTTTCAATTTTTAATACCGGTAGTATCACCAGTCTTACGTGATATTTTTTTCAATTTTTTAATACCAGTGTCGATTGTCTTTGTCTCTACCGAGAAATAAAAAAAAAAAAAAAAAAATGTGTGTAAGTCGGATGAAGTCAGCATCTTGCACGGATTATTTTATTATTTTAATGCCAGTAGTATCGATGCATCTACTAAGTAGGAGAAATAAAAAAAAAATTTTAAAAAATGTGTGTTTTAGGAGAAGCTCTTCCTACGGATTATTTTAATAATAAATATTCACTTTTTATAACTATACTGACAAGTTAATATTCACTTAATAAAATAGAAATAGGGTATAGGTAAATAATTAGGCACAACAACTTTGCATCTTGCTTTATCAAATAGAAAAATTAATCGCGACCATCAATTTAATTTATCAACGGTCCAAAAAGGGGTGTTACAGACAAGATCTTATAAAGAATCCTATTCTTTATGGAAGAAACTCCTATATATATATATATATATATATATATATATATATATAATGGCGGAAATAGTAAATTAAGACTTGCATGCAACCAAAGAAACCAAGAACCGCCTAAAACAAGGAAGCCCTTAAACAAGCAACGTGCATTCATATACGTATTATATACATACACACATATATAAGCTTCAACTCTGCGAATCAAATCCAGATAGAAATTGTTGACAAAAATCCCCCATGTTGCTCTGCTCCCTCTTAGACCGCGCGCACGGGCACTCCCGGAATGACCTTGCGTGTTCAACTATACATACCAGTTTCTATCTATATCTATATTATAAGAGTAATACTAGAGACACAATTCATTCTATAATTATTTTAAAATTTGTTGATGTGGCATATTCGATCCACTTCATCATATTGATGAACAAATTATTTCAATATAATCTTTAATTTCACATAAAAGCTGAGATGAAGTATGTCACATCAGCATTATTCATATTATAAAGCAGCTCTTATCCCCTGTCTCATGACCTCATCAAATCTTATGTCTCATGCATGTTGTGTATTATTAGCAAGTGTAATATAGTTATTAATTTATAATTAATATTTAAATGTATAAGACGTACTTAATTTAAATTTCATTTCATCGCCTTAACTAGCGCAGCACATTGAATCAAGATGAGCAACTCGATCTTCTTTCCATTCAGTTAGACAATGTGTGAAATTGTGAAAATCATCCACGGTAATTGAAGACTTTTGACTTCATCGTTTTGCTTGCATGTACACAGAATCATAGAATTTTAGGCCAAGAGATCGATATATCTGAATATAATCATATTATTATTATTATTATTATTATTATTATTATTATTATTATTATTATTATTGTTGTTGTTGTTGTTGTTGTTGTTATAATTATTCATGAAGATTCCATGAAACGGATTAAATTAAACAGTAAAAATATATGGACACATGGTTTAAAATCAATTGAAATTCATAGAGATTTAAGTAAATAGTAATTAAGTGCATCCACATGCTAATCCTTATATTTCTAGCTACTCCTTAATCACCTCGCAAACTAGTGATAATTAGTCAAAATTTATTGACTATACATGTACAAGCACTATTTTCAAACCCGGATTGAATCAGTTGATCACCGATCGAACCGGTGGTTCAACTAGTAAAATCAGTTAAGTTAATCCGGTACATTAATTTTTTATTATTTTTTATAGTAAATTTTTTTAATATTAAAATTAATCAAATTTAGTAATATTGTAATTCAACTTTATTATGTTTTAATTCATAAAAAATGATATTTTAAATATTTTTATTAATTACTATATATATATATATATATATTGAAAATGATCCATAGCATGTATTTGCTATGGATGAAAAATGGGCAAATAGCATCATAACTATCTATTGCAATAATCAAGAGAGGAGATTTAAAAGGGATTTACTTCGTCTGCTAGTTGAACTAGCGGACATTGCTTAATTAATTTTCGGACAGAATTGCCCCTAACGCTCAATAACCAGTGGCGAAGCCACGTTGAAGCTTGTGGGGTCAAAAAAAATTTATTTTATGATATATGATAAATTTAGAAGAAATTTAAGTGTAATAAACAAATTGACCCCACTAAAATTTTATAATTTTTTTTAATATACTGGGTTAAATTGAAATTTTTATAACTTTCTCAATTCGATATTACTTCTACCCCTTTATGTATGCATCTTTCTCTAATATTTTTAAAATAAATAATAATATAATTTAGATTATTTTCATAACATAAGGAATTTAAATATTTATTAACAAATTTGTGATTAGAAAGGAAAATTAGGGATCAATAAGGTGTGTGTGTGTATGTCTATATATATATTGAAAAAATGTATGTACACAACTGTGTAGTACACAGCCGGCTATGACGACGATTTTTTGGGTAATGGCGACGGGTACCGTCGCTATATCTATTCTGGGCTTACAGCGACGGGTGAACCGTAGTCATAGTCCAAAAACTCGCCGTCATAGCCCGACTATGTAATACACAAATGTGTATATACATATAACCCTATATATATATATATATATATATATATATATATAAAATTTGGCTTGAGAGCGCAGCCCCCAAACCCCGCCAAATTATTTATAGGATCACAATATTTTAATCACACTAGATTAAAATCCTGGCTTCGCCACTATTTATGACATCACCGATTCAATAACAGTACTAGTAACTCATCCATCTAATAACTTTTTTAATTCAATGACCGATTCAAATCTCAAAAACATTGTATACAACCATAGGAATTTATGGCCACGATCATCCAAATATATATTCAACTATGTTGCGTACCATTGACTTTTTAAATAGACTTTTGTTATGATTTTTCAACATAAGCACGTTATTCAAATGCATGAACTTGGTAAGTGTTGGAAATTTGTGACTCATAATATGGAAGCCATTTGAAAAAGGCTAGTCACGAACTAAGCGAATGGAGCAGCACTACTAGCCCATCGGGGTTGACCGTAAGGTCATGAGGTGGTGCGGGGGGGCTTTGCCCCCAGACGCAAGACATGTTGTTTATTAATGAGGGACATTATGGGTAATTGAGACATAATGTGAAGTAGGGTTGGAATAGGATTAGTAGTTATAAATACTATCTATTGTAAAGCCCTAGGCATCTAAGGAATCATCAATAAATAACAAAACCGCCTGTGGAGTATCCAAATTGGGAAACCATGTAAATCTCTTGTGTTTTTCTTAATTCTCTATCGTTTGTGTGCATGTGTGTGATCTCATATTATAACAAATTGGTATCAAAGCTCGGGTTTAACACGTGAAGAACGATGACATCAAATTCATCGGTGACAAAGTTTGATGGGACTGGAAATTTTGGGCTATGGCAACAGAGGGTAAAGGATCTGTTGGTGCAGCAGGGATTGGTGAAGGCGTTAAAGAAGAAACCAGAGTCCATGACGATTGATGACTGGGATGAACTCCAAGCGAAGGCAGTGAGTACAATTCATTTGTGTCTGGCAGACGAGGTTATGTATCACGTGATCGGAGATGAATCGCCATCGGGTGTATGGAGTAAATTGGAATCTAGGTATATGTCAAAGTCATTGAAAAATAAACTATTTCTGAAGCAAAAGCTGTTTGGTTTAAAGATGGTTGAAGGTTCCGAACTTATTCAACACATTCACACGTTTAATCAAATAATTAGTGACTTGCTAAGGATTGAAGTGAAATTCGAAGAAGAAGATCAGGCGTTGATGTTACTGTGTTCTCTACCGGGCTCCATGGAGAATCTTGTGACGACCCTCTTATGGGGAAAAGAAACTCTGAAATTGGAAGAAGTCACTTCTGCTCTACTGATGTTTAACCAGCGAAAGCAACAATCCGAGGGTGTTTCGGGTGAAGGGTTGATGGTAAAAGGTGGAGAGCAACGTGGCAGAAAATCGGATAGAGGGAAACCAGGAACGCATGGGAAATCTAAGTCTAGGGGCAGGACTCCTAAGCCTTAGGAGTACAAGTGTTTCAGATGTCGCGAGACAAGACACTTCAAAAAGGACTGTCCATACAAGAATAAGGGTGAAGGAACAGGGAAGCAATCAGAATCTACGAAATCGGCAAACGTCGTGGAGGAATCATCGAATGATGGGGATATGTTGTCAGTTTTTACAAACACGGACGTGACAGACTCGTGGATTTTGGATTCAGCATGTTCATTTCACATGGCACCTAACAGGGAGTGGTTTGGCACCTATAAATCAGTGAACTGTGAGACAATTTTAATGGGTAACGATGCTTCGTGAAACGTCATTGGAATAGGCACAGTGAAGATAAGGATGTTCGATGGTGTTGTGAGAACTCTGGCTGAGGTGAGACATATCCCAGGTTTAAGGAAAAATCTAATTTCATTAGGAACCCTGGACTCTAATGGCTATGAATTCAAAACTGGTGGTGGAGCCATGAGAGTGACGAAGGGTGCTCTGGTAATAATGAAGGGTTCTAAGGTTAACGGAAACATCTATCGGATGATAGGGAGTACAGTTGTAGGTGGAGTTGCTGCTACTACAACGGAGGATATTGATGATACTACGCTATGGCATATGCGGTTGGGGCATATGGGAGAACGTGGGATGCTGGAATTACATAGGAGAAATCTGTTGAAAGGGATAAAGTTGTGCAAGTTAGATTTTTGCAAGTTCTGTGTCTTGGGAAAACAGTGTAAAGTGCAGTTTAAGAGTGCGGTGAACAAAACGAATGGAAAACTTGACTATGTGCATTCTGATGTATGGGGGCCAGTGAGAGTAGCTTCAAAAGCAGGATCGCTTTATTTTTTGACTTTCATCGACGACTTTTCGAGAAAGGTTTGGGTGTACTTCATGCGACACAAGTCTGAGGTCTTCGAAAAATTCAAGGTGTGGAAAGCTGAAGTGGAAAATCAAATAGGGAGAAAAATTAAGTGCCTCAGGTCAGATAATGGGACTGAGTACAAGTACGAGCCATTTGTGAAATTTTGTGAGGAGCATGGGATACAACGTCACTGGACTGTCAGGAAGACTCCACAGCAGAATGGGGTGGCAGAAAGAATGAACAGAACTATAGCAGAGCAGGCACGGTGCATGAGGCTAAATGCAGGGCTTTCGAAGGATTTCAGGCGTAAGCGATGAGTATGGCAGTTTACATAATTAACAGGTCGCCGAGTACTGCTTTGGGTAATAAAGTGGCACAAGAGGTGTGGACAGCAAAGAAGTGGATTACTCGGGTATGAGGATCTTGGATGTCCAAATTTCACGTACATGCTCCGGGTGATGAGAGATCTAAGCTTGATGCCAAGTCCAAACAGTGTATTTTTCTTGGGTATAAGAGAGGTGTAAAGGGGTACAAGCTTTGGGATCCGAAAGCAAAGAAGGCAGTGATCAGTAGGGATGTGGTTTTTGACGAGGCTTCCATGGTTAAGACACAACATGAAGGTCAGAAAACTGAGGCCGGTGGAGAAACCGATAAACAGCAGCAGGGAGTTCAAATTGAATTGGAGAATTACGACACTGGAAATACATCGCCAGTGGAACAAGAAAATCAGCAGCAGCAGGACGAAAACATAGCCGCAAGGAGACCCAGACGCACTATCAAACCACCAGAGAGGTACATGTTTGATGATATGGTTGCATATGCTTTATCTACTACTAGAGGGGATCCGTCTACGTTTCAGGAAGCTATTGGTAGTTCTGAAAGGGATAGTTAGATGGAGGCCATGATGGAGGAGATGGAGTCATTGAAGAAAAACAAAACTTGGGAATTGTCAGAATTGCCTGAGAGAAAGAAACCAAAAGGTGCAAATGGGTGTACAAGAAAAAAAGGAAGTCAGATCGAGAAAAGGAAAAGGAACGATTTAAGGCTCGATTGGTAGCAAAGGATACTCGCAGAGAAGGGGATTGACTATGATGAGGTGTTTTCTTCGGTGGGTGAGACATACCTCAATCAGGATTATTTTGGCATTAGTGGCTAGCTATGATCCGGAGTTAGAAGCAAATTGGATGTGAAGACGACCTTTCTTCATGGTGATTTGGAGGAAGTGATATTCATGGAGCAAATTTAAAGGGGTTCAAGCAAATGGGAGATCGAGCACATGGTATGCAGTTGAAGAAGTCACCAGTATGGGCGAAATAGATCCACCAAGACAATGGTACAAGAAGTTCGATTCCTTCATGATCCGGATTGGGTTCACTCGATGTGAGTATGATTGCTGTGTTTATGTGAAAAGCCTTGAGGATGGTTCCTATATTTTTCTGTTACTGTATGTGGATGACATGCTTATTGCTGCAAAGAGTATGATTGACGTAAACAGGTTGAAGAACTTGTTGGGAAAAGAGTTTGACATGAAGGACTTGGGTACCGCTAGGAAAATACTTGGGATGGAGATTCGCAGGGATAGAGCAGCTGGAAAGCTGTGGTTGACACAAAAGAATTATGTGGAGAAAGTGTTGGAAAGGTTTAGTATGGCTAATGCTAAACAGGTCAACACTTCATTGGCGAGTCACTTCAGGTTATCTACAACACAATGTCCAAACTCGGCTGAAGAGATTCAGGATATGTCGAACGTACCCTATGCGAGCGCAGTTGGTTGTTTGATGTATGCGATGGTGTGTACAAGACCCGATTTGGCACATGCAGTTAGCACAGTGAGCAAATACATGGCCAATCCAGGTAGAGAGCACTGGAAAGCTGTTAAGTGGGTGTTCAGATATTTGAGAGGAACGACAAATTATGGGATTATGTTTGCGAAACAAGAGGCTCAGATATCAGTTGTAGGGTATGTGGATGCAGATTATACTGGAAGGTTGGATGATTTGAGATCTACAACAGGTTATGTGTTTACACTGGCAGGTGGACCGATCTGTTGGAGATCTATGGTTCAATCTCTAGTAGCTCTATCTACTACTGAATCTGAGTACATGGCATTAGCTGAGGCTGGCAAGGAAGCATTGTGGTTGAAGGGTTTTGTGAATGAGCCGGGCATAGATCAAGGTGGAGTACAACCAGTATTGTGATAGTCGAGGCGCCATTTACTTGGCAAAGCATCAAGTGTATCACGCAAGGACCAAGCATATTAGCGTAAGGTTTCACAAGGTGAGGGAGCTGATAGCTACTGGGGATGTGATATTGGAGAAGGTGCACACTTACAAAAATGCAAATTGACATGTTGACAAAGACTGTGACCGTGGACAAGTTCAAGCATTGCTTGGACTTGATCAATATCTCTGAATGTTAGTTTGGAGGATTCCCCCCAAGATCGGATTGGACAAGTGACTTATCTTCGAAATGGATGAGGTTATTCGTCAAGGTGGAGATTTGTTGGAAACTTGTGACTTATAATATGGAAGCCGCTGAAAAAGGCTAGTGCGGAGCCTAGCGGAGCGAAGCGACGCACTAGCCCATCAGGGTTGACCCAAAAGTCGCAGGACGAAGCCCCCCCGCGGTACGGTACATGTTGTTTATTAATGAGGGACATTATGGGTAATTGAGATATAATGTGAAGTAGGGTTGAAATAGAATTAGTAGTTATAAATACTATCTATTGTAAAGCCCTAGGCATCTAAGGAATCATCAATAAACAACAAAGCCGTCTGTAGAGTACCCAAATTGGAGAATCACGTAAATCTCTTGTGTTTTTCTTAATTCTCTATCGTTTGTGTGCGTGTGTGTGATCTCATATTATAACAGTAAGACAGTGCTTGCAGATAAGGCAACACTTTAACTATACTACTACTCCTGCGTCAATATCTGTAAATAAAATTATTTCATATCAAATTTTTGCTTTGGGTCATGTTTTCAAAATTATAAATAATGAGTCCTCTCACAAGGCAGTGGAGACGCGCATTTTCGAATATAATTTAGATTTTATTCCGTATTTAGAGAAGAAAGGAGTTGTATTTTCTTTGAAAATGAAATATTATTTTAGTAAAATGAGCTTTACTACATATAAAGAACTTCATCTATGTAGAATATAACCTGTAATTATAAATAAAATTATGAATTTAAATAAACATACATGCACAACACAACCAGTCTGCTCTGGTCCGGTTCGGCTCGGACTTGTCATGCCTTGGATTTTGATCAGGTCAAGCTGTAGACTTTGGAGTGCCAGGTCAGACCCAAGGCTAGCTAGGCTCTCCCCTCAAACCCTCCCTCCTCCCTCCTCCCTCCTCCCTCCTCCCTCCTCCCTTTAATATCAAGTATTAAATATTAAAAATAAAAATTATAGAATATAAATAATAAATTTTGTAAAAATAAATATTTAAATGAAGAGCTATAGTATTACAAAATAACTACCTTATTCTTAATATTTAACATTAAAAGTTAGTTTATTGATGTATTAATATTTAACCAACTAACTTTTAATGTTAAATATTCAATAAATTTGATTTAATTAAATGTATTTACAAGAGCTTGGACTTAATTAATAAACTCTTGTATTAATTAAATATATTTACAAGAGCTTGGACTTGGACAACTTTGGTTTTTGGATCAGTTTTGAATTTTTAATTTTGATCATTGCTGGGCTGCTGGGGAGTGGACCAGGACCTGGGACTTGGGAGGCACGACCTGGGCTAGGTCGCAGGTGTGCACGCACTAGCAACTTAGGCTGGTCCGCTATTTCATTGTTAGTGGTTAGCATGAAATTAACTTATTATGTATGTACTGTCATCACCTGTTTTTAATATATATAGTTCTCATTGAACAATTTTGTGAACTGCAAAAATTGTTAGAATCAAAAATTTTATCTCACGACATGCATACTTGGCCTGGGTGGTGGTACCAGCGATCTGTTATCATGATTTCATTACAATTAGACTGAACAAGAATCCTCTCAAGTTTTTGATTTTCAGTAGGTACATAAGTGATGCATGCAGGTGCTTTAAAATGCCAAGAGGCTGGTTGAGATCTAGCTAATATCACAAATTAAGACTAGCTCGAAGGCTACTCAAAATGGTACATACAGGCCATTGTTAAACATAATGGTTCATGTTATTGACATTGAATGGAACCAAAAAAAAGAAGCATTGCATTGCATTGCATAAATGCTAGCTACTAGAGGTGATCAGGAAATGATGTTGTTTAAGCTTTTAACATGCATGTATTTTTGATCCAGGGGGAATAATTTTAATTGCTAACTATAGTTGAAGAATTAATACAAGGATTCTCTTACTTCACATGATCTTAAGGATAAGATGGTAATTAATTCATGTAGAAAATGAGGTATCACGTAACAAGCAAATGCAAAATATTATTGCATTAATTTAGAGCTAGGTACTAATTTCATGACTGCGCGCGATGGAGTATATATATTATTGAAAGATATATAGCAGCAGTGATAATGGCCGCCGTTCCATCAATATTCACTGTCTTGACGACGTTGGTTCGCCAGCCAGCCGGAAGTCAAGGTCAAGGAGAGGCGGTTCAGACCTAAGGGCGGTGAAATTAAGAAAGAGCTTCTTTTGTTTTGTTGTTATATCTATCTATATATATATTAATACTTCATGTGTTGCATGTTAACGTTTCTAATTCATAATAATGCATGTATGTATATGTATTTTGGTGTGGTTTTCTATGTAATATGGTGTTTTGTGTCGAGGGTAGTTTGGGTAGACTGCATCTAAAATTGTCGAATATATATGATCAAGTGATATTATTATATCTGTTGTAGTAATAATGTTTTGTATATCTAAAAATATTACTCCAACAGAAAGAGGGTTTTATGTCTAGGGTTTAAAACACCGGTTGGGTTTCTTTTGCACTTCCTAGGGTTTCTTCGATCACCATGTGGGCTCTTCTTCGAGCTTCTAATCCACTCAAGTAAATCCCCTAGCCTCTCTTTTTTGTATATTATATTATCTGTACTGCGAGAAATGCAGACATAGTACCAAAATCCGGCTTATGCTCTGTTTGAGTTACATTACGCTCATATATAAAAGCTGATTATTACAGATCTTCAAATATTGTTTGATCCCCAACCCCAAATCACATCTCCATCTCTCTCTCTTTAGAAACTCACTAGCCATCTAGTACTGTTCTTCGGTCTCATCTAAATCAACTACTACTTCCATGACTTCTTCTTCTTCTTCGTCAAATACACGTCTGAAGTACGACGTATTCTTAAGTTTCAGAGGTGAAGATACGCGCAATACTTTCACAGCTCATCTTTACCACGCTTTGACACGAGTCGGAATCCGAACCTTCATGGATGACCCTGAACTGAGAAGGGGGATGATATTTCGTCTTCGTTGGTAACAGCTATCCAAGAATCAAGGATTGCAATTATTGTGTTTTCTACAAACTATGCTTCTTCAAGATGATGAGACAAATCGATTAATGATGCATGATCTTATTCGCGATATGGGAAGAGATATTATACGTGAACCATTTCCAGATGAGATGAGAGGCTTTATGAGGAGGTATATGATGTACTTAAAAAACACAAGGTAAGAAGCAAATACTGTTAACTAAACCAAATACATTCTAGATTATTCAATAATTATCATAATTAATATTAGTACATGAATTGGTGATATCCAAGTACATGATACATGTATGTTTATAAATGTGTTCAAGTGTTAGGTTCATGTACATGAATATGGTCATTATTAATGTGGTTCTAGAAATATCACATGAGTCCTATAAATAGCTTGTACTTGAATCATTTTAATTAAGTGAAATAAAAGTATTCTTAAGTGTTTTTCAAAGTTATAATTCACTTCTTCTATAATTTATCATCTTCCATAAATTTCTAACAAATACTTAATAGTTACTGTTTTGTAAAGGATTATACTGAAAACACTTCCGTTTATTTAAACTTTTATGGTATAGAAGGGATCCGGTTAGGGTCATACCACTTATCATTAGTAAGTTTTATAGCTTTTTATTGTACTGATTATAACAAATGTTGTATTTGTGGTGGCCACAAATAAGGTGCTAGAATTAAAAATACAAATTTTGCTACAACCAATGCAGCTGAAAGCTATAGAACTTACAAGGTGTGACAACTTCAGTACCACAAATGGATCCATATATAAGGCTTACGACACCTCTTTCTCCCTCTCTCAAAATTTTTAGTTACTTATTAAAGCTCTAACTTTTTTATTAGGGAAAAGAAGCAATTGAAGGTGCCATCCTGGACCTCTACTCAATTAATGACGTAAACATGAGTACCAAAACGTTTGAGTGGATGCACAAATTGAGATTGCTTAAGATCAACAATTTAGCTCTCTCAGGAAGTTTTGATAATCTATTTGAGGAGCTAAGATGGCTCTGTTGGCATTACTATCCTCTGCAGTATTTACCGCCCAACTTTCATTCAGAAAAGCTCGTTATTCTTGACATTTCAAGTAGCAACATCCAAAATGCAACCAAAGGTTTCATGGTATGACAATACATTATAACTTTATTTTTTTTCTTGCATACATTTGTGGTAAATATTTGTTTATGTATCAAACAGACTCTACCAAACTTGAAGATCCTAAATCTAAGAGACTCTACGAGCCTCACAAAAACTCCTGATTCAACCGGCTTACCATTGCTGGAAACATTATTGCTTGAAGGTTGTACAAGTTTGTTTAAGATTCACCCGTCAATTGGACTTCTGAGTAAGCTAGTTTACTTGAATATATATGAGATATTGCAATAGCCTTAAAAATCTCCCGGAAAACATTTGCAATTTGAGCTCACTTCAATGTTTAAATCTATGTGTCTGCACAAATCTGGATAGCTTACCTGAGAATTTGGGAGCTATTGACTGTTTAAATGAGCTTTTGGCGGATGGAACATCAATTAAAAGGTTGCCTGATTCCATAGGATTTTTACTGCACCTAAAAGTACTATAGAGACAGGAAAGTAAACACTTGGCTTTCAAGATTCTCTTTGTCATCACAAATAAAATACCCAAGATTTCTTCCACTACTTTCTCCAAATTTGTGTTCCTTGAGAAGATTGGATCTGCAAGATTGTAATCTTTCTGACATAGATCTTCATGATGAACTTGGGAAATTGTCCTCAGTGAAAGAGTTGAATCTAGGTGGAAACAATTTTTGTCGCCTACCTCATAGCTTTAATCAACTAGACAAGCTGAGAGAGCTATCATTTTCTGGCTGCAAATTTCTTCAATCACTACCAGAACTTCCTTCTAATCTACGGAAGCTAAATGCAAGAGATTGTTCATCAATCATATATTTACCAAACCTATCCAAGTTGCGCAAGTTGGAAAAGTTGGTTCTTACAAATTGCAGTATGTTGCCTGAGGTTCAGGGCTTGAAGTATCTCTTTTACTTAGAAGCAATTGACATGGCAGGCTGCACTAGTATGGTAACTAATTTTGATGAGAGATTCTTCCAGGTTGTTCTCTGATCTCTCTCTCTCTCTCTCTCACATATATATATATATATATATATATATATATATATATATATATATAAATATATACATCGATCTGTCAGGACTCGATCAGATTAAAATCTGACCCCAAATTTTTTTTTTGCTTTTTTTATTTTAAAAATAACTAAAAAAAAAATATTTAATATTTTATGGAATCGAAATTTTCCATAATACAATGTTTTGGGGTGATTTGAATACCTATACCAAAAATGGTGGTACAGTACAATGCACAGATCGTATATACATGTTTTGTTATACGCACCAAATCACGTCCAAAACAATCAGATATGAAAAAAAATTTCAATTCCATAAAATATTAAATATTTTTTTTTTAGTTGTATTAAAAAAAAAAGCAAAAAAAATAAAATATTTTGGGGTCCGCATTTTAGTTCTGTCCGAGAGTTCGGATAGGATCGAGACTCTATATATATATATATGCGTGTGTGACTAAAACGCAAAACTCTTCCTTGTGTTTGTGTCTAATGTGTTTTTGTCCATGAGATTGACTAATTTACGAATCTCTCCCTCAAAGTATAATTATTAATGCTCAATTGCATTTTTTATATTGCGTTTGAATTGAAAGAATCAAGGTCGAAATGGAATCGGTAGATAAACCTTTTTGAATGAATAGAAATTCATTTCACTCCCTTAATTTTCATTCTATTGGGGAGGTGGCGAAATTAAATCCAATTCAATGGAATGTAACAACTATGTCACTTTATCACACCACCAACGCCAATCAAACATTAATTCGGATCTCCATTCCATCATTCAATTCAAACGCAGCATTAAAGTATAATTAGTGGTCCAAAACTATCACAAAAAATGTATAGTTTTGATCTACTAATTGTAGTGCGAGGTAGCCTTTTACTATATTATAAAATCAGATTTCATATATGTAACACCCCCTTTCCGAAATAAAAAGAGAGGTTACTCAAAATACAACAAAACTAATGAAATCAATATCAAGGCTCAAAACTACAAAAGAATAGTCTTAATATCTGATTAATACCACAAGTCAACCATAATAAATATTAAACTGTCTTAAACCATATTCTAAAATAATTATTACAATTTCGAACAAACTAATGTATCACAGCCTAAACATAATATATCTAAATCATTTGGATAAAAGGGAGCTCTCTCGTCACACTTGCCCTTGATCCCCCTGATTATCTGTCGGAAGAAAAACACAGCATGAGCCAAACGCCCAGTACGGATATAGAATACAAATAATGAACCGAAATAACTAACTCAATTAAATGAAATGAGACGAAATGAACTGAAACGAAATGAACAAAACTAACACAACGAAATAATAGGCTGAATCAAATGGCTGGGTGTTATTTCATACCGAGCTCAGAACAAAACAGAAATATATCTTGCCACACAGGCAAGTCAAATAATGCCACACAAGCAAGTCAAATAATGCCACACAGGCAAATCACACACGTTGGACCGTGAATCCAATGCATGTAAAATCGGAAGGCGTGTTTGGCACAAACATCACCAATCCGCAGAACAGAACAGAAAACTAGGGTCGACCCATACGCCTTCCACAACAAAACACCAAATGGCCAACTCCCAACGGATCACAAATCGGAGACGCCGTGGATCAGACTGATCACACCGCCACAGAAAATATCATGCCACGGTGCCAAGATGACATGTCTATGGTACCCCCACAGGTGGTTATAGCTCAGGTATACCCTACGGTATTCTAACAAAGATATAATGTCACAACACATGTGACACAACAAAGGGGTTCTAATGTGACGCCCCCAAAATAGGTATACATCACCTATTCTGAGTCGCTAAATACATGGTACAGAATTCAAATACAACTTAATTATACAACTGTCGTGTAAAATACGACAAAACATAAACTGAGAGTTTTAATACGAATATTGTCTTCTAGAAAATATCCACACTCAAATTCAATCTTATTACAATTATTATCACACTATTTCACAGAATAGTGAGGACTACTAATGCTATCCTCTGGACCGTCACTCCGTTCCCCGACTAGTCCCTGCTACGTTCTCATTTCATGAAGAGAACAATGAAAGCAAAAGGGTGAGCTCAACTAGCCCAGTAAGAAATATTACGACTAAGATAATGCAGAATAAATTATCCTTAGCCTTCAATAGTGTTAAACTGATACAATATAACAAACATCAAGTTTAACTGCAGTGGAACAAGCAATTCATTAGAAGAGTCAAGTAGAGAATAAATCTACTATCTTCTATGTTTTAAAAGGTTTTTCATCATTTTTATCGCTGAGACTCAGCTTAATAAATAATTCACATCATCAAATCATCCTTGCACTACAGGCCAATGATATTTTTTTTTAGTATCACGTCCACAAATTATCCATGAACTACGGGCCAAAGATAATCGTGTTTTCATCAACGGTCCTGATCATGCCATAAAATAATTCATCTTTGCACCATTGGCCGAAAAGAATTCATAGCCATAATCATACCAAAAACTGTCCATCAATGCACTACGGGCTAATGAGGACTTTTTCCACATCATTTGTAACATTACGGTCATGATTTTACCGAATAATCCCTGGTCATAATCATACTAAGTCCATCTATGTACTAAATGCCACAGATGACTTTCAACATAATATAAACATGAGGATGATGACAATGATATAAGAATTCAATAAAACAAGTTCAAAAATTAATTTATCCAGGAATCAATAACGTCCAAATTGTCAACATGATACTTCTTTGTAGAGTAAAATTCAAGAATGCTCAGAAGAATACTTCCATGAAAAGATACTGGATGAAGTGCAAATATAAAGGATATTCCACTAATTTCATGGAAAATAGAAACTAAAACTTTAACCAACTGAGTATAATAGAATATATGAAACTATAAATGGATTTTCGTCCGCCATGCGGTAATCCACTTAGACAGATCATTTCCACAATTTAATAAGGAATGAATACAAAGGATCATTCACCATGCATGTGATAATCCACATAGACGAAAGTTATTCTAATAGAATAATAAAGAATGGAATAACGAAGAAATCACCATGAATGCGATAGACCTTACATGATGGAGTTATTCTAATAGAATAATAAAGAATGGAACTGTGTCATGCGTAAACCGCATGCATGTGATGTTCCAACGTAATAATAAAGAACGGAAACAGTCATGCGTAAACCGCATGCATGTGATGTTCCAATGTAATAATAAATAAGTGAACGGTGTCATGCGTACGCGATGCATGTGATATTCCGGCATGAATAATAAATAACGGAATAATAGAAGAATTTCACCATGTATGCGGTTATTTTGCATAGAAGTTTATTCCAACATAATAATAAGGAATGGAATAACGTAAGAATTTCACCATGTATGGTGGTACAGATGTATGAAAAGTTATTCCAACATAATAATAAGGAATGGAATAATGTAAGAATTTCACCAAGTATAGGGTAGCAGCATGCATATCTGAGTTATTCCAACGTAATAATAAAGAATGGAATAATAGAAGTTCTCTTCATGAATACAAAAGAAATAATATCCCTTACCTTAGAAGAAACTGGATATAGGAGTAGTGAAGTAGCAGAATACTTTTCTTCATTCTCTCTATAGTTTCTCTCTCTAGAGTTTAAGTGAATTCGTAAGAAATAATGAAGGAATGAGTTTCTATTTATAGGAGAATGGACTAAATAGTAACTAATTCATGAACGGTCCAGATTGATTTACTTTTAAACGGACGGTCCATATTGATTTACTATGCAAAACATTATACAGACACTATGCAACACTATGCATAATAGAATATAATATATTCTAATTATTGTCTAATAAAACAAATAACTTTATAAAATATTCTGTTTTATATAAAAAGATTTTACTATGCAAAATACTATACATAATAGAATATAATATATTCTAATTATTGTCTAATAAAACAAATAACTTTATAAAAGTATTCTATTTTATATAAAAAAAATTTCTGTTTTATTACATTAATAATAATAATAAAATAAAACTTATCAACTTTAATATAATTCACAATATTAATCGACCAGGTCGTTCCCAGGAAAGAGGAGGCTTTCTAATAAAGATTTCTCCCTATTGGCGCGCAATTAGGTGACCAAACCTCTCCTTGGCAGAACTTCTAGACATCGTTAATATTGCAAATAATAATATTAATAACTTCGTCATCTCAATTATTGATTTAATAATATATAAAATATCGACAATAATTGAATCAAATAACGTGAGATACTATGCAACAATTACTGCAACAATAATTGAACAAAACTGAGTGACTTCTCACGTAAGCATCAATAATCAATACCGTGTGCTACTATGCAACCACGCGTATTACTATACTTTTACTACAGAGTAGTTCAACAGTTTTAATGGTAAAACTTCCGCCGTTATTTTCATAAAAATATTTTTGTCGTTTTCTCAATCCGACAATAATTCCATTGTGGGGTCCACCAATGATTATACCGTCGTATGGATATTTCCTGACAAAAAGAATATTTCCCGACCAATCGAATATTATACAACAACTTACATACTTTTCAAAATTTATAAATATTACCCACAACTATAACATTATCTCAAATCCACACCATAATTTTAAAAAAAAATTTGAGAAAATTAAATCTTTATTCGTAAAATTTGGGATTTTACAATATCCCCTCCTTATGAAATTTTGCCCTCGAAATTTACGTACGTGCCTGGTATGCCGAACAAATGAGGACACTTCGTCAGATTCTAACTCTTGAGGTATAACCTTTGAGCGTAAAATATATTTCAAGATTTTAACAGGTACGTATTCATATGTTAAATCTTCCGCTATCTCGTCCGGTTCTAAATTAATAATGTGGTTCGGGTCATCCACATATTTACGTAACATCGATACGTTAAAAACGTTATGAACACGCGACATACTTGGCGGTAAAACGAGTCTATAAGCCACAGTTCCTACTCGATCGAGGATTTCAAATGGGCCAATGAAATCGAGGGTTGAGATTTCCCCTCTTCGTCGATTCTTGCTTCTAGAATAACGCCTTCTTGAACCTTCTTTTTCGTATTCATCAGCTCCGGGTCTGTAGCTTTAGCAACCTTAACATTATCGACTAAAGTCGGTTCTAATCATATATTAGTTATCTTCACGTAGGTCCCTAGAGTCTTTAACTTTATCTTCATCATTTGTAAGTTATACGAAATGGATTTTTGTGTTAACAACATCGCACTCGTAAATGCATACGATCTTCTACTCAACGCGTCAGCTACCATGTTCTCTCTTCCACAATGATATTGAATGAAATGATCGTAATCTTCAACAGCTCGAGCCAACATCTTTGGCGCATCATACGTTCATTTTGGTTGAAGAAATATTTAAGGGTTGAAGAAATGGGTTTTGTACTGGGGTCAATACAAAATTCGATTTCACGCTCTAGGGGTAGGCTAAGAAGTCTTCAAGAATACGTCAGGAATTTAACTGTGACTCTCATCCAAGACTTGGATAACACGTCACATTGATACCTATCAACTTGTCATCGTTATTCACAACGTCCCCTACGGAAAGTCTGGCTTCGGTGCATTCCACACAAGGAAGTCAACAACGAAAGGACCGGGGCTTTTTACTTATGGCTTGATATGACAATGATTGACTTTAGTGGTTTGGTTGTTTGAATTTGGATAACAGGTTGGTTAGGAATATGAAAGCTAACAACCGTACTAAAACCATGATGAGTAGTTAACCAATCGATTCCTAAAATCACATCAAAGGCAAATATTTTCAAAGAGATAAGATCGACAGGTAACGTGAAAGTGTTGATTTGAATCAAACAAGATTTATAAATAGTGGAGGTAACGAAGGTTTCTCCCAACTGAGTTTCAACAGATAAATCAAAGTCTAACTTCTCCGGAGTTAAATTCAAACATTGAACACAACTAGGTAAAA
Organism: Panax ginseng; assembly: GCA_020205605.1. NCBI lineage: Eukaryota > Viridiplantae > Streptophyta > Magnoliopsida > Apiales > Araliaceae > Panax > Panax ginseng. The sequence continues at coordinate 33,169,554 of CM035135.1, forward strand.
TAAAAGAGTGAGTAGAACCGGTATCTAACACGGTATAGACTTCGCATGTGACGCCCCCAAAATAGGTCCAATCCATCCAACCTATTCTGAGTCGCCAAATACATGGTACAGAAAACAACTACAACTTTATTACTACAATTGTCGTGCAAAATACAACAACACATATGTTGTGAGTTTTGATACAAATATATACCAACTGTGACTCATGTCCCAACGGCACCTTACATAAAGGTACAGTCAATAACTGTTTTAGAAATTAAAATCTTTGGGAAGTGCTCAAGGAAACCTTCGTACATAGGAGGCTATGCGTCTAGGTTATGATAGATATCATATGCCCACAGAATTATCCTTGGTTGACACAATAGACCCCAAAGAAAAATGAGAAGATTACTATCATGTTCCTTCCAATGATGAGTCTTCTCTTGACATATAACTATCTCCACTGTCTACAATTGAGAATTATATTTTAACCAAACTCCAAGATCATATAGGTAGTGCTCGTAGATATACTCAGCAAGTGGATATGCACAACCCTGTCTTGTGATAACACGAGGTTGTATATCATTAGACATCTTGTATGATAATGGCAAAACACTCTTCCAAAGTTGGGTTCACCTCACCCTATTTGGTTCACCAAAATTAAATATCAAATGACGTATACAATACGACACACTTATCTAAAGTTCTCAATAAAATTATTTCCATAATATTTAGGGAGAACTCTCAAATTTATATAGACCACCGTTCTATTCCCTGTTATCCCCGCTCAAATTCGACAACACTCTTATTACCTGAAAGGAATTGTGAAGCAAAAAGGGTGAGCACAACTAGCTCAGTAAAGAATATCATGACTAAAGATAATTAAATTATCAATAGCCTTTGTCATTAATAAATCAGAGATTTAGAACATATAGTAGATGATAAAACTTTTCAACCATAGTTGCAGCGGAACGAGCAATTCATTAGAAGAGTCAAATAGACCATATAGTCTATTATCTTCTCCATGTTAAAAATCCACCAACAATGTTTTATCCCTGTAACATCAATCAACAGTTCCTGGTCACAATCATATGAATAACTCATAATCATAATTGTAGTTCTAAATTCCCCTTCTCATCTAGGATGAAGATAATTTTCATCACATGTCTTTACCTGAAACATCAAAGATCATGGTTATACCAAATCACAGTTCCTGTTCATAATCATACTAATAAATCCATCTTTACACTACGGGCCAAAGATATTCATTAACAGTTCATCTTTGCACTACAGGTAAAAGATATTCAACAACAAGTCATCTTTGCACTACGGGCCAAAGATATTCAACAACAGGTCATCTTTGCACTACGAGCCAAAGATATTCATCAACAATTCATCTTTGCACTACAGGCTAAAGATATTCATATCTCAAAGAAATACATAATCATTTCAGAATTTATATAAACCATAATTATAACCATGTTGATCAATTCACCTTTGCACTTAAGCTAAAAATATTCAATTGTAAATTTAATGGTCATGATCATACCAGTCAACGATTCAACTTTGCACTACTATCCAAAGAGAACCCATAATCACGATCATACCAATAATCTACCCATCTTTACACTCAAGTCAAAGAGAAATTTCTTCACTAGGATTATAAAAATGTTATATATGATAATAAAAACAATATGATCAAAATATGGATTTAATTTCAAGAGTAAGATTCATAAATCAACTATAATTTGGTCATAAAAAGAAACCAATTTTGCCATGAATAATATCTCGTGAATAGTAACTCATGAATAGTAACTCGTGAATAGTAACTCGACACGAAAAGATAAAGTTTCACAATAAAATCCATATCAATATTTATAACACCTTAATCCAAATGTTATAAATCACTTAATAATCTCATAATCTAGTATTATTAATATTACAATAATATTTTAATTATTTCTTAAACTTATAAATAATTTATTTTAATTGTTTACACTTTATTAATTAATGCATTTAATCATCTTAAAATGTCAAACTCATAAGATTTCATCACCAATAACCAAAACTCTCATAAAAAATCTGCATATACCTCATATAGGATTCTCAAGCCATAAAATCCTATTTTCTAATTTTCTTACTTCACATAACATATTTAATTTATTTACTCATAACTAGTCCATTTTCATGAAAAATACCAAATCAGTACAAACAAATTTTCTTTTCTGGAATTTAGCAAAATATAGTTCCATATTGAACATATATTTTTCTCAGAATTTTTAAAATTCATTTACTATTTTTCATATGGTCAAAACTACCGAATATTTGGACATTTATCATAAACTGTATGTTTGTCCAAAAATTCCAAAATTTACAGAGTATACTTCTGTTATATACATGTACTCCCAATAAAAATTTCACCAATTTTGGAGTTAACCACAAGGAGTTATAAGAGTTTACTTTTAAAATAGTCTTTTCCCATAAAATTCATAACTCCTAATCTATACATCAAAAAATCGCCATTTTTGGACATAATCAAGAAAACTCATCAAATTATCATTTCAAATTTTTCCAGAATTTTTTAGGGTCCGAAAAATTACGAAACTGAAAAATATAATAACCCTTAAAATCCCTTACCTCAAAAGAGCAGTATTTCTGACTGGAACATCGGATGAAAAGTCGAAAGAAACTTGCACTGAATAACAACTCTCAAAGTATCTAAATATTCACAAGAATGCGCTCGACAATATAGAGAGAAAGAAAACTTGTTTCTGGTGTGATTTTTAATTCTAACTTAGCCCTCTATTTATAGGAAAATATTAGTACGCCGAAGCAGACTTGACCTGCTACCTGATGGCTTTACCTGCTATTGCCACCTACCACATTTGAAATTCAATTTGAGCACATTTTTCACCAACCAAAAGTGGGGCCCACTCATTTCTAGATTTTTCCACCAAAAATCATTTATAAACATAATTTCCGAATCAGTCACCTCTTAAAATTCATAACAGATCATATGTTAATTTTTAACGGTTCAAAATTTGTGGATATATACTCAACTTATATATGTATAACATATCCAAAAATCACAACGATCTAACAGTCGGATCAAAATTATAACTCACGCAATAGAGTTTTAAGAACACCGATTTAATCTTTTAATACCTCCAATCCGACAAAATACTGATAAAACACCTCAACATTAATTCCTTCATTTATAACCACATAAATAAATCCATCATTTATATCTGCATCAAATAAATATTTCCTTATCATATAAATCAATAATTAATTATTCACAAATAATATTACGAAATCACAATTATGACAACTAGGTGGTTCCCAGGAAAGAAGAGGCTTTCCGATAAGGATTTCTCCTTCTATGCCGCCGCAATTAGGTGACCAAACCTCTCCTTAATGTAATTTTCTAGACATTTTCAATAATGCTATCTAATAATATTATTCAAATAATATGAATTATTGATCCGATAATGGGAAATATCATGCGTTGACAATTATTGAAACAACAATAATATAAAATATCAACGCAGAATTATTGAATCAATAAAATAAAATATTGAACAAGAATTATCGTAACAATTATCGAGTAGTGCCTTCTTATGTAAGAATCAATAATTCAAAATACCGCAATAATACCGTGTGCTATTGTGCAACCACGCGCCATACATGATTTTTTACCACTGTGTATTTCAACAAAGAAGTTAATTAGCAGTAATAATTACGTCGTTATTTATAAAATTTCGACTTGTCGCTTTCTTTATCCACATGCTTATTCGTTATGGGGCCCACAAATGGTCGCTACCGTCGTATGCATTAATATTCCCCGATAACAAGAATATTTCACGACCAAATGAATATTCCCCGGCAACAATGAGTATTTTATAACCACTTACGTATTTTGAAAATTTTCATATATTACCCTTAACTTTAACTTTTTATCAATTTAACCATTTACTGAATAATAATTATAAAAAAAATTAAATACTTTTATTTCATAAAATTTGGGGTCTTACATCGCAAGAGTTTATGATTAACTTACCCGAGATAATTTTATTTAGGTTCCTCGTTGTGATGCCCCCAAAATTAGGTAAACATCACCCATCTTAGGTCGCCAGATACATGGTACTGAATTCAAATACAACTTACTAATACAACTGTCGTGTACAATACGACAAAACATAAACTGTGAGTTTGAATATAAATATTGTCTACTAGAGATTATACAAACTCAAAAGAGTCCTCATTACAATTATTATCACACTATTTCATAGAATAGTGAGGACTACTAATGCTATCCTCTGGACCATTACTCCGTTCCCCGACTCGTCCCAGTTATTTTCATCACTGTTCTTCACGAATAGAACAGGAGCACCCCAAGGAGAAGTACTAGGACGAATAAAGCCAATGTCTAACAATTCCTGCAGTTGAGTCTTTAACTCCTGAAGTTCAATAGGAGCCATTCGATATGGGGCTTTGGAAATAGGTTTTCTACCGGGTTCAAGGTCGATACAAAATTCAATTTCACGCTCTGGGGGTAGGCCAGGAAGTTCTTCGGGGAATACGTCAGGAAATTTATTAACAATAGAAATATCGTTCAAAACTGACGTATTTTTGTTTAAATCTGTGACATGAGCTAAGAAAGCTTGACATCCGTTTTTCAATAAACGAATAGCTTTATGGCTTGAGATGACCGTGATTGATTTTAATGGTTTGGTCGCTTGAATTCGCATAATAGGTTGGTTAGGAATATGAAAGCTAACAACCTTACGAAAATAATCAATTTTTGCATAATGAGTAGTTAACCAATCAATCCCTAGAATTACATCAAATGCAAGTATTTTTAATGCAATAAGATCGACAGGTAATGTGTGGGTACCAACTTGAACCAAACAAGACTTATAAAACGTGGATGTATTGAAGGTTTCTCCCAACGGAGTTTTCACAGATAAGTTAAAGTCTAATTTCTCCGGAGTCAAATTTAATCGTTGAGCGCAAGTAGGAGAAATAAAAGAATGGGTAGAACCAGTATCAAATAAAGTGTAGACTTCGCTAGAGTTTATGATAAGCTTACCCGTGATGACCTCATGCGGGTTCCTTGCTTTCTGGAGGTCACAACAAACGCCTCCTCAGACTACCGGCTTTGACTTTTCTTTTCTGGGACAACCTTTGGTGCCTCCATCCAAGTTGAATTTGTCTTGATGAACGACAAAATCGGGCTAAAGTGACCTTCTCTTCCACAATTATAACATGCTTTGGGCGGCATCACGCAATTTGACCGATGTGTCCTCCCTCCGCATTTGAAGCATATGATAGGTGGTCTTTCTCCTTCCTTAACAACGGTTCTTTGGTCTTTGACGTCTTTCCATCATTGTTGAATCTCCTCTTCTTGAAATGTCCATTCTTATAGTTTTGGCCTCGATTACCACCGGTGGTTACCATTTCGCCCGTTGATTCCCTCCACGCTTGTTGTCACCGCTCGATGATCGCTCACACCGGTATTATCATTTTGCCACCGCTTCTTTTGATTATATTGACTCGTTATCGTGCTCTACCAATCGAGCCCTATTTACAACATCTCGAATACAAACATAGTTTATGAGAAATAAGATGTTGACGTATCTCCCGACTTCAAACCTCTTAAAAACATTCGCCCATTCTCTCTCATTATCCACCACCGTGGACGCTAACCGGGATAACTCCGCAAATTTTGCCTCGTATTACGACACGGTTATATTGTTTTGCTCCAATTTGATAAATTCCACCTCCTTCATGTGGCGAATACTTTCAGGAAAGTATTTGTCGTTGAACAACTCTTGGAACTTCTCCCAAGACATCTTTAGTGCGGCAGGTTGAGTATGCTTTATCGATTCCCACCAATAATCCGCCTCTCCTCGCATCATAAAGGCGACAAAGGGAACCTTTTGCTCCTCAGAGCATCCCAAGACATCAAATATCTTGGTGATCTGCTTTATCCATGTTTCAGCTATAAGTGGTTTGGGCTCTCCCTTAAACTCCGGTGGTCCCAGCTCCTTGAACTGTTTAGCGGTGACCGCCCGAGAGTTTCCAGTATTTCCACCTACGTTACGGGCGGGAGCCGCCTCTACTTTGTTGTTGTATGAATTGCATAAAGTCTCTGAACATTTGATCATTCATCATTTGGTCAGTGTTATTGTTTGCATGAGGATTATCGCCTTCCTGATGCACATTATCCTGATTATTGATATGTGGTGAATCAATGGTCGCCTGTGCTCCATTGCTATTCTTAACATTCTCAGATGTCATTTTCAGATACTGCCACAAAACAAAAGGTTAATTGACATGTAACATATTATCCCTATATTCTGACCGACCAATAAAATAGCACATAAACTTAGGTAGGTCATACTAGCGAAGGAATTTCCGTCTCTCCCCTCCTAGTACTATTCTCACATCTTAGCCAATGATCATATCCCTAAGCCTTGATACCAACCGTGTGACGCCCCAAAATTAGGTATACATCACCCATCTTGGGTCGCCAGACATACATGGTATGTAATTCAAATACAACTTACTAATACAACTATCGTATAATATACGACAAAACATAAACCGTGAGTTTGAATACAAATATTGTCTACTAGAGATTATACAAACTCAAAAGGAGTCCCCATTACAATTATTATCACAAGATTTCACGAATAGTGAGGAGGACTACTAATGATATCCTCTGGACCATTACTCCGCTCCCCGACTCGTCCCAAATATATTCTCATTTCAAGAGAGAATAAAGGTGAAAAAAGGGTGAGCTCAACTAGCCCAAGAAGAAATATTATGACTAAGATAATACGTAATAAATTATCATTAGCCTTCAACAAAGTTAAACCGATAAAATATAATAAACATCAAGTTTAACTACAATGAATCAAAGAATCCATTAAAAGAGTCAAGTAGAAAATAAAATCTACTATCTTTTATGATTTAAAAGGTTTTTCATCATCATTATAGTTTGAGACTCACTAATAAATATTCCACATCATCGAATCACCCTCGCACTACTACGCCAAGGATATTCTTTAGTATCACGACCACAATTATCCATGCACTACGGCCAAGAATATTTGTGTATTCATTAATGGTCATGATCATGCCAACAACTGTCCATCAATGCACTACGGGCCACTGAGGATTTTTACCACATCATTTGTAACATTACGGTCATGATTACACCGAATAATCCCTGGTCATAATCATACCAAGTCCATCTATGCACTACATGCCACAGATGACTTTCAAAAAATATAAATATGAGGATGATGACAATGATATAAGAATTCAATAAAACAAGTTCAAGAATTAATTTATCCAGGAACCAATAACATCCAAACTATCAACATGATACTGCTTTGTAGAGTAAAATTCAAGAATACTTAAAAGAATATTTTTATGAAAGGGTACTGGATGAAGCGCAAATATCAAGGATATTCCACTAATTTCATGGAGTATAAAAGTCAAAGTTTTAACCAACTGAGTATAACAAAGAATGGAATAACAAAAGAAATCACCATGCATGCGATAGACCACATACGAGTTATTCCAATGTAATAATAAATAATGGAATCAGTCCCACAGAAACGCATGCATGTGATATTCCAATAGAATAATAAAGAATGGAACCAGTCCTCCGTAAAACACACAGATGGATGTTCCAAATGTAATAATAAAAAGATTTTAACTAGGTCCAGTGTAAAACACACATGCATGTGATATTCCAATGTAATAATAATAAAAGATGGAACCAGTGTCCGTGTAAAACACATGAGGTGATATTTCAAATGTAATAATAAAGATGTAATAATAGAAGAATGTCACCAAGTATAGGGTAGACCACGTGATACAAAAGTTATTCCAATGTAATGATAAGAAATGAAATAACAACAGCTTCTTCATGAATAAGAAAGAATAACACCCCTCACTCGTAAAAAAAACCGAATATAAAAGTAGCAAAATACTTTTCTTCTATCTCTCTATAGTCTCTCTCTATAGTTTGTCTCTCTAAAGTTCAGTGAAATCGTAAGAAAATAATGAAGGAATGTTAGGAAAATGGAATGCATAGTAACTAATCCATGAACGGTCCAGATTGATTTACTTTAATCGACTATCTTATTTAAAGCAAAATCTTTTAAATAAAATATAATATATTATATATATATATATATTATATATATAACATGTGCAAGAAGAAAGGAAAAATAATCACGGTGGAAGACCTGTACGCCTCTTCTCTATCTGTCCATTTTTAACTAACATATATATATATATATATATATATATATATATATATATATATAATATACTTAATAATGCTCTTCCCGTCCACCCTCATTTCTCCCTTCCCCCACCCACCTTCCATTAACATTATTATATATATATGTATATATAATACTTATATATATGTATTCATATATATATAAAATGAAACTGAGATAACTTCTACCGATAATTTCTTTTAAAAATGGGAAAGTGGGGGGTCCAAATAATACGCCAAAACTGAGTGACTTCTCACGTAAGAATCAATAATCAATACCGTGTACTACTACTATATAACCACGCCAGACATCGTATTTTTTACTACCGAGTAATTCAACAAGATCAACCAGAAAAACTTCCGCCGTTATTTTCAATAAAATATTTTTGTCGCTTTCTCAATCCGACAATAATTCCGCTAGGGTCCACTAATGATTGTACCATCGCATTTAATATTTCTTGTTTAAAACGAATATTCCCCGACCAATCGAATATTATATGACAACTTGCATACTTTGCAAAATTTATAATTATTACCCACAACTATAACATTATATCATAATATTCAAAAATGATAATTATAGAAAATTTATTTTTATTCATAAAAGTTGGGGTCTTACATTCATCACGAAAAAAAATGCTCTCTCTTAAACTACCGGCTTTGGCTTGTCTGGGACATCCTTTGGCATCATTATCCCAGCTGGACTTGACTTCACCATACGACAAAATCGAGCTAGGTGACCTTCTCTTCCACAATTAAAACACGCTTTGGATTGTCACAGATAGCTTTGAATCGGATGTGTCCTCCCCGTCTCGCATTTAAAACATACGACCGGTGGTTGTTCTTCTTCCTTTGAAACGGGTGCTGATGCTGCTGTCTTTCCATCATTATTGAACCTTCTCTTCTTGAAATTTCCGCTTCTATTATCTTGGCCATGATTACCACCGAAGTGGTTACCATTCACGGCATGATAATTTCCCCCACGATGGTTATCATTGTTCCGATAATCGTTGCCACCGGTACGATTATTATCGTGTTGTTGGTCGTTACCTTTTGGTTGTGCTAACTCATTATCGCGCTCCAATAACTGAGTCTTATTCACAACATCTGAATATAAACAAAGTTTGTGAGAAATGAGGTATTGACGTATATTGGGTTTCAAATCTCTTAGAAACATTCGCGTCATTCGCTCCTCATTATCGACCAAATGGGATGCAAATCGAGACAACTCGGCAAACTTAGCCTCGTACTGCGACACGATAATATTATTTTGTTCCAGCTTGATGAACTCCACCTCCTTCATATGACGAATACTTTCGGGAAAGTACTTGTCGTTGAACATCTCTTGGAACTTCTCCCAAGACATCTTGAGGTCAGTCGGTATTTGTAGTGCTTTTACTGATTCCCACCAATGTCTGCTTTCTTCACGCAACATAAAGGTGGCAAAGGGAACCTTTTGCTCCTCGGAGCATCCCAAGACATCAAATATCTTGCAGATCTGCTTTATTCATGTCTCCGCCTTAAGTGGTTTTGGCTCTCCAAAAAACTTCGGTGGTCCCAATTCCTTGAACTGCTTAGCGGTGACCGTCCGAGAGTTGCCAGTGTTTCAACCTGTATTTTGGACAAGAAGCCGCTTTTGCCTGATGTTGTATGAATTGCATAAAGCCTCTAAACATTCCATCGTTTATCATTTGGTCAGTGTTGTTGTTTGCCTGAGGATTGTCGTATTCTTGATGCACATTATCCTGATTATTGATCTGTGGAGACTCAATGGTCTCCTGTGCTCCATTGCTATTCTCAACATTCTCGGATGTCATTTTCAAATACTGTCACAAAACAAGGGTAAATTAACATATCACATATTATCCCTATACTCTGACCGACCAATTAAATACCAAATAAACTTAGGTAGGTCATACTAGCGAAGGAATTCCCCGCTCCCCTCCTAGTTCTTGTCTCACATCTCACCAGGGGATCATATCCTAAGCTTTGATACTTAATCGTGACGCCCCAAAATAGGTATACATCACCTATTCTGAGTCGCCAAATACATGGTACAGAATTCAAATACAACTTAATTATACAACTGTCGTGTAAAATATGACAAAACATAAACTGGGAGTTTTAATACGAATATTGTCTTCTAGACAATATCCACACTCAAATTCAATCTTATTACAGTTATTATCACACTATTTCACAGAATAGTGAGGACTACTAATGCTATCCTCTGGACCGTCACTCCGTTCTCCGACTAGTCCCTGCTACGTTCTAATTTTCTGAAGAGAACAATGAAAGCAAAAGGGTGAGCTCAACTAGCCCAGTAAGAAATATTGCGACTAAGATAATGCAGAATAAATTATCCTTAGCCTTCAATAGTGTTAAACTGATACAATATAACAAACATCAAGTTTAATCATAGCCAACAAGCAATCCATTAGAAGAGTCAAGTAGAGAATAAAATCTACTATCTTCTATGTTTTAAAAGGTTTTTCATCATTTTTATCGCTTAGACTTTGCTTAATAAATAATTCACATCATCAAATCATCCCTGCACTACAGGCCAAGGACATTTTTTTTAGTATCACGACCACAAATTATCCATGAACTACGGGCCAAAGATAATCGTGTTTTCATCAACGGTCCTGATCATGCCATAAAACTGTCCATCAATGCACTACGGGCCAATGATGACTTTTTCCACATTATTTGTAACATTACGGTCATGATTATACCGAATAATCCCTGGTCATAATCATACTAAGTCCATCTATGCACTAAATGCCACAGATGACTTTCAACATAATATAAACATGAGGATGATGACAATGATATAAGAATTCAATAAAACAAGTTCAAGAATTAATTTATCCAGGAATCAATAACGTCCAAATTGTCAACATGATACTTCTTTGTAGAGTAAAATTCAAGAATGCTCAGAAGAATACTTCCATGAAAAGATACTGGATGAAGCGCAAATATAAAGGATATTCCACTAATTTCATGGAAAATAGAAACTAAAACTTTAACCAACTAAGTATAATAGAATATATGAAACCGTAAATGGATTTTCGTCATACGCCAGAATCCACTTAGATGCATCATTTTCACAATTTAATAAGGAATGAATACAAAGGATCATTCACCATGCATGTGATAATCCATATAGACAGGTTATTCCAATAGAATAATAAAGAATGGAATAACGTAAGAAATCACCATGCATGTGATAGACCGCATGAGACAAGTTATTCTAACGAATAATAATAAAGAATGGAACTGTGTCATGCGTAAACCGCATTTGTACAGGATGTTCCAATGAGAATCCGTGTCATGCGTAAACCGCATGCATGTGATGTTCCAACAGTAATAATAAATAAGTGAACCAGTGTCATGTGTAAACGCATTGCATGCGATATATTCTCGACGTAATAATAAAGAACGAAATAATAGAAGAATTTCACCATGTATGCAAAGATTGCATGTATAAAGTTATTCCAACATAATAATAAGGAATGGAATAACAGTAAGAATTTCACCATGTATGCAGATTTGCTTGATAGCGTAGACAAAGTTATTCCAACATAATAATAAGGAATGGAATAATGTAAGAATTTCACCAAGTATAGGGTAGCCACAGATATCTGAGTTCTTCCAATGTAATAATAAAGAATGGAATAATGTAAGTTCTCTTCATGAATACAAAAAATAATACCCTTACCTTAGAAGAAACTGGATATAGGAGTAGTGAAGTAGCGAATACTTTTCTTCTTTCTCTCTATAGTTTCTCTCTTTAGAGTTTCAATGAATTCGTAAGAAATAATGAAGGAATGAGCTTCTATTTATAGGAGAATGGACTGAATAGTAACTATTTCATGAACGGTCTAGATTGATTTATTTTTAAACGAACGGTCCATATTAATTTACTATGCAGAACACTATGCAGGCACTATGCAACACTATACATAATAGAATATAATATATTCTAATTATTGTCTAATAAAATAAATAACTTTATAAAAGTATTCTGTTTTATATAAAAAGATTTTACTGTGCAAAATACTATGCATAATAGAATATAATATATTCTAATTATTGTCTAATAAAACAAATAACTTTATAAAAGTATTCTGTTTTATTACATTAATAATAATAATAAAACAAAACTTATCACCTTTATTATAATTCACAATATTAATCGACCAGATCGTTCCCAAGAAAGAAGGGGTTTTCCAATAAGGATTTCTCCCTATTGGCGCGCAATTAGGTGACCAAACCTCTCCTTGACAGAACTTCTAGACATCGCTAATATTGCAAATAATAATATTAATAACTTTGTCGTCTCAATTATTGATTTAATAATATATAAAATATCGACAATAATTGAATCAAATAACGTGAGATACTATGCAACAATTACTGCAATAATAATTGAACAAAAGCGAAAGTGACTTCTCACGTAAGCATCAATAATCAATACCGGTGTGCTACTATGCAACCACACGTGACATCGTATTTTTACTACTGAGTAGTTCAACAGCTTTAATGGTAAAACTTCCGCCGTTATTTTCATTAAAATATTTTTGTCGCTTTCTCAATCCCGACAATAATTCCGTTAGGGGTCCACTAATGATTGTACCATCGCCGCATGTATATTCCCCGACAAAAAGAATATTTCCCACCAATCGAATATTATACAACAACTTACATACTTTTCAAAATTTATAAATATTACCCACAACTATAACATTATCTCAAATCCACACCATAATTTAAAAAGAAATCGAGAAAATTAAATCTTTATTCTTAAAATTTGGGATTTTACATCTAACGTGTACATGTTAAACTGAAACGAAATATCAACACAAAGTCTCCAAAAATATTAACATGTATTTTCTACAAAGATCGAAATAAATATTAACAATGATACACTAGATCAAAGAGTACAAATACTAGTTTCAATTACTAATGCCAAAATGAAATATTCTCACGAATTTAAGAAGGACCAATCATGTGAAATAAAGAATAAATTTCTAAACTAAAAAGTTTAAACTAACAAATCAAAATTAAAGGATTATCGCGGAAGGAGTACGGAATCCGTACCTGAATTAAGCAATGTGATACCCAAATTTTATACTCCAAATTTGACTCGTTTAGACTCTCTCCGTTCGAACTAATCACCAAAATAATGCAATATCTTAAATTAGATTACTAAATTATAAATTTTAATAATTTATAAATTTAAAAAAAAAACTTTAGTATTAGTACACGAGCCTTCTGTAAAATCAAATAATTATGTTCTGACATATATATATATAAACATGTTCTAGAACTAATAATAAAATATTAATAAATATTTTTACTTCCTTATTTCGGTGGACTACTAATGAAATTTTCTAACTTAACAATCAAATCTATTAACATACTACAACTATACTGACTACTAACTTATTAACATAATAAATATATATGTATTAACCTGCTGCCTACTAACCTGTTATGAAAATTATAGCAACCACGAAAACACCACGAAAACAGGGAAGTTCTCCACTTATCTTATTCACAATTGTGCCGACACTATACACACATATAAACTATGCTTACAAACCAAACTCATATTAATAAATTTATTTCTTATCCAATATTTAAACAAATCTCAGATTATCAGTTTCAACTGAAAATTAGCAACACGCTGGATGATTAATCAGGCAACACAACAAATTGCTATAATACCTATTGAAATCAGAATAATAATAATAAAAATATTTTGAATACAATAATTACCTTTTTAGGAGAAGAATATGATGAATACAATCTTAATAATCTTGTTCTCAAACCCTATTACTTTCAGCCTCCTTCTATCACTCGTTTCGTCTCTTTGTTCTGTCATTTTTTAGAATATTAATTTTAGGGAAACCCTGACTTGACTTAATAATAGGATTAATTACATATATTAGTACTTTTTAAAAAATAATTACAAAAACAAAACACCCATAAAATAATTACAAAAATATTACACTTTTTTAATTTTATTTACAATATTACAATAATTATGAGTCCTTAATTTAAGGAATTAATGGTACTAATGGGACATGTTTTTTAAAATACTTGATAACCGCAAACATGTGTAGTACTCTTCATTTTTGTATATTACCCTTTATACGCTAAAACCCTCTTTTCTCTCTCCTTCTGTGTTTCAGCAATATCCATCGTTCTCGTCACCATCGTTTGAAAGATTCTCCATTGTTTGTTATCGGTTCATAGCCATTTCGCTTTTGGTTTTCGTTTTGTTCGTCACCATCGTTGTACTCTCTGCTTTCGTGATTACACAAAGTTGCGAGTTGGTTTATTATTCTTGATGATCGATTCTCGGTTGTGTATATTTTTAGGTTAGTTATTTTGAAATAATTTAACGTATTATATATATTAATGTTGTTTATCGATCGAATGTAGTATTGATTGTTGTGTGGGTTTGTGTTATTTTTATGTTTTGTATAGAATGGTTGATACAAAAGAAGAAGGATGGTAAGAGGAAGAGAATATTGGAGCGTGATTACATCGAGGAAGTGAAGAAGTTTCTTTGTGGATATGAAGGGAAGGAAAAGGATGTATGTCGAAAATCGAGTAAGAATGAAAATAAAGTTGGTGATACGGTGATATCAAGCATTACGAAGTGCGATTAGATTCTCGAGCTTGACGTTCACGTAGTTAAAGCCAAAGGTCGATCTTTATCCGAATATAATTCCAACACGAGAGAAATTTAAAGGTGTGTTATTTTTAATTTTCATATGGTTACCATTATATAATTATTTGGTTACTTATTAGTATGTATTTGGGTCTTTGTAAACTTTTAATGATTTGGTTACTTATTAGTATGTATTTGGTTCTTGTGATATTATATTATATTATTGTGTTACTTTTATGGGTTGGTTACTTAATAGTATGTAGTTGGTTCTTGTGAATTTTTATTAGTATGTATTTGGTTCTTTGTAAAATAATAATTATTTGGTTACTTATTTGTATGTATTTGGTTATTGTAAACTTTTAATGTTTTGGTTACTTATTAGTTTTTTTTTGGTTCTTTGTGATTTTATAGTTTGATTCTTGTATATATCGATTTTGATTCTTGTATTTTTACTGATTTTAGTTACTATTTTGTATTGTTTATGCTTAGTTAATCCTAAATTTTTTTGCCTATTATACATGTTTTAATAAATTGAGTTTAGTGTATAGGTTGTTTATGTATTGGTTACCATTAAAAATGGTTTGGTTACCATCATAGAATTATTTGGTTACTTGTTAGTATGTATTTGGTTATTGGATTTAGTGTATAACCAAATTTTTTGTATAAATTTTGTTATATTGGTTATTAATAACTGTTCAATTCTGGTTTTGTGTATTTACAGTTATGGGATCTTTACTATGAGGAATGCAACAGAAGATTCACTGGAAAAGTAATATATTGGTGTGACATGGAAGTCCCCATAATTATTGCCAAGAAATTGAATGAAAGTCAATTTGGAGAAGTTTAGGGCAACATGTTTTGGAAATTTTTGGAGTTTGGTGAGCATCAAATGTATTCACAGATTATTCACCATGCTCTTGTAAGGGAGGTTCACCAAAGGGATGATGGTGAGATGTGGTTTTTGTTTGGGGAGAAAAGGGTTAGGTTTGGGCTGCCTGAGTTTTTTCTGATTTCTGGGTTGAGATGGCAAGGCAATGTTGATATAAGTGCATATAAGTGCATGCAAAATCTGATTATTGAAAAATATTTTGGGGCAGAAGTTGTTACTCGTAGTAGTATAGGTAGGGTATTCCGGAAGGCAGTTTTTGATGATGATGACGAGGCTATTAGGATGCACTGATTTTTTTGGTGTTTAATTTTATTCTTTCAACAGTTTCTGAAAATTTTGTGGATGTTGCAATGGTAAATTTTATATGTTATGGTGATGTTAGTAGTTTTCCTTGGGGGAAAGTTGCGTTTGAAATGACAAAGTATTCTTTGTCAAATGCATTGAAGGGGCATATAAAGAAAGGAAGGAGTGGTGGTTCAACATATAATTTCTACAAGGACCATTATATTAAATTGTATAAGTTGAATGGTCTTCCATATGTATTTCAAGTGTTTATGTTTGAAACAATTTCAACTTTCAAAACTTCATTGGTATATGCAACGACGAGCATCATCATGGATGTTCGTTTATGTAGATGGAAGGAGCTTGTGAAGTCCCTTCAAATGACAAGTTGAATGAGCTAGTATTACATTCGGGCGGTATGCGCTTTACTATTAAGAATGCAATTTGTTACCTTTAATTAATTATTTGGTTACTGATTATTCATGTGAAGTTTACTCTTAACATTGTAGTTGGTTACTAGAATATACACAGTTTGGTTACCTTTATATATTTAGTTGGTTAATGATTTATATATATTTGATTAACAGTATATATGTTTTTGTTTATTTATTTTATCTTTTTGTTATTGTAAGTGTATAATGTTTGTCAGATGTTATACTAAAGTGTACTTATTGTTTTTCAGCTGAGGGTAAAAAGTTTGATTCCCACGGACGATGAGAATGAACGTCTTGATTTGGGTAGGTTTCAGTTTTTCAGTGGGAGGGATGCTCACAAGAATGTTGAAAAGAAGTCGAAGGATGACAACATTGGAAGTGATATATCGGTCATTATAGATGCAATTGATAAGCGATTACACGGTAGTTGGAGAAAAAAGTTTTTGAAATTAAGAAAGACGTTGTAAACTGCGCTGGTGATATGAAGATTTTACATGTTCACTATCATGCGAGAGACTTTAGATTAATTATAAGAGATGAGTTACGGGGATAAAAGATGGTGGGGTCAAAGAAGTTGACGATGATTCTCGATGAAGAGTCGATTACGATGAGGGGTGGTGATCTTGATGATCTTGATGAAGCCGATGATTATGATGAAGGCGATGATGTTGTTGATGAGCATCTTTGGTGAGGTTGGTGATGATGGTTTGAAAGTCGATGAGGTTGGTGATGATGGTTTGAAAGATGATGAGAAGAATGATGAATTTGTAAATGAAGTTTGGAAATGAAGGTGATGATGTTATGCTTGAAGACCGTCATGTTGTTGATGATGTTAAGGATGTTATGGATGAAAACCGTCACGTTGTTAAGGATGTTGTTGAGGAGGTTGTTGAGGATGTTATGGTTGAAGCCCGTCATTTTGTTGAAGATGTTGTTGAGGATGTTGGTGATGTGTTAGATTTTGTTAAGAAGAAGGATGATAATGAATCTGAGTATGGTAATGAAGTTGAACTTGATGGTATGGTTGAAGAACATCATGAAATAATAAGTAATGTTGTTCAAGAAATTGTTAAGGTTAGACTTTTTTTGTTTGTTTTATTTTGTGTTAGATGTCTTTTTTTTCATTTTTTAATGATCAATTGATTGTTTTGTATTTTGAACAATTTGTTAAGAATGATGTTGACATGCCAACTTTTGACATTTTAAGCCAATGTCTGGGGAAAAGAAATTGTTGTTTATGTTGTTCTTTGAGGTTAGTGTTATAACTACATGCCAACCTTTTTTTTTTACATGCTTTAGATTTTGGTTCTTGTTATCCCCATTACATGCTTAAGGTTTTGTTTCTTGTTTTAATTTTACTCGAAGATCCAACTCATAAATATATAGTAACCATTACAATTTTCATAGTAACCAAAACAAAGATTAGTTAGTAACAAGTATAATGTTTCATAGTAACCAATAATGCATTAGAAAAGAACTAATATAGCATTAGACGAAGATAATGTTACCAATACATAATTAGTTAATAACAAGTATAATTTTTTATGGTAACCATTATCTTGCATTAGAGCGATAACCAATACAACATCGATTTTTATGTGAAAATATAATTGTTTTCGTTACATTTTCATCATTTGTAAAAGGGGAAAAAGTTTGAAAGCGGAAAGCAAATCAGATTGGATGAGATGGTTTTGACTACCCGGATATAGTCCAAATGTGATGAACCTGGAGAAGAGCGTCGATAGATAGAGTAAGTGGCGGACACAATGCGTGAACATTTAAAAGTCTTTGTTCTACGGTCTCCATATACAGTAACATTTGGATCGGCTAGGTTATCATCTAATGCATCGGGTCCTAGTCAAAGAGTTGCTGTTATTTCTGCATTTCCCAAGGTTTGCATGGAGATGCCATCCATATTTGAAGGGGCATTGTTTGAACAGTGGTTTAAAATAGGACTTAACAACAGGAAAAGGTTTGTTTTTTACTGTTAACAATGCTATAGTTTTTTTATGAAACAAATAAATTTGCTTTTGGGTAGTGTGTATATTAACATGGTGATTGTTAATGTCAACGTGTATACTAATATGTTTTTATATTGAAGGACGGACAAATTTCCTGGGAAGAATGACATTATCGAACCTGCATTTGAATTTGGGTCTATTCCAATTTCATCTAAAATGTGGTTTTATAAATTAAAGACTCCTGGTCAATGGTTAGACGACGATGTGAGTTATTTTTTTTTTTAAATTATGTTTCTATATTTATGGTTACATTATTTATTTGTTTAAGTAAATAGCTTTAACAGTGTTGGTTAATGTCATATATCTGTTTTGTTACTGTCATATGACTGTTTTGTTACTATTATATTACTGTTTGGTTACTAGTATACAACTATTTGGTTACTATTATATAATTGTCTGGTTACTATGATATATGTTTTATAGATGTTTTGGTAACCAACATATAAATTGATATGTTACTATTTAAACATGTTTTGTTTGCTATGATATAAGTTGTTGGTTACTGTTATATATCTGTTTTATTACTATTATATTATGTTTGATTCTTGGTATACAACTATTTGGTTACTTATTATATAATTGGTACGTTACTATGATATATGTTTTATATATGTTTTGGTTACCAACATATAAATTGATATGTTATTATTTAAACATGTTTTTTAGTTCTTTATGATATAAGTGGTTGATTCTTTGTTATATATCTCATTTTTTGTTATTATTATATTATGTTTGGTTACTAATATACAACTATTTGGTTACTATTATATAGTTGTTCAGTTACTATGATATATGTTTTATATATGTTTTGGTTACCAACATATAAATTGATATGTTACTATTTAAACATGTTTTTTGGTTCTTTATGATATAAGTGGTTGGTTCTTGTCATATATAACCTGTTTTTTTATTATTGTCATATACTGTTTTGTTACTATCATATTCTTTGCTTTTGTTAATATAGTACAACTTTTTGGTTAATATTATATAATTGTTTGGTTACTATTATATATGTTGATATGTTGATATATAAACATGTTTTTTACTATGTTACTATGATATAAGTGGGTGGTTCTTTGTCATATAAGCTGCTTTTATTACTATTATATTCTTGTTTGGTTACTATGCTACAACTGTTTGGTTACTATTATATAATTGTTTGGTTACTATCATATATATTATATATATGTTTTTTGTTACCATCATATAAACCGATATGTTGATATATAAACATGTTTTGGTTACTATGATAAAAGTGGTTGGTTCTTGTCATATAACTATTTTATTCTTTGTCATATAACTTTTATTACTATCATATTCTTTGTTTGGTTACTATGTTACAACTTTAGTTTTATTATACTATTATATAATTGTTTGGTTACTATTATATATATATATATATATGTGTGTGTGTTAGCATCATACATGTTTTATGTTTTTTTCTTCAAATTATGTTTTTATAATTATGGTTACATTATTTAGTTGTTTAAGTAACTAAGCGTTATAAAGTGTTGGTTACATTGATTACATAATGTTATTTTTAACACTATTAATATATATATATATTTTTTTTTGTTCAAAGATATCAATGTTGCATTATATTACTTAGTAAATTGGCGGACATTACGATCTCGTGCATATAAGGGCAACAACTACTGATTGTTGGTTCCATGCCAAGATGACCTCTCTTTTTGAAGAGTATACAAGAAAAAATTCAGATAAAGAGTGTATTATCCGGGAGGTGATGTTCTTTGAGTACATTCATGGATTTTGTTTATGGATGTCAACACACTATGGAAAAATGTTGACTATGTTTTGTTCCCCATACATATGTCATCACCGACCATTGGTTTTTGTTAACATTTGATGTGCATCGTAGACGTCTAACTGCTTATAATTCTCTGCGTTTCAAAAGGAAATCCATGCAAACAAAAATCATGGATGTTTGTGAACCGTATATATTTATTCTTTCCACTTTATTGCAAAAAGATTGGATTTTGGAGAGATAGGAGTGACATTGACTTTAGCAAATAACCATATCGCATAAGGAGGAAGATGACATAATTGAGTTAGAATTTGCGAGTCGGTTCTGCCTGAAAGTGGAGGGTAAGGGTTGCATTGTTTATAATTTTGAATTATTATATTTAATTATTTTGGTTCTTGTCATCTAACCTGCTTTGGTTACTATGTTGTAAATGTTTGAGTTCTTCGTATAAAACGATATGTGTTATATATAGGTTGATTCTAGTATTGATTTTGGTTATCTTTTGTGCATTTGTACGATGATTGCGGGTTGTTCACAATTTGTTTTCTTAGAGCATGTCATTCATCGGAGATTGATGAAATTCTATTCCATTCCCCGTGCTATGCTAATATCGAAAGAAGTTATGTACAAACCTATATATGCATGCAAGAAACAAACAATTGGAGGGATATGAGACCCATGAGAGAATTTCCGGGAAGATTTGTTCCAGATTTTGATTAGTTCGAGATATTGTTGTGTTGTCGATATGAATTATGTTATGTATTTTATTTTTTAATATACACAACAATTTTGTATGGTTCATTAAGGATGATTACTTGAATCTTATATAGATGGGATTTCATATGTTATTATAATATCGGTTTTGGAATTAATTTTGTGTGTTGTTGGTATTTGATTCGTTTTTAGGTACATGTTTGCTACATTATTTTGAAATGTACAGTTGGTAACCAAATATATATAAAAGGGTAACCAAACTAATGTTTTGATAGTAAATGTAGATGTACAATATTGTTTCAGACATATAAGCATTGTGAAATGTATCGGGACATATAATATCTTTGTTTCGGGACATATAAAGAGATGTACAATATTGTTTCAGGACATATAACTGTTGTTAAATATATTTTTGAGATGTGCAGTTAGTATCCAAATTGTTATATAAGAGTAACCATTTGACTTTATGTTAGTAACCAAATAATTTACAATTTATATTTGGAATATTTGTCAAGTGAATAGTGTACTTTTGTGGGTTCCCATTTGATTCGTTTTAGGTTGTGTTTGCTACATTATTTTGAAATATACAGTTGGTAACCAAATATATATAAAAGGGTAACCAACTAATGTTTTGATAGTAAACAGAGATGTACAATATTGTTTTAGGACATATAAGCTGCTAGAAATGTATCAGACATATAATATCTTTTTTGGACACATATAACGAGATGTACAATATTGTTTCAGACATATAATCTGTTGTTAAATATATTTTTGAGATGTGCGCTTAGTATCCAAATTGTTATATAAGAGTAACCATTTGACTTTATGTTAGTAACCAAATAATTTACAATTTATATTTGGAATATTTGTCAAGTGAACAAAGTTGTACTTTTGTGGGTTCCCATTTGTATTGGCAACTCATAATGAATTCAAAAATCAAATGCTTTAATCAATAAAATGTTGGTTATTGTACAAAATCAAAAATGCTACCATCTATGTGGTTTATGGTTAATGATAGTAAACAATTATATATACATGTATCTACACTCTTAATATAAATGCATTATATCGATTTTTTGGTCTTAAACCTATGGATTATTGCAGTTTTCCTCGTTGTGTCCTTTCTCTCTGGCACCTCTTTGCATTTGTTTTGAATTTTGAATTTAGATCCGTGTTTGTATTCTCCCTACTTTTGGTCTTCCAAATTGGTCTTCTTGTGTTTGGTGGTTTTACAACCATGTTTTTTACTTCTTCCGTACATCCAGAGCTTTTCTTTGTCATCTAACGGCATAATTGTAATTGAAGTTTCTAATATGTGTTGACCAAAGTTGTTTTATAGTATTTTTTGAGCAAAAAAATCATAATACCAAATTTCGCTTTGCTCATAATAAAGCAGTGACAGACACGACATGACATCTCATGGTAATCGAATTTTCCACATGCATGTCCTTTTGTCGATGTCCACAATATATTGTTTGACGACATCGTAAACAAAGAAAAATCACTAAGTTTGATGTCTCAACCTACATCACAAATTAACTGTTTGTTAGAATACAAGATAACCGGAATCATTTTCATTATCTCAAAAAAGAATATGTATTAAAGTAAACAACTCAATGTTATAATTACAAAACAAGTAACTAACTTAGCGAACTTGAACTTAGCAAAGAATATTATAATTATACAGAAGTAACCAAATAAACATCGCTAGTAACCAATATAATGATACTATCAATAACCAACTCAAAGAAGAATATTTTAATTATTAAGAGTAACCAAACAAGTATCACTTAGTAACCAATATAATGATACATAAGAACCAACTTAGCGTTAGTTTCAATTAACCATTGTAATGATATGCATTAATCAATTAAGTATTAATTGACAACCAATACATATAATATTTCATAGGAACCAAGTTACCATTAGCCAAAGACACAAGTTATTATTAGTTAGTAAATTATATAGTGTAACACAAAAGAACTAAATCCAAGCATTAGACAAAGAAACAATTCAACACTAATTAGTAATATTTGCGGCAAGAAGAAAACAAGATTAATAAGTAACCGAAGACAATGATACACAAGAATAAACTCAAGAAAGGTCAATTAACCATTATAATGTTTTGCAATAAGCAATTAGGTATTGGTTAGTAACCAATATAATATTACATAGTAACCAAGTTATTATTAATCAAGAAAACAAGTCAAGAACATTATAGTTTTAACACGGAATTAAGTCACCGTAGTCAAGAAATAATTCAACATTAATTAGTAATATTATGTAAAGAATCAAGACATCATTAGTCAAGAATAAATACAATATAAAATTAATGCAATAAATTATAATTTGTATTTGTTACCTTAAGTTTCCTTGATTTAATGATATTAGATTGCAATCTTTCTTCACCGTTGTGGAAAGTGTTGTGAATGTTGATAGAAGGTCGCTTGTTTGTTTGTGAAATATCATCTTTGAACCGCATAACGAGGGCATTCAATCATTGATGCAACCGGAAGATCCCTAATCATCTTAATTGCTTGTTAATAGATTCTGGCGGTGTTTGAAGTCATTGTTGAGTATCTAACCATACGCCCCATGGAGCTGGTGCACTTTTCCAACTCGACCTCTTCCTCCAAATATATCCTTATTCGAGGATCAATGGCATCAAGTTCACCATGTGTTTGTTGAATTGTTCAATGTTGTATGCTCTACATGCCCCGTCAGAAGACCGCTTAAGTTCTTCTCCTCTTTTGAATCTATTTTTATATTTTTCAAGATATGGTATGTGCAGAAGCATGCATGACATCCGAAACACATAATTCATCCTTGTATTATGGCTTCATGTCTATCTGAAACAATGCATCGGCCTTCCCTTACTCCACAAGCGCTTCTTAAATTCATGAAAACCATCTCCATGATAATTCATTTTCACCGCCAACCACTGCAAAAGCAATCTAACAATGTTTTGGCCATCTTGTGTGCTTGCTATCATGAGTGTCCCCCGTAAGTTGATTGTATGAATGTGCCATCGACACAATAATTGGAAAGCAATGATGCCATACTTGAATGGATGCTCCAATGGCAAAGAATAAATATTTGAAACTAGCATTTGATTCCAACTCAAGAGTTGTGGACGAACTCAAGCATGAAACATCAACATTATCAATAGAATTATAAGTAGTATAATGCTACAAAGTAACCAAAGACAAAGATTAGATAGTAACCAAATTATTGTCATACAAGAACTAAGACAAACTTTGGACAATATAATTTTATACAAAGAAACAAGACAAGAGTAGAAGAATCCAATGTACTTAATGTCAAGATCCAAGGCAACATTAATCAAAGAACCAATTATCCAAACATTAGGCGAGAACCAAAACAAAGAAGGAATATATTGTTATACAAGAATTAATCAATAACCAATATATTGTTACACAATCAAGAACCAATATATTGTTACACAAGAATTAATACAAGATTAGTCAAGAACTAATAAAACTTTAGACAATTATAATGTTACAAAGAAACCAAGATAGCATTAGACAAGAATCAACATATTTGCTTACGATAACTAATACAACATTAGATAGTATAATGTTTCCAAGAACTAAGACAAAGATTATACAAAGAAATGAAGATAAGACTACTATATAGCTACTAAGATATCATTTTGCAAAGAACTAACAATTAAGTAAAGAGACAAAGAACCAAGGTAGCATTAAACAAGAAACCAACATATTGTTTTAAAGGAACCAAGACAAAGATTATACAAGAAACAACATATTGATATACAATAATAAAGATATCATTAGCAATTAACAAACAATTTTCATTAGACAAGAACTAAATGTATTTCTTTGAGTAAACATTAATATAAAAAAATCAAGAGAACTCATTTAAAATTATAAATATGAGGTAGGTAACCAATGCACATTATAAGCAACCAAATCAGTTGAATTGAGTAATCAACTAATCATGAAAAATAATAATGTGTTTTAAATTGTTACCGGATTTGTTTTCTGCGCAAATGTGTAACAATGATGGGATCAATGAGTAGTCGTGTGTATTTCCTCTTACCTTTCTAACGCTTTCTCCTTTGATCTCCATGCTTTTTTGTAAGAGATAGAGACACATTATATTCTCAATCATGTCCCTCGATAATATCGGTTGGTGTGTATATTTTCTTCAAATTTGTTAATTTATGCATTATGCATTCGCTACCAACTCACTATTTGCTTGTGCGTGGTCTCCAAAAGAATACGCTGATCGAACACGTGTGAATGTCATCAATTCCCACCTTGAATGCAATCGGTTTTTCAATACTTGATGCTCTCATCTTCCATTTGCAATTTTCATCATCTACGCACACTCAGCACAAAGTCTCTATGACCTGCTTAGTTGAACTTTGTGTTGTTCTGCTTTTCTTGATTGAATGCAACCTCATTGATTGTGATAGGATTTTTTTGTCTTTGTAGGTTTGATGTAATTTTACTTCACGCTCATTCGGATCTGTTATTACATCATCATATCGCCCTTCCGTGTATGATTTGTCATGTTGTTCGTCTCTCGTTGTTGTTCCATAATTTCCATTGCAAGTCGATCGAAGATATTGCGCTCCAATTTGGCAATCTTGTGTTGCTAGTGGAACTAGTGTCAATTCCCTTGTGTTGATCCGATTGGCATTACATCTTGAACAATGCATTCTTCTATATTTGTCAAGTTATGCAAGATTGTTGTATACTACGCTTTTTTTTTCAATATCTATAATCGGGGAATTTTCCTTGTTCATCGATTTTCTATCGACTTCAATAAAGAATCTCAAGGTTGCTTCATCCGATATACGAGATCGGTGGAATGTTGAGTGTAATGTGAAATTTAATCGACAATGTTGTTTTGTTTGTGGTTCATCTCAGAATGCAATGCATATCATGTTTTGCATTTCTCCTCGAACAACAAGTTGATGGAACTAATATGCTTGAAACTTCAAAGTTGGTGTATTGGTTACTATCACCCATGTACCGCTGAAATAAAGCACAACAGAATCATCTCCATTGTCTCGAAAAATGTAATAAGTCTTGTAAAGTAACCAAATCAATGTTAACCAAAGAACTAAATTATATAATGTTAGTAATCGAGAATGAAACACATTAGTACATTCATTTTACAATGGAAACAATCAGTTTAATTTTATTTGTTAGCAATTAAATTATGATAGTTGTAAAAAAGGTAACCAATGTAGCCAATTAGTTTCCATCATAATAAAACAAACCAATATAAATTAATCAAATATTGCACAAAGAATCATAACAACATTATACAAGAACAAAATCCAATGTGAATAAAGAATCAACACATGTTTAGTTAGTAACCATAAGATAAAAACATCATCCATTTAATTGTTATAGTGAAAACAACCAAAGATAGAGGGTTTTGTGGTTTATTAAAAAATAATTGTTGTAACCAATGTAGTTAACAAGTAAACATTAATATAACCAATGTAGTTAACAAGTAACCATTAATATAAAAATATAAGTATAAGTATAATTAGATTAATGTAGTTACAAAGATTAATATATCCATTAATTTTTTTCATAAGTCCAAATCAAGATTATTCAATTAGAATATAATGTTAGAATTAACTCAACTGCATTAGTCGGTAAGAACATTATACATATACATAGGTAACTATATACATTTAATTGTTACTATAACCATATATATAACCATAGGAATTTGTAGTCTATATGTAAATATATACATATAATTTTTATACTAATACACCTCAATATTAGATGAAGAAACCAATACAATGTAGTCAATGAGTAATCTCAATTATAAAAAGAATATAAATTTGTAATCTTACATACATGAATCGTCAAGACTATCGAGCATCGTATCCATATATAGTTTTATATAGTAACCAAATCGTAATTAGTTAGCAGAACCAATATATCAAAGTCAACATTAGTCGTTAAGAATTAATTCATCATTTTCATTAACCAATTCAAAGATTGTTCAAGAATATTATACAATAAACATTATAA
This sequence comes from Panax ginseng, assembly GCA_020205605.1. Taxonomy (NCBI): domain Eukaryota; kingdom Viridiplantae; phylum Streptophyta; class Magnoliopsida; order Apiales; family Araliaceae; genus Panax; species Panax ginseng. The sequence continues at coordinate 33,196,678 of CM035135.1, forward strand.
TTTTAAACAAAGAACTAAATCAAAGAATATCGCAAAGAACTACAATAAAGTTACCCGAAGAATCAAATCATCATGAATCAAGAATCAATATATTGTTACATAGTAACTTTCTCCTGAAGCATTAAAATAACTAGCTTATTATTAGATATTATAATGTTACAAAGTAACCAAAACATTATTAGACAAGAACCAACATAGCTTCATACAAGAACTAAGACAACATTAGACATTATAATGTTACAAAGTAACTAAGATGAAGATTAGACAAGAATCAAACATATTGTTACATCAGAACGAAGATATCATTAGACAAGAACAAAACAACAGAGAACGACGATATAATGTTATACAATAACCAAAACAACAATAGATGCAAGAATTAACGAAATGCATAAAGGCGCAAGAACTAATGTTTATGATGAGTAACCATTAATATAAAATTCAAGAGAGGTAACTATATGCATATGAACTTTAAACTCACATACCTCGAGTTTAGATTTGTATCGTTCTTTGTGATATTGTTTTTTGGTTACCGAACTTGAAGTAGATGTTGATTTTGTATACTAGTTCGTTTCTCCGATCTTAGATGTTTGTCGCAAGTTGATCGAAAGGCAATCGTCGACGTAAGATTTAGCTTTCTCCGATATCAAAGTCGTACGTGTTGATGTTCTTTGTGATTTTTTTGGTTCTTGAACTTGAAGTAGATGATGATTTTGTATACTATTTCGCTCCGATCTTAGATATTTGTCGCGATCTCAGAGGTGAGTTGAAAAGCAATCGTTCGGCAAAAGATTTGGATTTATCGACATCAAAGTCGCATGTTGTTCTATGCTTCAATTTAGAGAAAGCGGTTAGTGTTAGATAGACATATTTGGTAACCGACGTTAATGCGTGATGTTACCAACTTTATTGTTGTGTTGTTTTATTTTTGTAATTATGTTTTGTGTGTTTTATTTTTGTAATTATTTTTTAATTGTTGTATATTAGTGTTAAGGACCCTTAATAATATGCTATACTTGTTATAATTTGGTCTTCAACCTATTAATTTGTATTGGGCTCAATAAGTTTAACAAACCCAAACTAAAATAATTTAAAATTAGTTTGACCCAATTAAAAGACAAAATCCAATTAAACTATTTTGAATATATATATATATAAATTAAATGTTGTTTATTTATTTATTTATTATTATTTTTTTTAATGGGTATTACAATATATATAATATATTTCTCAAAATCTCTTATAGTTTATAATTCTCATGTAACAGGACCTCTGTGAACGCAGTATCCCGTTAAGCATCGTCCTTCCAATCAAGGAAATTCCAGATTGGTTCAGTCATCAAAGCAAGGGGTCTTCATACTCGTTTGATGTGCCGTTGGATACAAGAAAAACTATACTAAAGATGACCCTTTGGGTTTTTTATATATACAAACTACGGCAGCTCTGCTATTGAACATCCTATTTTGGCAGTGATAAATATTAAAACAAATAATACTATGTGGACATGCACATAATAGATTCTTGACAGAGACCCTGGAAATAAATTCATGGGTGAGCTACACAGCAGAATCACACACAATTAATTAAGGCTGGAGATCGAATTGAGGTTCAGGTCATAGGGACAAACGAGAAAGTCATGGTTGAAGCTGTTGGATTAAACATGGACTGGTATTCTGAGTAAACATCAGAGCCAAGATCTTTGAATTGAGTTTAGATCTCAAGTCTGATATTTTTTTTTTCTTTGTGTGTGTGAGAGAAAGAGAGATAATTCCAGAGGAACGACATCCAGCGTAGTTGACCCAACAAGCAACAGGGACGAAAATCAGCATTTTTATTGGGGGAGAAGAATGGTGTTTCCCCTATTAATCCTACAAAATTTTAGTACAAATTCTTTCTTCTGCCTTACTGCCTATGCATTGGGCTCGCCTGGCCTTGCGAAATGTATAGTCCGATTCTAAACCCGATAAAGGGTGTTATACGGGGGAGTATTAAAAAGATATACATAAATGAGTTTACGAAATATTTATCCAAATAATAATGGTGGAGGAAAATTAAAAATTAAGCATTTTATCACAGGTTAAATGTTAAAAAGAAAAAATTGTGCCCAAACCTTAAAATATTCTTTGGCCGGCGGAATCTTCTAGTAATGCGCTGTGTGGCCGACCTTAACAAATAGAGTGGTGCTAGAGACACAAACTATTTACAAACATTTTACAAACAAATGA